>JARHVA010001103.1:2325000-2925000 GCA_037957365.1 Torreya grandis | reverse complement strand
TAAGGATGGTGTTGCAAAGGTTAATACAACATAATATATTTATAAAATTATCTAAATGATCCTTTTATCAAACTAAAATTCACTATATAGGGAATGTAATTTCAAGGGATGGCCTTCTAGTAAATATTTTAAATATTGCAATCCTTAATGAATGGGCAAATCCTAAAAATGTACATAAAATGCATAGCTTCATGAGACTAACTAGTTATTATTAGAGGTCTATAGAATATTTTTCAAGGATTGCTAATCACATGACATACTTGAAAAAAGAAGGGAAATAAATTTTATTGGTCTCTAAAATATGAATAAACTTTCAAAAGTCTGATAATTGTTAACTTCAGCCCCTATATTGGTCATTCCAGAACCAAATGGAAAATTTGAAGCATGGGATGATGCTTTTAAAGTGGGTATCAATGTTGTTTTGACTCAAGCTAAAAAGGTAGTTGCCTATGAGTCTAAGAAATTGAAAGTGCATGAATAGGGATATTTGACTCACGACCTTGAACTAGATGTTATAATACATGCACTCAAGTAATGGAAACATTTTTTTTAGTAAATCACTTTAAAATAAAATCTGACCATAGAATTCTTGTGTATTTTTTATTTAGAATGAGTTGAATGAAAGAAAAAGAAGATGGTTGGAATTTATCAATAACTTTGATACTAATGTTGATTATGTAAAAGGAAAGGAGAATTTAATAGATGATGCTCTAAGTAGGAGGACCTACATTACTATTATCTCTATTCTATAGTTAAATTTTAGAAATTGTGTTGTTACAACAAAAATTAGACCCCAAATGTCTAAAAATCTACTTTGATTTATCAAATGGAAGTTTAGAAAATGATGTTTCTTATTTTTCATTAGATTTGGATGGTCTTTTGAGATACAAAGGTATAATTTATGTTCATAATTTAGGGAATCTGAGAGGAAAATATGAATGAAGTGCATGTGTCACCTCAATTTTCTCATCTAAGTGTTAAAAATTTGATACAAGAATTGAAAAGGTTGTACTTATAGCTTGGGATAAAGAAAGATATGGGTAATTTCATGGCCAAATGTTTGTAATGTCAGTGTGTCAAGGTTAAACACTACCCTCATAGTGGATTGATATACCCTCATGAATCTTGGAAAGGAATTGGGCTATAATTTCAATGGATTTTTTCTCAAGACTACCTAAATCATGGGGTAAACATGATACAATCCTAGTTGTAATTCATAAATTAACAAAAGTTTCTCATTTTATAGTAGGTAATGTTTTAGATGATGCTGACATCCTTGATAAAATATTTTTGAAAGAGGTTATTCATATTCATGGTGTACTAAAAATGATTATCAGTGATAGATATAAGTTGTTCACTTCTAGATTTTGGAAAACTTTGATGGCTAAATTTGACACCAAAATAAATTTTAGTTTAACATATCATCTTAAAATAGATGGTCAAACTAAATCGATAAATATTATTGTTTAAGACATGTTGAGTAAGTATATGATGGATCATAATTACAAGTGGGAAGATTACCTCCACTTGGTGGAATTTTAGTATAATAATACATATCATTTTGTCATAAATATGTTACCCTTTGAAGCCTTGTATGGGTGAAACTATAAAAATCATTTGGACTAGTAAAGTTTGGAAAATTGAGTGTTTTTAGGACTATAAACTTTGTAATATTTTGATGAACAAATGGTTGTCATTCACCAAAGGTTAAAGTCTTCCTTAGATTGGTAAAAGAGTTATGTTAATATGAAAAGGTCACTTAGAGATTTTAAAGTTTCATGCAAAGTGTTTTTGAGGGTAAGACCTTACAAAATCTCCATTAAGTTTGGTATAACATCCAAAATATCTCCATGATTTGTCAATCCTTTTGACATAATTGAAAATATCAACCTGGTGGCTTATCATCTAAATCTTCCTCTTTTTCTATCTAGAATACATGATGTTTTTCATGTGGTATTTATAATAGAATATGTTTCTCACCTATTTAATATTATATATTATAATAATCTCTAGGTGGTGGATGAAGAAATGATTCAAATGGAACCCAATAGGATTTTATCCCAGCATAACATTAGACTATGAAATAGAAATTTATATTTAGTGGTAATATATGGGTGAAAAGAGTGATGATTTTGAAGATGAAATTATTTTTTGGTAGTACTATTCTTACTTATTTTAGGCCCTGGGGATGGTGTCATTATTTTAGGGGTGGATGTAATGACCACTCAAACTTGATACTTTTATTATTATTATTATTATTTGAACATTATTATGATGTATTAATAACTTTAGGATAATTGCATTAATTTCAATTTACATTATTTTTGTTTCAAACATGTTATTTTATTATATTTAGTTAATGTATTGGATTTATTTTGAGTTTTACTCTACAAGTATTATTGATGTTTATTTTCATGATTGCAAGTGTTGCCTTGGTGTGAGCTAGGTTATAAAGTGGAATATGTTATTTATATTCAAGCATAAGCTATACATGTATATACATATGGTAAAATAAAAATGAGATCCATACCTTATGCCTCGATACATATTTACATGTCTCTTGTGATTATACCCATCTTATAGTGTTTTATTTGCTTTATGTAGTCAGTTGGTTGCTTTAGTAGTTGATTATTATTTATGGTCAATGTTTCATTTATTGTATTCTTGTATGTCTATTTTAATTTATTTTTCTAAAGTAATCAGACATTGGTTAACAAGTGGAACATTTGACATTTTGACTTAGAGTAAGCTTAAAGTAAAATAAACCAATTTATGAGGTTTAGAATACTAGCATAAAATAGATGTTGAAGGTCATTTTGACCTGTAAACTATTTACTGAGGTTCTTAAAACTAATTAATATTAAATTATAAAGTTTGGACTACTATTTCATTATATATGCCATTAAAATGTTGCCATGATATCTTAATTTTAAGTCACTGGGACTTGACCAAGTCATAATATTATAAGTCACTTTAGACTTAGGTCATGATTATTGTAATCAAAGTCACTTTGGAATTTTGTTATAAAAGCATCAAAATATTATTTGATTTTTTTACCTTCATACCTATTCAATAAGTAAAGTTTTCTTTAAGGTCAGAGGTTCATTTGATACATGTGTTTTGGCATTCAAATGGGCTAGGAGTTAGATGGTGATGAATGTTTGATCTTGCTTAACATACATGCACTATTTTGGGCATGTCAACACTTTCTCTTGAGAAAGACATTATTGTAATTTCAAGGGAAAAGAATTAGACTATTCTTTCAGTTGAAATTATAGCTCATGTAGTTAAAATGGAGTTGTGTCAAATTGAAATGGGTCTATGGTTAGTAAATTAAGAAAAAAGAGAATAAAGGAGAAAATAGGAGAAGGGATTGTTGCATAGTCAGCCATTACTGAGAATAATTAAGTTCTATTTTTCTCTTCATGTATAGTTAAAATTTGAAAATTTTGCTATAGAGGAAAAGTAATTTTATAGTTTTCTAGAATCATTCATTCAATTTTATATTTATAAAAATATTTTTTATGGAAAAAAGTGGTGGCCATAGAAACCCTTTATTGGGTGAGGATTAACATATTCCATCTCACCCTTAGATGGCATATAGATCAGATAAATAATTTGGTTTTATGGTAAAAATAGACATGGATAGTGTATGGTGATTGATCATACTAGTTAATTAGATTTACATTTGTATTCTGGTCATTTTTTAGTATGTTTACTTGACTAGTTATTTCCAAGGTAAATGACTATTTGTTTTTCTCTCTTTGAGTTGATGTTATCTTTAATAGAACCACCTTGGTAAATGTTGTGTACCATTGAGTGCATATGATTTTTGGGTTGCCATTTGTGTTTGGTTTTATTGTTGTAAAACCTAGACTAACCTAGGATCTCATTCATATTTTATCACGGATATAAATTTTCATATTAAGGGATTGATACAAAATTATCTGCTCCACTCTCCAACTAATGATTTGATTGGGTAGGGACTCACTATGTGGTTGGGCTCATTTTAAATTGGAAAGGACTTTTTAACATTATTGGTTTTACATACATCTATTGGACTAATTTAAGCTTGGACTATGTCTCCTTCGTGTTGGAATGAAATTTTGGAAATACATTAAGATTCTAATTGTAAAATATTTCTTTGTATAAACCTATGCATTACATTATGGGCCCTTATTAAGCTAATAATATTTTTTAAATATTTGTTCTTAAATAGTTTTATTATTTATTGATAACTTGTTCAAATCATTTGATTAAATGCTATCAACACTTGTTAATAATGAATCTAAGTCATTGACATTAAGGGTTGACTTTCTTTTTATGGTTGGATATTGAAAATCTTGTTCAAATATTTTGATTAGATTATTTTAAAAGTGAATTAAATTCATTAAAATATGAGATGATTTTGTTATCATGATTGGCATAAAATATTTCATTAAGTTACTTAGGTATATACTTATATTTTATTTTCTAATATTACATAAATTTGCTCAGGTATACCCTTATATTTTATTTTCTATCAAGATATTGCATATGAAGAAACCAATAAGATTTAGATCGTGATTGGTTTTTAATTACATTAATTTTCATGTATATATTTAATCTTGTCAAAGGCTCAAGATTTGCATGTTAATTCTTGTGGTCTAAATATGTAGTAATTTAGAAGCCTTATTTTTAAGCCTCAATATGATATTTATAATTAAACACTTCTTTTAGTTACCAATAACAAACTCTTATCAGAATACTCTACATTCTTACTTTAATATGTTATTTGGAACTTGTACTTGTGATACAACATCATATGATGGATTAATAGTTATTAGTTGGCATAAGAGATTTAATATTATTATTTTGTCATGTTCATGAGCTATAACATTAAAAATCATAGTATAATTAGGATTTATATTATTATTACATAGTTATAGTTGTTCTCAATTTGAATCTTAAGAATAAGTGGGTATCTGTGATACTAATTTTAATTTTTATGGTTGTAGAAGCTTATTTATATGATTAAATTAGTTTTTTTTTTTTTTTTTTTGCTTTTTACTTTATTATTACTATATTATACCACTATAGCTTTTTGTGAAGGAACTCCTTTCTTTTAGGAACTAATGCACTTCACCTAATTTTATGTGGAAATTAATTTATTTCCTTTCTTACATTATATGATAAAGTTATTGGTTAGTAAACATGAATAAATTATTGAAAAATATGTGGAAGTCATTTGGATTTATTTTCTTTCAAATTTGATATTTAGCTACATACTAAATTCTAAGTAGGTCTTCTTGTTTAAACTAAATAGTATCTTCTTTAAAGATATTGAACATTCTTGGAAAATAGGTTGTTTCCCCAACCATTAAAATTATTATATGATCAATTTTTCTTGATATTATGTCAACTCATTATTTTTAACATTTTGTTAACAACTTTAAATTCCAGAATTTTTTAATAAAGTTTATATTCTTTGGCATAATTATTGACTTAGTATTTAAATATACAATTGACTAAATGATGAATATTTTATTTTAGAAGTGTAAATGGTTCTTACTCCTTTAATTATAATTTTTTTCCTTCTTAATAATTTCACATTTAAGTTAATATTAATGTGTGGTGTTTATTCATTTAAATCGACTAAGTTTGTTTATTCATCTAACAACTAATGTTGATAGAATAATAAGGTTATTAATATGAGACATCTTACACTTTTTATATGATTATTTATGAATCAATAAACATAAAAAATAAGATTAAGAAAGTTTCATTATCTTTGATTATTCTACCTTTAAAACATTATGGTGATGTTGGGTTCTTCATCCTTAGTTTTGCTTGACTAATACTAGTCACATGGCTAAAGTAAATGAGAAATCCAATGATTTATAGCATCAAAATGTCACATGAGTAGTGAACTCATATTCTCACTCAAAGCATGAAATTAATAATGGTTCCTATTGCTTTTGTCATGTTTTAGTGGATAAAATTTTCTATCTACACTTAGGTGCTTGGGTTAGTTGTATATAATTTTAATTAATACAAACATCATATTAAGGTTAACCATTTTATTCATTCCATACATTCCACATACTACTAATTATCACCATAGCAATAGATTGACACATATTTTAGAAATTATAGCTAAAAATAGTGATTTCATTTGAAGAAGATTACAAACATAATTCAATAGCATTTTCTCTCCATTATTATCTCTATATCCATCTAAATATATTTATAAATAAAACTGATATTTATTTATACATATTCTAACCCCTCTTATTATTTTACATCATTAATATAATAGAGATGAATAGCCAATGATTATTTTAGAAAAATAAGCCATGGAGAGCCATTACAATAAAATATTTTTGACTCAAGCCTAATGACCCATATATATTCTCTCCATGCTAGATATCCATGTTATTTCTCCTATTATCTGGTGAGTCAATACTTGATTCATGTTTGACTATTCTCCTTCAATACTTTTGTGAGATGATTGATAAATGTCTTCGCTTCTTAATACCTTATCCAAGTCTCATGCTTTTATCTGAGTCTTGTAGCTTTTGTTTCTCCTTGTTATTTGTATCCTTATATTTTTTAACTCTCTCTTTTGTGTCAAGGTCCAATATACCTTTCTTTTCCATGCCTCTCTTTTGTGTAAATATCATCCACATTGTTTGTGTGCCCTTGCTCTTTTGCATTATGGGTCCAAAATCCTTATAATATATAAATACAAAATTTAGGGTCCAACATCACACCCTACTAAATCAATAGTCCATCCTATACTATGTTGAAGATTATTTAGATAAAAAAATTGGGTCCCATTTACTACACTTGGCATTTGATCTCCTCCCATTGGTGAGTGTAGCCTAAAGATTGGAAGAAATAACTTCCACCTCACCACATAGTTGCTTCATTTCCTTAGGTTACTCCAAGAAATCATATACTTGAGCCATCAAACTTTTAAGTTGAGAATTTACAGCCTTATGTGTGTCTTTGAGTAACCCAACTTCCACCAAAACTTACCCTTCAAGTGATAAAAAACTAGCATTCAGTTATTGGCGATGTGTTCTTATTTGTTTATCTAGTTATTACATGTCCTAGAACACCTTGATGCACTAGGATTTATCTTTAATATTTAGCATGTCCTCATCTAATTTTTTTTTTTATGGTTCCTTGGGATAAAGTTGTGATTCTAAATTTTTGTTTGACCATGCCAGGTATTAAAAAACCCCATTAGTGATGGGTATGATGGCACCTAATTTGGTCAAAAGGGTTTTGTAGACATCGATGGACTTCATGAATTATTATATTACCCATATTTTTTCTACCAAGGGTTCACTTAGTTATTACATTTATTGAGTAGACATTCCATGAATGTTTCCAATTTGTCGATGGATTTTTTAGTGAGAGGAATACCATTAGTAAGTGTTAGCTCACTCTTCAAGATCATTTGACAAATGCCTAGTGTTCTTACTAAATATGATTTAGCTATGCCATGTTCGTTCTTGAGCACCTCTAGTTCCTCTTCAAGATTGAACCTGTTCTCACATTCCTCCCAATACATTTGGATAACCTCATTATTTTTGTGGTGAAGCTGGCCAACATCATTGCTATGGAGAATATTTTTCCTAGTGAAATTTTATGAGGGTCATGCCTACTTGAGCTGTAAAACATTTAAGGGGTTCTACCCAAAGCAGGTATAGAATATTTACCCCCATTGGGATTAAATTTATTTTGGCCTTAATAATTTTAAAATGGCCTTCATCATTGTTTATGTCCATATAAAAAGAGAGTTCACACTGAGTTTAAATGGTGGATTTAGTTTTGGGAAAATAATCCCACATATACAATTGTTCATATGGTATGCCTTGATAGAACAGGGTGTGAATGAGAGGGTCATCATTACCCTAATTTATTTATTTATTTATACTCTTTTACTTATTCTATATGCTCCTTTCCCTTATGAGGGTCATTCTCTAGATCTACAATTTTAGGACTATTTTGTTGTTGGTTGCTTATTTTGGTGCCTTGGTCCTCTCCATTAGGGATGACCCTCTTCATGTCTCTTCATGAAATTTTTTTGGACTCTCAATGTCTATTTTTGGATCCTTAATATCATGTTATTATTTATTAAGTTTATTTTTTAGGTTGTGATACTTGAGACACTTCACTTGGTTTAGAGATCACCATTTTGGGTGTGAATAGCTCTAGCCCCAAAATGGATAGCAGGTTACTATGAGGTAACAATGTCAAATTTAATTTTTTATATAGGTAACCCATAGGACTTTTTTGGTGATGAGGCCTACCTTTGTCATTTGGGGTTATCTCAAGTTTTTCCTCCTATGCCCTGATAGAACTAGTGGTTTTAGGTCTTGGCTTTTTCACCTTTTCCACAACCTTCCTTTTGTTATTTTTTTTAAGTTGAGGAGGGAGGGATTATTTATCTATCTCAAATATTTTTGAATTTTTATTCCTAGGCTTAATCATGTAGTAAATCAAAAATATTATCCCCTTCATGATTATCTTAAAAAGATTAATATTAATTTTCTTTAACTCATATCATTATGTGTATGCCTACTTTCCTAGATAGACATATAAATTTATGAAGAGTGTGAATCTCAACCTCAATCTTGTTAGCATCAATGATTACCAAACATGCATACATAATATGATTAATGGAATCCATGAAATATTTTTTAGTGAAGGCATAAGGCAACTTAAGATAGCTCAATAAGTTATTAGTGTGCTCCATCCATATCTATGTGAGTAAATAATGTTACTTAAAAATAAAATATACTGGCTCCACATCTATAAAGTTAAATCTATAGGTATGCACCACTCATTACCAAAATATTCCTTCATCCCCTTGAACCAACCCTTAATTTTTATTTTTTAAGAGAGTATGATGGTGCATAGATAAGTAAAGTATTTAAACCTTTCAATAGGGTACTTGTGTTTTGGTGGGTGAACCCACTTAAGTTATTTATTAGAATACTCTGAGACATAAATTTCATAAAAAACAATTAAAAGTAAAATAACACCCTAGGGAAACTTATGGTTGGGCAGTTGATGCAGCTTCTCCTCATCTTATTTAATTGTCTCAACAAAATAATAAAAGTAATTATATTTAGTTATCTTGGCCATTTGACTTATGACATAGAGGTGGGCCATATCCACCTCCTTCCATCTATCCATGCTCCCTAACTTGTTCATGTCTAAGCATACATCTACTCAAATGGAAATATCTAAAATAATTGTAATGTACATGACATGACCTTCCTTTTTATACTTTAGTGCCATCATTATTTTATCAGTCATGTATTGATCATTAAGATCCACATTGATATAAACTATTTACCATAATAAACCTATTAATTTACTAATCCATTTGGGGGCAATCCTCATTTTTCACCCTAGAAAGTAAATCTAGTCCTCATGGATATGTGAAATCACAAATTAAACCACCTCTTAAGGTTTATAAAGTATGGTAGTTGGAAAAATTGAAGCATACCCACATCCTCCAATAAATTATGAATTTTGAGATCATAGGTGACCTTGTTCCTTATTTTTTGCAATCAATCTGGTAGCCTCATTTCAAGTCACCTCATTCTTGGATTGGCGATGATTGTAGTCAGGAAATTGACAAGTGGAAACTTTGGATTCCCAATCATCCATGTGTAATAACATCTTAAGGTACTATATTTGTTTTTATCAAAATTAGAGGCAAAGGTGGTGTTATGGTATCCTTCTTCCCTACACATGCCATCTCTGATGCTTTCCTGATAAAGTTCTCTTCCACTAACTTTACCTATTTATCTCCTTGCATGTCATGTACAACAAAACCCTATTATTAGATAAAAATAGGAATACCTTACTCTACATTCTCACACTTTTATACTTTGTGAATTAATGTTAATGGGTCTCTTCTCTTGCTCAACTTATACTTTGTTTTCATCACCAATTGAGGTGCTTGAAGGTTAATGAACAACTAACCAATTCTTCCAAATTAAGACATTTTATTACATTTTTAAAACTCAAAATACTTCTACCTTCATTATTTAACCTCCTTCAATGTAAAATTTATCATCTATAACCTACAACTCACTCACACATACTCTTATGGTTACATTTTCACTCATCTTTCTTTAAATGAACTTTGCCTCAACATCTACTTCATTTTTTTTCTACTAAAAATTTTGTGAAGTTGTCTTCTCTATGTTTGTACAACTTGTTTGATCTCTATAATATTTTGAAGTTTTAATTAGTAAAAATTATAATGAGATCCCTCTAGGCCTTTTATATATAATATTTTTTTACATTAACTATCCATCTACACCATTATCCATTGCATTAGCAATTAATACTTGAAATGGCATGTCATAGTGTCCATTTGACATGCTTGCCATATGCCATTACATTTTCAATACATGAACATGTCCCATATTTACTTTGATATTTGTTGCACCTTTCTTGTAATGCACACCAACTGTATAAACAATTCAAATTTCCATTTTATTCATGGGAATTACCTTTTCCATATTAATAATTTTTAGCGATGCTTCTTTTACCATCTATATCCCAAATTCCTGAGTCACATGTCACCTCTTTCATTAATTTATTATACACCACATCTTAATGCATCCTTCACATGACACCTCTTGCATGCATCCTACATGTGATACCTCTTGCATGTCTCCATCATGCACCACCTCTTATGTGTTTCCTTTTCATGTAAGTTTTTATTTAATCACAAACAATTCCTCCCAAATTTTTCTTTATATGATTTATATTAATTATTTTATGCATATTAAAACTTACCCCACACTAAAACATGTTTATGGTCTTCCAAAACATAATCTAGTGAGATTCATGTGACAAGAAGGTAATAGTGATAAATCACAGAGATTTGAATACAAGAGAACACCAAATTTGTTAAACTCAACCTAACAGAAAGTGTGCAACAAATGCCACAATTTTTTTTTTAAAGTCCTAAGGTAAAATTTTAACATAATCATTATTTATGGATGATAAAAGGGTTACATACAATGATAAGGCTAAAGTCAAATACCATTAAAATGTCCTGGAAGAAATTAGTCATCTAGCCTTTTTAACTTACAAGTGCATGTTGGGTGGATATCATGAATAATAAACAGACCATTCTACTAGATTTTTAGTTTTCCTAGATGGTGTGAAAACTTCAAATCATATACCAATACATGTATAACATGATGATTTTTTTTTATTTTGATATGTCAATCATTATAGGCTTTGTGTTTTTGCTTCTCAACCCCTTGACTCTAGTATGCGAGAATGTGTGTGTCATCTAACTAAATTAAAGTGTCAAGTTGATCCTTTAGGGATTATTCCTTATCTAATATACCAATGTGCATAATACACAAGGAAGGTATGAGGATTTCCACTAGTAAGACTAATTCAGTGCCAAAGATAAGGTTAAAAGGAGTACTTTTATTTAGCCTTTTATATATAGTTTGATAAGCTAATAAGACTACTAAAACATGATCATCCTTACAACCAATATTGAAAATACTAGTAAGTATATCACAAAGGACATTATTGAAGGCTTCATCTATACCATTGGATTGAGGTTGATATGGTGTAGTCTATGGTATGCAATCATGAATTCATCTAAGATAATTCACACTATTGCATTCATAAAGTGCCATGGTCACTAGTTAGAATTAATGGCCATCCATATCATGTGATGATATGTTACCATAGAAATATATTAATGGTAGTAACAACACAATCCCATGTGGGCATTGCTTCAACCCATCATGTGAGATAATCCATAGTAGTAATGATATAATGTGCACCAGTCCATCTTGTAATAGGTTGAATATGGCCAATAAAATCAATAGGCCTTTTTTCAAATAGTTCACTAGCAAGCTCCAGGTGAAGGGGCATGACCTCCCATAATTTTGGTTTACCTATTCACTACAAAATATAACATTAGAGTGCATATGCTTTGGCATCCTTTAATATTGTGGGCCACCATAACCCAACTAGTAGAACCTTTATTTCCATTGCATCACCAACATAATGTCCTCTTACAATACCCTTATGGAATTCTTAAAGTAATTAAACACACTCATGTTTCATTACACACCTTTGTAATACCTCATCACATCCTAGCTTTTAAAGGTCTCCCTCAATAAACAGGATGAGGGTAGTGTAGATATCTAGTTGGTTTTTCTCTTAGGTGCTAAGGTAGTTTGGCATTAGGCTTGTTGTAAGGAAAGTAATAGTTTATTCAATTTATTTGGGCATGCACATAACTTATAAGAGTTGAACATTAGGCAAATCATATTATATTATGCAAGTCAGTTCACTAGATTAAATGTGTGAGAGGTGGTCAAGGCCAAAATTAATTTTGCTTGATTTTATGACCACAAATAAATAGAAATCCTAAAATAGGATAATATATTAGAAAATATGTCTATATAACATTAAATTATTAACCAAATGCTTGAGTTATTCATGATTTATATAGAAGATAATTAGAGTGTCCTTTTGTGGTCTAGATTGCACCCTAGATCAAAGAAAAAGTGTTTAGGTCCTACTTCCAAATATAGCTCAACATGGGACTGACCCTAGGCTATGGGTATCCTATAATGGGTTCATACCTCTAGTATTTTTAATGATGATAGCTCCTCTGATCCATCATTTTAGCTCATATCAATAATAAAACCTACTAATAATAAAGGAAAAGGGAGAGAGAGATAACTAAAAAAGAAACCTAAGCTAAAGATGATGATGCACCTAAATGATGGTTGACCCACTCCATTTGACCTCATATTAAATGATAATGAGAAAAGCATAAGACTAGATATAGGACTCCATGTATCTATCATGTATCAATATTTCATGTAGAGGTTCACCAAATGATCAAGAATGAAAAGAAGTGATGGAGATGTCTAATGCAAGGCACTAACCAGTCAAAGTATCCATATAGAAGATCCAATCAGAAGATATAAAAAACTAAACATGACCTACATAACAAGATAACTAATAACTAAGTGAGATCAAGACTTGACAAGGGAGAAAATATCTACCACATATTCAAATCGATTGACATGAACACACTAGATAAACACAATGAAATCTGAAATATAGTCTTCTATTCATTTCAAGATGTTGTAAGCTCCATCTTGGTAGATTTTAGTCATGCCCAAGAGAGGGAATAGAGGGATCATTTTTTAGGCTCCAAAGCCTCTATATATAGTATAGAATGAGAAAGAGAGAGATGGGAAATATGCATAGGAGAGTGGAGATAGGATCCTAGTCATTAAGAAATAAAGTGATAGTTCATTGATTGCTTTTTGCATACATGCCTTCTTCCAACCAACTAGCCTTTCCTTGATCCAATAACCTTCAAGCTCTTTCCATTAGCTAAGAGATCCTAATAAAATATGGGTTTTTTTGGCATGATGACAAAGTGTATTTGAGTAGAATCAATGATCCTAACTACTTCTCCAACTACCAGTTTGCCACCTTGGGACCCTAAGCCCACTTGACTTGTTCATAAGGATCAAATCCTCAAATCTTAAAATTGGTAATGTTATGCCATGAATGGTAGTTAATACCTAATTTTTTGATGGAAGAGAAATAGAGATAGATGAGAAACTTTTAATTAATCACATATCTACTTCATTTTCATATTTGGATCATAGGTCTATTCTATAGGTGGAAAACTAATCTAACATTATTGGTTTTCCTATAGTATTTACATCGATGCAGACCTATAGACTACATATCCTCTTTCTTGATCCAAATAGGTCCAAATAGACCCACCTTGTCTTTGCAAGCATTGAGAATCCACCATTTTCATGGATCCTCTTTAAGGGTGGTGAACATAGTCATAGAAATAACCTAGAATGATACAAAATGTTAAAGGTCCACATTAAGTCCCAATGGAATTCCTTTTATGTTCTTGGTCACTTTGGCTACATCACCATGTATTTTCATGGAATTTGATAAATATTAAATGGTAACATGATCCCTTTAAAAAACTTTCCCTAGTTTTAGTTAAAAACTTCTCCTTGGCCGACCTTGTCCATCAAAAACTGACTCAAACCAATTAAATTATGCTTAGATATCTCTATTCTTATTGATATTGTAGAACCTTCTAACTTCTTGACTTATTTCAAAATGTTAGAACAAAATACATGAATGAATGTAGTCCATTGATTTTCCTAGGCCCATTTTTTGTTAGTTTTTACACACCATTAGATCATTGACATGATTAAACATCGATCATTGATATAACTTAGTCCCACCTTCTTGTCAGTGAACACGTGCTATTGGATCTTTGCTCAATGAACCCACAATATTAGATCTTGTTTAACCTATAGCCTTTTAAGGGATTTTAACCTAGGGACATTTTGACTTATTTGACCCCAACATGAACCATTTATATTACTTGTTAGTATGTGATCTCATATGGACCATTAGATCTTGATCAAATTCAAACCTTTTAAGGAATTTTTGTATCCAAACGATCATTTTATAAAGCTTAAACTTGACACTCACATGGATGTCCTGCTCTATAAGTTCCACTTTGAAGCTCCATAACTTAAGCCAAAAAGCTCATACAAATATGAAACTTTTAGAGCATGTTTTTGGCATGAATAATTTTGATTGTGCATGATTTTTTAGTTGAATGAGGCTTTGTGAGGTAATTTATAAAATGCACAAACATGTTATCCAATCTAGTTATTCATAATTTCATGATGATAGTTTGGTCTTTAAACTTTCCCAAGTCATTTTGATTTAATCTTTCAAGATTTTGTAAATTTGTTCAATTGCCCCACAAGATTATGAACACTAGTTGGATCAATTTTGAAGGCTTGGACAAACAAATTCTCTAAAACCATTCAAGTCCATTAGAGTTTTTCACTGGACATATTGTTATGGAAATTTTATCTCAAACACTTCCTCTAAAAGAATTATGTTTGTGGGCCTTTTATATCAGATAAAATGTCTAAAATAAATGGCTTAGATATTTTGATAAGGACATTTTTCTTCAAACATTTTTTTCTATTGAAATGTGTCTTCAAAAATGTTATCTCAGACATTTTGTCTGAAAAAATATGTCCTTAGGTAAATTGTCTCAAAAAAATTTATCGTAAGATTTGTCCTTAGTCTTTTGCCTTCAAGAGAATTTTCTTGAAAGATTACCAACACTTAACTAAATATATATTTCCCAAGTGTAAACTAGGCTTTAAGCCACCAAGATCTTTTAGACTTTTTTTTGAAACTACTGCTTGATCCTTGAAGGATTGCATGGTATTTTCCACTCTATAATCCTAGACCCCTTTTCTAAGCCTTTGATCCATTTCTTCATAAAACCATGCAAAAGCTTTATATGTAGGCCAAAAATGGCCAACATGGCTAATAAGTATTAGTGAAAATTATAGAGTGCATAAACCATAGACAGGGCCTCATGATCTATAGTAGAGTAGTTTGTTTTAGTTGATATGAGATTATAGTAAGCAAATTAAATGGTATGGCCAAGATTTCCTTCACTGGGTTGTGAAAGGATGGTGCCCACTACCATGATTAAAGCATTGAAATGAACATGAAATGGATGTGTCTATTTCAAGAATTATAGAATGGGCATAATCACCTTTTTTTACTTCAGAGCCTCAAATGATTAATGGTGTGTAGTTGTCCATAGGAATAGGATATTCTATTTGAGTAATTCTTCCATTAGAGCTACCATGTTAGCATACCCTTGAATGAGCTTATGATAGCATCCAATGTGACCTAAAAAGGTGTAAACCTTACATTGAATGGTAGGATTTGGGAGTTTGATAATAACTATAATCTTGGTTAGATCCATTGGTAATCCATCTTGATAAATGATGTGTCCCATTAATATTATAAATGGCATGGTAAAGATACAGTTTTTAAATTTAATGAAATATAAAGTTGATGATAGTTCTAAATCATGAGTCATAAAATATCATAGTGGTCATGCATTAAACCATACATGGTCTAGTCATCAATGTACACCTAAATGAAATTATGGATGAGATCCTTGAAGTCCTCCACTACAATTCATGAGAACACTATTGGTGCATTTTTAAATCCAAATAACATAATATTATATGCAAAAAAACTACATTAAATTACAAAGGTTAGTTTTTCTTTATCTTCCTCAATGATTTTCTCTTGGTGATAACCATAAAATACATCAGTGAAAGTGTAGATCTCACATCCAAAAACATATTCCAAAATTTCCTCCTTGAATGGCATTGGGAAAGGGTTAGTGACACACACAATAATGAGTTACCTATAATCCACATAAATGTGAATTTGACCATCATCCTTGATGTTTATCACCATAGGATTAACCCCCTTAGATTTATTTATGAGAGTAATAACTCCAATGAATAACATACTATTAATTTCTTCTTTAACTATAGTGCGTATATTAGGGTTAATCTAATACAGTCATTTCCTTACCAATTAAGCACCTTTAATCAAATTTATATGTATCTTTCCTAATGATGGATGCACTCCCTTCATTTTTGTGTAGTTGTGTGGGAAAATGTCTTGATATTCTTGTAAGAGTTGATTTTTTTGATAACTCAATATTTGACCAATAATTGCCCATAGTGGATATTTTAAGTGCATCCTCCATCCCAATATTATGTTGAATTATTTAGAGTGGTGTAGAATATGGTTTTTAGTAGGGATGCATAGTATCTATGATGTCATATGACCCATAATATGTATGCAGATGTAAGTGGTTGAACATTGGTTCTAGTGGATAAAAAATGGTACCCTCATCAACTTCATATAAAACCTTTTGATTTCCCTTACATATCTATTCCTAATATGCATATTCAAATTGAGAGTCAAAATCCAGTAGATCTAATGTAGGAATATTAGGTTATTGAAATATGGCTAAGTTTTCCTCATGTATAACATGTATGTGATGTATGTAGTCTTCAACTAGTGCACGATATCATAATACTATCTAATGGATTGCTTGTAAGGAAAAATGTAAATTAGTATGTGGAGAATAAAATGAAAATTTATAAATTATATCATGTTTGATATGTCACTAGGTATCCATTCCCCTATGGTTTTCTTGATGGATGTACCACACGCTAGCCAAGGTGTGTAGAGTACCATAAAATGCATGATTCCATAAGGATTCTAGTAAAAATGTTTCTTAGATGCTCCAAAGGTTTTCAAAATTTGTTATATGGTCCTATATAGAAGTAAAAGCATCATAAATTAGGGTGGTGTGAACATGATTGTCATGGTGAAAGTGATAATACATAGCAACACATAATTATTCCCATGTATATAATTGGTATTAATGAGTAAATCACCATTGAGAAGTTATTATTTGAAACAAAAAATTGAGCACACAAAAACATTCACCTTCATTAATATAATAGTATTCTAATTACTAAAAATACTCCTTAACCTCAATTTGAACATGAAATTGAGGTGCATGTTCCAAGATAAAGGGTGGTAGACCAATGATGCAAACTTTTTTATGGCACTTAGCTAGTTTAGGGGAGGGATATAGGTGGATATAAAGGATAACATAAACACACCTTGTAAGATCATATGTTACTTGAGCCCCTTGGTCACAAGAAATACTTATAGTGTCTAAAATGGACTATATGTCTTCCCATTACAATATGTCATTAGGAGTTGGATCCATATGTTCATTCCCATTGGTAGTGATGATATTAATAATGTTTTTGATAAACTAAGGTAGTAAACCAGGGGCCAAACCCTATACAGTCAAAAAAGACAAGAAGGCAAACAAACAAAAAATGCCTTCAGAGAGATGATGACACAGTTATGAACAACAAACAAAAACAAAACACAAGCCATGGGAAGACTAGAGTCAAAGAGGTCTCCCCTTACATAACTATTGATTTGATAAGATCATTGAGTTTCTCATTCTCTACGTTGTTAGCATACCCAGCATTACCCACCATTTCTAGCATAGACATGTTCAGTAGAATTGTATTATAAAGGCCTTTGGTGAAGACCTTCTATAGCTTCTGAATGTAGTCCTTTAGGGCCCCAATTTTAGTTTTCCAATCAGTCTCATTCTCAGTGCCCTCACCAGCTTCTTTGACATACATTTTCCCCTTATTGTCAACAATTCCCAAAGTGTCAGCACCTTGATCCTTAGTAACCTCAAAATTTGTAGTAGCCTACTTCCCTCCAATGTCCTCCAAAATTTCTTAGATTTCTATCTCCTTAGAATCTTCCTCCTAGGTTGCTTCTTCTGAAGTGCTTTCCAAATAATCAATCAGTCTAGCCTTCAGGGCTAGTTTACCAGCAATCTGCCCCGACCTTCACACTCCAGAGGGGAATCCTTCCTTATTAATTTTGGAAAGCTTGTGAGATTTGCCACCTTGGCCCCCTGTGGCCCTACCTAGATTCCTATGGGTCCCTTCCATAGTCTCTTTAATATTTTTTTCTTCTTCATCAACCTTTCTCTTCTTGCCCTTCTTGTTCACAAAGGAGCCAGGGGTATCAATAGGGGTCTTTTCAGGGTCATCAATATGCCTCATTCCTGACAAGTCATCTCCTTTTGAATGATCTCCCTAATGTTTAATGGAATATTAACACCTTGTCACCACACCCTCCAACCTAAAAATTACTGCGCAAGGTTGGCACAAGCATCAACGACCCTGTTGCCTTCTCTGTAGGTATGGGAAATCTCAACTTTGGAAAACTTTTCTAAAATGAATTAGATATTAGTAATGATGTCTTTTATCTTGATTCCCACATTTGAAGCTTTATTAATAGCATCTAGGACCATCTTAGAGTCTCATTGTATATTCAAGTTCTTTATTCCTAGGGATATAGCTAACTTAATTCCCCATAGTAAAGCCATTGCTTCAACATAGTTATTGCTCTAGCATCCTATTCCACCAGCATAGATAGCAGACATCCATCCTTTATCATTCCTTATAATTCCTCCTTCACTACCTTTACCATCCAACTTGGATGCCCCATCAAAGTTGAGTTTCATCTAGTTAGGTTTAGGGGGGATCCATTTAGGATTAAGTCTCTGTAGTATTTTGGAGTTATTATACCCAGGGATCTAGTTTAAAACCTTCTATTTGGCTATAATTTGGCCTTCAATTTGAGATAGGGGTTTCTTCACAACACTAATATGAGCTATTATACCACTTTCCATAATGGTCTTAGCAAAGGAGTTAAACACCTGAGAAGCATTTCTAGCAGTGTCCCTAAAAATTCTATGATTTTGCTCTTTCCATAAAGTCCAACTCAAACATGATAGAGCTTACTTCAATAATTCCATAAGGTAGGGATGTGTGAAGGTTGGATTCTAGCTAAGAATTACTTCTTTAAGGTTAGAATTGCAGACCAATTCAATAACAAAGTTGTTAAGTATTGTGCCCCATAATTCCCAGGCAAACTCACAGTGGATAAAGAGGTGTGAAACTAATTCCTCTTTTGAACCACACAAGAAACATATATTAACCAAAGTAAACCCTCTCTTTTGAAGGTTATCCTGAGTAAGGATTTTGTTATGAGCAGCAACTCACCAAAACATGTTAATTTTTGGAATAAGTTTATGATTCCAAACCTTTTTCCATACATCTTTATTCTGAGCTTTAAGAATGAGTAGATGGTAAGCAGATTTGATAGAGAATGATCCATTATTATTTGGCCACCAGTATTGTTCATCCTTCTAGGGAAAGAGAGGGATTCTGATCTCTTGAATGCACTCCTGGATCTCCCAAACTCTTGAGAGAAGCTCAGGCTAGTGCACACAACAATCCAAAAGATTTTTCTAGCTCCTCATCCCATTATTATTTTCCATATAATCACTGACCCTATCTCCAAAAAATTGGGTAGTCAAGTCAGCAATCTCTCCATAGTTTCCCTGTGTGATGAGAGCCTTGCCCTTTAACTAGATATCATCCTAGAATTTAATATACCGGCCATTTCCAAGTTTCCATATAATTCCTTGTTTGAGAAGGCTTCTAATTTTTAGCATTTTATTCCATATCACAGATCCCTATGGTAATCCCATCTGTTGAAGAAAGTTGGAATCATCAATGCTATGCATGTATTTGGCATACATTATTTCCCCCCAATCATTGTTTTTATGGATCAGGTTCCAACTAACTTTTGAGAGAAGGGCTTTTTTCATGCTCCTGATAGACTTAATATTAAGTCCACCATGAGATTTTGGAAGACACACTTTTTCCCATTTGACTAAAGACATTCTTTGTTTGTCTTCCACTCCCATCCATAAAATTTTCCTTTGGATCTATTCTAGTTTCTCAACAAAATACGTAGGAATTTTAAAAAGAGACAAGAAGTATGTAGGAATACTTTATAGCAAAACCTGAAGAAGTTGCAGTTTACCAACACTGCTAAGTAGTTTTCCCTTCCAACCAAGAAGTTTCCTCTACATTATTTCCACAATTCCATTCCAAAATCTAGGAGATACCTCTTTGATTGAGAGTGGGAGACCCAAGTAGGTAGTTGGTAGGCCAACTTCAACACATTCTAATATATCAATGATTATATGTCTAAGTTCATTAGGAGTGTTAAAGAAATACACATTGCTTTTCTATAAATTTATCCTTTGTCCTAACTCTCTGGCATAATTATTTAAGATATTCTTCCATCTTCTAGCTTTAATCACTGATGAGATGCCAAAGAAGATGGTATCATCCACAAACTATTGTACCACCATAGGATGAAGGGAAGAGGCAGGTTTGATGCCACTACCTTTTTTGAGGCTATATCTACTTATATGTATCTTCTCAG
Source organism: Torreya grandis (assembly GCA_037957365.1). Lineage (NCBI taxonomy): Eukaryota > Viridiplantae > Streptophyta > Pinopsida > Cupressales > Taxaceae > Torreya > Torreya grandis. The sequence goes on along the minus strand of JARHVA010001103.1, from coordinate 2,904,186 downwards.
TGCCTCAGCCATAATGATAAATAAGTACGGGGAGAGAGGGTCTCCTTGATAAATTCCTCTCAAGGATGAGAAAAACCCTCTAAGAACACCATTAACTAGCACTAAAAATTTTGTAGAAGAGACCACATTCCATAATAAGTGAGACATTTTATCATTAAACCCAAATTTTTTGATCACTTGGAACAGAAAAGTCCATGAGACTCTATCATAAGCTTTAGAAATCAAGCTTGAGAGCCATCCTAGGGATCTACTCTTTTCCATGGAGTGAATAGTCTCATGTGTGGTGATCATAGCATCAAGAATCTACATACTTGGGATGAAACCTTTTTGAGTAGGAGAAATAATTTTGTCTAGCAAAGGTTGAATCCTCATGACTAGCATTTTAGTACATAACTTATACACAGTGTTACATAGACTAATGGGCCTATATTCAGTGAGTTATGAAGGTTGTGATTTTTTAGGAATAAGTAATATGAAGGTATTATTAGCCTATTTCAAAAGTTTACCTGATCTAAAAAAATCATGCACAATAGCTGTGAGGTCCACTCCTACTATCTCCCAATATTCCTAAAAGAATATAGGAGGAAAGACATCAGGACCCAAGGCTTTAAAAGCACTAATGGAGAATAAAATAGCATGGACTTCTTCCTTGGATATAGGCGTTAACATCTCCAAATTATCTTCTTCTGTTATCAAATAGGGGATTTTATAAATAAATTGATTCATAGGTCTATTGATTCTATCATTATTATTTTCTTTCATAAGCATATTTTGAAAGAAAGCCCTAGCTTGTTCCCCTATTTCATTACCCTTGGTAATAATGTCACCATTATCTAGGATAAGCTTATTTATTGAGTTGGCTTTCCTATGTTTCATAGCTAAGAGATGAAAAAAGGCAGTGTTCATATCCCCCTCTTTAAGCCACTGAACATGGGATTTCTATTTCCAAAAAACCTCTTCCTATGTTTCATAGCTGAGAGATGAAAAAAGGCTATGTTCCTATCCACCTCTTTAAGTCACTAAACACGAGATTTATATTTCTAAAAAACCTCTTCTCTTTCCATAAGATTCTTCCATTCCAAAGACAAGATATTCTCTTCTTTTAAAGTGTCCTCAGAGTCATCCCCTTGATCTATAAGTTGTATATCCTTGAGTTTTCCCACTATATTTTTCTTCTGCTGGAAGACTTGCCCAAAGCTATATCTATTCCATCCATAAACTTCTTGTTTAATGCGTTGGAGTTTCTTGACTAATCTAAACATAGGAGTACCTTGAATAGGAATTTTCCACCATTTGTCTAAAGTCTTTGTGTTTTATCCACATAGCTTCAAAATGGAATGGGGAAGGTCCAAAATGTCCCTATTCTCTCCAATTGAGGAAGATTGGGCAGTGGTCAGACATGGTTCTAGGGAAAGCCTAGACCTGCATATTATGATAATCCTTCTAGTTGCTTGATATAAGAAATCTATCTAATTTAACCTGAATCATTTGATCTCCTCTTCTTCTATTGGTCCAGGTAAAATTTTGGTTTTATAGCTCTATGCCCAATAATCCCCAATCATTGATGAATTTAGCAAAATCAAACATGTTATCTAAGTAATCCATAATTCCACCCTATTTTTTAGAAGGGTATAGAGGAGTGTTAAAATCTTTGGCTAACATCCATCTAATGTTCTAGGGATTATTCTTGAAACTGCTCAGGTCTATCCATAATTTCTATCTCAAAGCTCTGTTATTCGGTCCATAGACATTGATCAACGACCAGTTCAAAGATTTCATAGAAAAATTGGTAATCAAGAAGTGCTTATTATAAGCCATAAGAGACCCCTAGATTTTAACACTATTCCACATAGTGACAATCCCCCCTGAAGCCCCTTCAGCAGGACTAATGCAAAAAGCCGCCTTAGGCCATATATAGGCAGCAATTTTCATAAAATTCTCCTCATTCATCTTGACTTCTTGGAGTAATAAAATATCTAATTTATTATCTAAAATGTAGTTTTAAACCTCAAACTACTTTGAGGGACTGTTAAAGCCCCTCAAGTTCCAAGATAATATTCTCATTTAGAGGGTTTGGGGGGTTGGGTGTTCAGTGTATTCTATTTACCACTGGCAATCTCCCTAGCAATCTCTCTTTATCTTATTTCTCTTAGGGTTAGCCTCCCTTGTTTGGGCTCAGTGCCAACATCTGCATATTTTTTACCTTTTTGATTATTTTCCTTTAGGGTAACCCATTCCTCCTATTCATTACTACCACTTTGTCCTATTACACCTATTGCTAAGTAGTTTCCTACTTGGTCTCTGACTTCTAGAGCATGGAAAATGTCTGTATTTAGCTATGGGTCTGCTTCTCCTTTAGTGGGACTTTCTAGAGTTACTTCCTCCTGTCCAACTCTTGGAACTTTGTCTTCTTCATTGATTTCCTCTATCAAAAGGTTACTTCTTTCTCCTTCCTTAGACATATTAGTATATTTTTCTAGAGGGTTAGCTATGTTAAATATAGCCTTCTGACTATCAGTTGATACTATATTTTCCTTTGGGATAGCTTTTCCCTCACTACTAGTGATATCCTCCTTTCCCATCTCCTCCTCTCCCTTTTTTGTGTTGTTAGGATTTTCACATTACTCTCTATTTCCTACTTGTTGTTCTATCTATAATTGAGAGCTTGATCCTCCCCTTCAATCTGGGAATCATCTTTCCTCCCCTTTTTCTTTGTTGTGCATTGTGTCATTAAATTTCCCTTTCTCTTACATATTTGACAGAAAGTGGTAGCATTTTCATAAGTGATCGACTGAGTCTAGGTCCCATATTTAGAGTTTAGCTCTATGGTCATAGGGAGAGTCCTATTTATTTCAACATTGACACAAAGTCTAGCATACACAAATCTAGACTTTGTTCTGGTTGTATGATCTATAGTGGCATATTGGCCAATAGAATTGCCAATAGCTGTGAAAATTTTTTCATCCCAAAATTCCAAAGGGAACCCTAGCAGTCTTACCTAAGCAAGAGTAGACTTATTAGGGTCTGAGTTAGGATCAAATCTTAGTTTCCATGAGCATAGGGCAAGAGAATGTGGTCCATACAGCCATGGTCCTCTAGCAAGAGTAGCTATCATGTCCTCCCTATTCGTAAAACTAAAAAGGAATAGGCCTCTTTCCATGGTAGTGATTGAAACACTACCCTTAACTTTCCACCTAGATAGAACCCATTTCCTAATCATTTTGATACTAAGATAGAAAGAAAAAAACTTACCTACTAATGTAAGTGTTGGGGGATCAAACCAACAATAGATTACAATTGTGACAGCAATAAACGCAGAATTAAACTAGATTGACAAGTAATTAGAATGATAATAGTAAGAACAAGAGATACAAGAAAACACCCTGAAAACTTGTATTAACAAACTCTTTACAAAAGGAATACAATTGAAGAAAGCTTCTTTCTTCCACACCTCTCCTAGATGTATAGATCTCTCAATAAATCTCTATTCCTCAAGAGCTATCTCTCTCAAGAAAAATCAACTCCAACAAGCCTGGATTGATTCAATTCTGTACTATTCTTCACACATAATGAATTACAATAATTCACTCTCTACAATAATAACTACTACTAAGCTAAGAAGATCTAATTCTTCATATAGAATTAGGAGACATGAGCATGTACATCCAACAAACAGTTAAGCCACTTGAACAAGGGCTCTAAAAATAGTAATGCTAATAATAGAGATGCGAGCTTGAGTCTCCAACTCAAACTTATCATGCAAACACTCGCTTCTGTCCACAAAAATAGCTTTTTGGACACACAGGTAACCGATGTCGGTTCCTGCCTGTTCGCCTGTGATCATCGCCGGCCGATTCTCTGCCGACATCAGCGTCTTTATAACTGCCTGTGACCAACGTCGGTCGCTCCTGACCGACGCCAGTGTCTGTGTAGACCTGAACCTAATAAACTATGCTCCTTGGTGAAGTTTTTAGCTCCACACCCTAACAGTAAGGTCCATGGATGCCATTATTTCCTCCACCAGATCGTCTGGGATATGTAGGGCCATGCCCTCTGAGACAATAGGAAGGCTTGTCATGCTTTTCAAGGGGCACATCTTTTCACTTGTAAGTGCCTTCTTTCATCCGTTGGATGGACTATCCACTACCAGATTTTTGAATAGATCCCCAGAGGCACTACCACCAATAATGTCCTCCATTAGATTCGTGATCCCACCAGTCGCACTCAGGGGGCCCAACTTGGTGGGAAAAAACTAGTTTCAAATGTTTGTAGGATAATGTTGAGATCCTCATCAACATCAACTATTTACATAAAGTGAATCCCTTGGTTGTTATTTAGAAGGATGACCATATGTTGAGTGTCATTCTCAAATATGATATAACACTTATTGAAACATATATAAATATTGTTAGCTTAACATTAAGGTCTACCCAAGAGAGCAAGAAAGTCATCAACTTCAACAAGTTGAATTAATTCAAAATCACCCTTAAATGTGATAGCCAAGATGTTAATTATGGCATGTTTAAGAATGCCTATAGGTAATGCACAAGTCTTGTTGGCCATAAATAAAACATGTGGGTAAGGTTGTAAGGGGGGCTCCTCATTTTTTTCTAGGCATCATTTTTTATAACATTAACTTTTGTGCTAGTGTCTACAAGTATAGAATGAATCATGTATACATTAATGGATGCATTTACAAGGACTTCTTTATCACATTATATATTTGGTTGGACATGAGTTTCTTGTCTAAGTGAATGGTTTAAATGATGATCCTCCAAAGACTTTGTCATTTGTTATTTCAACCAACTCTTTAAGAGAGGGATGATGTCTTCAATAAGGAATAGGTTGAATAACTCATGTGATTCATCATGGCCTAATTCTATGGGCACTATAACTTTTTGCATTGTAGTACACATGGTAGCATACTTATCTTTTAAGAACTCAATTTCTCCTTGTAGATCCTATGCCAAGGCCATTGTTTCATGTAACACTTATTTTTAAAGTTGGGAATATTTATAGTGTTGTGCATGAGGTTCTTCACATTGAAACTTTTAAGCATGTGTATTTGAAACAATAGGTTGAGAACGAGTTCCACTTCAAGTAGTGATATTGACCCTGGGTCTATATAAAAGAATGGTAGGGTTTGGTTTTCACTGAACATTTGGATTTTTAGTAACACATCATTCCAACAACCTTCTCATTTTTTTATTTGGTAATACCAACATACAAGTTTGTTAATTATTCCATATGATGCCCATTTTTATAAAAGGCACAAATAGGGTAGACCATGAATTCATGTTGGTAGTGGTCTATAGATCTACAATTGTAACATTCCTAGGTGTAAATCAATCATCTCCTCATCATTTCCACACCCTCAACCTCTAAAATATCAACTCCCACTAGTTTCTTATGTGTTAGATATAAAATATTAGAAAGTATCTTATGCAAATGCATCATGAATCTCATTTATGACCTAAAAGTCATTATTATCATGGGTATATACATCACATATCTTATAATACAATGATAATTTATCATGGGTGGCATATTAATGAAAGGATATATTCATACATCGTGGTCTTCCTTACAGATTTCATAGGAATGTTTTAACATGACATAAACATTCCTTCATGGATAATTGTTCCTATTATGATCCTCTACTTCATATTCAACATACCATATGCCATTACAAGTGTCATGATCATTATTTGACATAATCTTCTCCAATTGATAACCCATATAAATAATTTGGTCCTCCATCAAGGGGTTGATTCTCATGTCTATACTTCCCACAACTTCAGTGTAGAGGGAAGCTTTTAGTGATTCACATGGATTAATAAATGTCTTGTGGGATAAGGATCATTGAAAAGGGAACAACAAACCTCCTAGAAACCATTGAGCATGCTACATTTGATTGATTTGAAATGATGGCTTGGAAATAAAGGTTTTAAATTAATCATCATATTTATACACACTCTTAGTGAGATCTTACTTAATATGTTTTAAATTATCAATACTTTGTTATGCAAACTAAGTAATGTTAAATTCTTAAAGAAAATCAGTTTTCAATAGCTGATAGTTTATAATATATTGTTGAGGATTAAAATTTCTATACCATTTATGAAAATTATCTAATAGGGTAGTGGAAAACTAAGTTGCCTTCCACTAAGTAGAAATTATGCCCTATGCCCACCAAATCAATTCACACTTTTGAACATGTTTAGCTACATTATCAACACCTCAATACTCAAGAAGATGAAATTTTATGTCATAGTAAACTATAGGTACACTTGGTGGTTGCAATGGAATTTTTGGTGGCATTCCTCTAGTTCCTCCAAAACCATGTGGTGGAGGTCTACCAATTCTTCCTGAGTTGCCTCCTAATCCTCTTGCACCTCTAGTAAAAGCATCAATAGTATTTCCTCCTACACCTCTTGTAATAATAAGATCACCTAAAACATTGGGTACTAAGGGAGGATGATTAGTTAGAGTTGGGCCTATATTTTACCCATACTTATATCTAGTCCACATGGCATTCCAAGGTTAGCCATATGTCTTAACTGCATTGGAAAGGTAAAGGCTAATGGTAAATTTAGTTGGCCTTGTTGTAAAATTTTACTTTTAATGTGTACTCCTAAAATCCCTTCTATGGATTTGGATTCAGACTCAGCTTTAGACTCCACACTATCAGTATCCAAATCTCTTATAATAATTTTGTTAAAATTAGATGCATGAATGTGGACTATAGTGTGATAGTTATACCTAATTATATTGGGTTATTCTATCACTAATGCTTGTCCTACATCTTCCATGTGTATTTGTGCTAGAGAAGGGCACATATCCATGGTTAGGGAGTTCTCACTATGCCTTTCCACCTTCACATTGATCCTCATAACACTTCTATTATCCCTTATTTTCCCTTGGGATCACTACCTATTATGGATTTATGCTTGGCCTCATCATACTTAAATTTTTGTAGTTATCAATGTGTGACTTCCATGCTGAACTACTAATCCTATATCGATGTATAACCATTAATTTACCTACCAATTATATTACTTATTCATGAGAGAGTTTTAATCATCCATGGGTAAGTTCTTAAATATATAATCAACATACATTTATTGATTTCTAAGGGAAATTTTCTTAGATACCTTCTACATGGTTCCCTTAAGAAATTGAATTGTGCTTCCTCTAGACAATAATATGTAGACACAATGTATTCTAATATGTACCTATTTAATTTTAATTTACACTATATGTCCACCACATGTGTCTAATTAGTTTTCAACTTTAACAAGGTCATCTAACACTCTACTAACTAGATAGGGTTTTGTTTGTAATTTCTTGAATGGTCTTGTGCATGTGTTGAAAGTCAAGCATACAAATGCACAGATAGTTATACAAAAAAGGTTTCATATAAAGAATCATACATATAATAATCTACCCATTATCATTGATAAACTCCTAATACAATATATTGAAGTGAAAATTTCTCTTCTACTATGTCAATCTAATGCTCAACATTTTTCAAAGAGAGTTACTTGACCATCTTTTGACCATCATGATATAATTGTAATGTGTCCTAGATAGAACCAAAATGTTGGGATATTTATCCTTAGCTTTTATTGACTAATACTATTCTCATGCATAAAGTAAATGAGAAATATAATGAGATAACACATCTACACATCACATGATTAGTGACCTTATATACTCACACAAAGAACGTATCCAAGACTAGTTTCCCATTGATTATGTTATGCAGTGGTGGATAGAGTTATCTGTCTACAATTAGGTGCTTGGGTTAGTTATATTTAGTTTTCATTACTAAAAAAATCATATTAGGTTTAACCATGTTATTCATTCCATATATTCCACATACTTGTAATTAGCATCATATAACTAAATTGACACATATTTTAGCATTTGTAGATAAAAAAAGTGATTTCATTGATTTCATTTGAAGAAGATTAAAACATAATTCAATAGAATTTTCTCTCTAGTATTCTCTCTATCCATCTACATATATTTATAAAAAAAACTAAGATTTATTTATACATAATCCAACCCCTCTCCTTAGGTTACATCATTAATACAATAGAGATGACTAGCCAATGACTGTTTCATAAAAAAAAGTCATGGAAAGCCATTACATTAAAATCATTTTAAATTAGACCTAATGGCCCCTATATATTATCTCAATGATAAATATTCATTCTCATGCTCATATTTTATCATGAACCTATGCTATAATTTCACTTGATTAGTCTCTTTCAATACTTCCATGAGCTACTTCATAACCATCTTTGCTTCTTATGCGCTTGTCTAAGTCTTGAATATTGTATTTCTCCTTATTTTTTGTATCCTTATATCTTATAACTCACTCTTATATGCTAAGGTCCTTTGTGCCTTTCTCTTACATGATTGTCTTCCATGTCAATGCCCTTTATGTCATTCTATCACCCTTGCTCTTCTACTTTATGGATCCAAAACCCTTGGAATATATAAATATAAAATTTGGGGACTAACAAATGACAATGTTGTACTCTAACCTCACACCTTAATTAATTATTATAAATAGAATATTGGATTTGATTAATTATAGTTTATATGGATTTATGGTTTTATGAGTATATTCATAGTTAAAAATAGATCATCATTGGTTAAGTAATGACTAATCTACTTAGGGGACATGATATCTATGTGTAGATAGAATTATGACTACTTTATTTAGATAGCTTAGAACACATGTATAATAGTTAGTAACTTATATCCATTAGTTATAATTGTTATAATAATTATGTATATTTAAGAATGATGATTAATAAGGTGAAAGTGGAAACTACATTTATTTTGGACCCTGGTAAAAGACCCTAGGTAGACTCACCTAGTGATCTTTGTAAATAATAAATGTCTTACATGAAATATACACTAAAATTGAGTACAAAATGCAATTATTCTTGATTTTTTTGATGATATGGTTACATGACATCTCTAATCAGAATCTGACTAGCCTCTAAGAAATTAATGTTATGATCTTGAGAAATAAATAATAGTTTGAATTCATTATGATTATAAGTAATATATTTCTAAATATTTTAATAAATAGTAAATAATTACAATTATTATCTTCATTTATGTATGATAAAATGTTATAATATTAGTTGCATAGTAAAATTAAAATCTATTGTTTAGAGATGTAGTAAAACATCTAAAAATGAACATCATGGTGTTACTACTAGATTGAAAGTAATAAGATTATTTAAGGGTTGTAAACAATATTTTAAGGTTGCCTTGTCATAAAAAAGAGCTCATAATAGTATGGTGTACAGTTTAGAACCATTTTTTGGAATGTGCATACATGCACTCATACTCAATATATTTCCTTTATTAAGACCTATTAATGAGTTGTCTCTAATAAACATTCCTAGTTGACTTACTTATTGGTGGAGTTTGGTCTTCATAGCCATGAAGGTTAGTTTTTTTTAGATTGATTCTTAGGGGTTATGTCAAATGTGAGTGGGTTCCTTGATTGATGTATCTATTATAGGATCACCACTATCAATGATCTTTTTTGTTTTTTCCTTCAAATCTAAATAGCTATTTGTATGATGCCCATGCATTTTTTGATATGCACAATAATATTTTGATCTTCTTAGAGGATGTATATGAGGTAGTTTGATCATATTATTTTGAAGAATTTCTCTTAACATCTTATTTAAAATATTATTAAGATTTTTCCTATTTTTTAATCACTAGTTGTATATGCATTGTGTTGTAGATTCTAATTTTGATATGAAGTCTTGTTAGGCATAAATTTTCTAGATGAAGATATAAATGTATGACTAACATTAGCATATTCTAGATTATTTGTATATGTGATCTAATTTTCCCATGAAGTGATATTTGAAATGAAATATTTATTTTTATTTTGTAATTATTTTATTGACTTGTTCATAGTAATGATTTTGTTTTTAAGGGATTCAAAAGTACAAACCCTAGGTAATTCTAATTAAATAAGCATATAAAACCATCAAAAGGAGATGTGGGAGGTGGTGGGGTCTAAGGAAGGACATGCTATTTATCTTCATTTAACACTATAGGATGGGTCACCTTACCTCTTGGGATAGTGATAGCATGGAGCTGGTTAGAGGGAAAGTAGTTATCATCATCTTGAGGGTTAGGAGGATGAAGATATTATTTTTAATCTATTTTAAAATTTTAAATACTAAAATGATAACAAGAGGAGAAAAACAAGATAAAACTAGAAAACAATTGAACATAATAAGGAAATCAAAATTTTATTTAAAACCCTAGGGAATAAACTAGAAGGAAACCCCAAGAAAAATTAGGGATTGTAATATTTAACAATTAAAGTTGGTTCACCAATATGTTTGATCAAAATTTGGATTAAGGGGTGTGATTATAATTAAGAAAACCTATTGAGTAAATCAAAATGTATAAGATATATAATAAATACACATGATTGATATGTAACTTACTATTTCTATAGATGTGCTAAAATGGGAGAGTATTAAGAAATAAATGAATTAGCTTAAACTTGAGTTTAAAATACTACAATAGTGATTGTAAAATTTAATATGAAGCTATGTGAGGTTGTGTGAGTTTTTGGTGAATCAGGAATAGGGTTCCATGTTATCCTAGGACAAGGTTGTATAGTTTGGACATGACTGACTACATTGATGTCTATAATATGCATCTTCCTATTTTAGGGTTTTTTTTATCTCTATTTAAATTCTAACAAGTTTACCTTCACTTTTAGGTCTTGTATGTATATTTATATGTCATTTATTTGTTGTGGGATTCATTGTTTCCTTCTTCACTTAAAACCCCAACTCAATGATTAGAGGCAAAACATGTTATAAATGGGGAAAATGTGCAAAGGGATGGGTTTATGATTGACCTCAATGCCTTGTGTGTTGAGTTTTTATTGCATACCAATTATCCAAAGAGGGATCAAAATCCATGTAGTTATTCTATGATATAATGATGTGTGTATAATAATAGTGAAATTATATATGATGGTGCAATCCTGGTGTGATTATGTGCTTGAAACAATGACATCTGACTATAAGTGTAAGGTGTTTATTTTTTGCATATTTCTTATTATGGTTATTTCCTACACTTTCCACATGGGTTATTACATCTCACTTGGAGTTTCGCTACACTTGTGGGATATGATTACTTAGGTGTGTATTGTCATAGGAGTTACATGTTTGACTCATTATTATCTAGATGGAGTTACTCTTTATCAGCTATTTTGGGTATGGGAGTTACACTCTATTCTTATAACATTTAACCTAATTTCATGGTTGATTTACACATTTCACTCCCTATTTATACATTTGAGATATTGATCTATTCATAGAGTAATCTGTGTCTACTTGATTTTGAAATTATCTCATTTATGTGATTTTATTTACTTGTAATTTATGTATACTTACCTTGTTTTACCTTACAGAAATCTATGTATCACATTAGTCATCTAACTCATGAATTAATTGAATCAATGCTCTTAGTGTTATCCATGATACTAACCTTGATGTTGGATTTAGACCTAGATCAAGGATTCTTGGGATGAGTCAAAATCAAGAAGAAAAGGTTATTATTTCAAAGTGAAGTTAGATAATCTTTGGTATTTGCATTAATGTAAGTCTCTCTCACAAATGGTTATAAAATGTGCTTGTATATTGAATTATTTGGGATTTCATTGAATTAGATTTTTGAAACATGTGAAATGACCTATTGAGATAAATTTGAATTTGGAAAAATAGTTGTTATTTGGTGGGAGAGTGAAACTAATGTATTCAAACATGATCGACCTATGGGATTATCTTAAAGGATAAATTTCATCTTAAGAACAAATATAACTAAACTTTAAGTATGAATCAATCAAGTAATGAGCTTAGGCTACTTAGAATTAGGAATAGGAACATTCAGTATCAAAGTTGCCTTAAGATAGAGGGTTATAAATATAGAAGTAAAATAATAGTGGTTTGAAACTATGGAGTTTATCATAGGTTAAGTTTGCATAAGAAGTGATCAAAAACACATTATTTTAGAATTAAATTTTATGTTTAGTGTCTATAGATCCATATAGGTACTTAGGATAGAGTGATGTGGTAAAATATAGCTAGATTAAGTGCCTAAGTTAATTGAGATTAAAGTGAGCCAAAAATGACATTATCAAGTATTCATGACCAAATTTTAGTATCTACAAAGGAAAAACAAATAGGTGATAGTGTGAAAAATAATCAATTATGTATGTAAAGTCCAAGTATCTCAAAGTGTGCTTAATTTGATGTTTCTAAGTGTCTAATAAATTTTTTAAGTGTCTAAAAATGCCCTAATTTTATTATAGTATTGAAATGTTAGATTAAAAAGATAAAATAATAAATTTGATACCTTTTATTAACCCCACTTTGTGATGTAAGTATGCCCCAAATTTTCCATTTACTTCATAAAACTTACAAGGAAACACTTTAGATCTATGTCCACTCATGAAAAAAATAGAAATATTCTAGATTAATGAGTTATTTTATATTGAAATTTCAAGGAATGAATACATTTGAGGGTACTTGAACTAAGCTTCCATTTGTCATACTGGTTTAGAGAATGTCATAGGGTGATTATTCCCTAATAAGATACAATTGATAAAACCATATATTCAGGAGTTTTAATGACTCAACCAACATTATATAAGGAGAAGTGATAGAAGTTTAGCATTATAGAAACCTCATATGCACTACTTTAATACCATCATAATTCTTTTTTGGAACTCTAAACTAATTTTGTATGTCAAGGTGGAACCTAAATAAAGTTTGTATGCAAACATGGAACCAAAAAATAGGTTGATATGTAAAGGTGTAACCCAAAAATATATTCATATATCTTGGTGGATATTTGAAATAATTTTTTATGTAAATTAAAACTCTGATTCAATCAATGTAGATGGATTTTAAATCCAAAGTGCTTATGTAGTACCATTGTTCCCCATTAATACACACCATAAAAATAGAAACATGTTTGAATGAAAAAAAATCATGCTACAAATCTCATCCATATATACCTCAAAGTGATCTAAATTCCATAATATGTTTTTTAGTATGATTAACTTGATAAATCTGCTCAATCTAATAAATTTGATAAAATCTACTCAATTTGATAAATTTTCTCAATATAACCCAAATAATATGTTTCATAATGTCATATAATGTTTTAATTATACATCAAAATAATTTATAATTCCCCACATATGAATTAATGTATCTAACTTATCCCATATTAATCACATAATGTGACCTAAAGTATGAATTATTTATCAATAATGGATTGATCTCTATGGCAATCCCACTATATGCCCTCTTTTTGATGTGAGGGATGAAGACTAGAAATAAATCATCTCAAAATAAAGTTTTATGTGCATCATTTATTATATATAAAAATTTAATCATGTAAATAATATAATATGTGTCATCATATAAATATTTGATCATTCAAACACATTTGAAACATGTAATCTAAGGTAATGGGCATACATGTGTCATTTCAAGTAGATTTATCAATTAGGGACATAGTAATAAGCATCACATCACACATGATTAAATCATGCATTATATAAATCATAAAACTAGGCTTCACAAAATTCATATATGTATTACACATATAAGCACATAATATCATGATCATGAAACAAACAATAAATCAAGACATGCCATGAATTTTGTTTGACACAAACATGACAAGGCCATGGATCATACTAGAGGATCCATTATAATTAACACATAATATGAAAATAAATAATCAATTCACTCATATAACATGCACTATAACACACATCAATGATCATATAAAGTAATAATCATCAACATCAAACACACATATAGAAAGAAATGTTATTCTACATAATCAGTTAATTTAATCATATAATATATCAAAGTATATATATATATATATATATATATATATATATATATATATATATATATATATATATATATAAAAGAAATAAAATTATATAAAGTATGTTTATTAGTAAGTCATGTGTAATAGTGTACAATAATCAATCAAATAGTGTAGAAATATTTTAACCTGATAAGTGTGCCAAGATGCCCTTAGTGTATGCATGTTAATGTAGAAAGTTTACCCATGGGTGTAAATAAGTCATGATTTTATATTTCCATGTATCATATGTTTTCTATATGTCATGTATCTAACTCATGTATACTGTAAAAAATATGTGTGTAGAAATTAGATATGTAATTCACCATGTATGTGATAAATACCATTAATCAATCATGTATACTAGCAAAAAATATCATGCATAGGTCTTGGTTTTGTATTTTCTGTATATTTGAATTTTTTTTTGTATTTTTGTATTTCTTTTGTGTTTAGAGATATAACATGTGAATAATATAAAATTTAAGCACATCATATGTCTCTATTTTAATTATCTAATTATCTCATCACAATCCAAAAAATCAAATGGGATGGAATTTCTAACTAACCATACATATATAATAAGTTATCTTTGAATATAGAATTATATTGACTTAAAGTCATCTTTGAATATATAATTATATTAAATTAATTTATTTAAATCATTAGTAAGTGAATTTTTTGGATACAAGTTTGTGATAAAATCATTGTCACACTTATGATTATATTTTCATTAGATACTTATGGTAATCCTACTTGAGGTAATGAAAAATGACATTTGACTTATGCTAATTTGATATTTTATATTGTATAGGTCATAATAAACAACATTCAATAATTCATATATGTCATTCCAAACAAATTTTGTATTTATAGTAGGGTATGTATAATTGAATTTGCCATAATTTAGAATTAGTTTATTGTATTTCCTTTGATCTTCAATATATTAATTATCATCAATATCATGTACCTTAGTTGTGGTCATATGTAGATAATTATATGTCATTGCTTGATTACTAGTTAAAAAAATTATTTATATTTGATATTATTGATTTAGAGATGTTCCATATCTTGAAATGGAAACAATATTGCCTAAGAGATCAAATGTATTGTGATCATGGTTCTTGATAAATTTTGCATCCATTGATCTTTATCCAAGAATTTCCTAGTATAACATCATATTGGATCAAAGTAGAATCAATGTGGAATATATTAGAGTGTAATTTGAGATGAAGAGTTATGATGCAATGAATAGACCCTATGAATGGTTAGGATAAAGTAGTCTTATTCAATTTTTCAATGTCATATTCAAGATATTTGAGAAGAGTCACACTACATGCACTAATTTCATAAAAGTTATCAACCATGACATTGGTGAATTGTTTACCATCTATATGAGGGATAGTAATTGTACTACCCTATTTTGGAAAAGATTGGTTTTAATCATGATACTCAAAAAATTATTTGGAATTACATTGTTACCCCCAAGTTCTCCATTATTATAAATGGGTCCCCTTAAGGATTTTTCCATTCTTCTAGAGGTTTAAGATAGGGTGATCCCCTCTCCCCATACCTCTTCATAATACTAGCTAAATCATTGGGGAGAATTTTGAGATGGGCTTGCAGTCAAGGTTAGATTAAAAGAATTTTGGTTGCTTAGAACACTAATCCTATCACCCATTAGTAGTTCACTGATGACACTCATTCTAGGTGATTATTCGATTAAGGAAGCTAAAAACCTCAAATTCATCCTTAATAATTATGAAAATGTGTCTAATAAATGTATAAATTTTAAAAAAATATCCCTTTTCTTCATAAACATGCCTCTTACCCAGTAGAAAAGGATATCAAAGATTTTGGACTATCAAGTGGGCACTCTCCCAGCTAACCATCTGGGTATTCCCCTCTTGGCTAGAAATATGGATTCCCATATTTGGAATCCCTTGATTGACCATATTTATGGGAAATTATTAGGGTGGAAAGGGCACCTTATAACATAGGTAGGAAAATTTTAGCTCCTCAAGGCCATAATTCAGAGCATTCATGTTTATCTCATGTCAGTTTTTAAAATTCTAACCAATGTTGCATACAAAATCAAGAAAATCCAAAAAAAATTCTTTAGAGAGGAATAGAAGAATGGTTCAGATTCAACCTAGTTTCCTAAGAAAAGGTGTGTCTCCTAAAAAAAATGAAGGTCGCTAAAGAATTATAAGCTTAATGAATAGAGCCTTATTGGCAAAAATGGGTTGGTGAGTAATGAAAGATAAAAGAGAATGGAACATAATTATGAAGGCCAAATACCTAGAAGGTGTGGAAGAGGATGCATTCATATGGAGGATGGACCTCTTGGAGGGTCCACCTTCTGGAAGGCCATATCCTACTATAAATACCTCCTCAAAAGAGGCATCTTATGGCAAATTAGCAATGGAGAGAAAATTCATTTTTGGGAGGATGCATGGTTATCCCCCACCCCCTTCACATTATAAAATATTTGGGTGGGTTGGTATGGTCAAATCAAATATATATGGGGGTCCAAGATTAAGGACTACTGAGAAATCAAGAATGGAAGGAAGTGTTGGAAAGTCATCCCCAGTGAAGGGCTTCCCTTAGAAGAATCACAAGTTATCCAGAATCTTAACCATATTATTACTAATTTGCATATCCCCTTAGTTTAAAAAGATAACCATTTCATCTGGAGAGTAGAATAAATTAGATATTACTAGGTGTCCATGAGTTATGCCATTGAACTTAATGTGGACAACAATTGGAACCACTAGAAAAAATTCTAGGTAAAGAATCTAACCCCCAAGATCAACTTTTTATTTTGGCTTGTGGCACAAAACAAAAATTTTACTATTGACAACCTCACCAAAAGGGGACTTGTCATCCCCAATAGATGTCTAATTTGAAAAAAGGTGGAGGAATCCACTCAACATCTATTTTTAGAATGCCCTTTTAGCCTAAATTTATTCAATATTATTCTTATTCATTTCAACTTAACTTGGGTTAAGCCAAACAACATAGTGGATCTCATCTTACAATGGAATCCCCCATGGAATATCCCATATTTGTCTTTCCTTTGGTGTTTAGCACTTCCGCATTGGTTCTAGCACATCTAGAAAGCTTGTAATGATAATTTGTTTAAAAATAAAAGGCATCAGTGGAAGAACATTTTTTCTAGACTTTATCAAGCCATTTATAAAAATTGGAAATATTTTCCTCCCAAGGACAAGGATCCTACTCCCTTATACACATCTCATCCTTAACAATTAAGATCTCTAACAAGTCATCAACTCCTCCTTAAAAGACATCATATGCAAGTAAACCAAATGTAAATCCCCCTGATGGGGTGGATAAAATTGAATTTTGATGGAGCCTCTAAAGGCAACCCTGACCTAGCTGGTAGAGGGGGCATTATAAGAAATTCAAATGGCAAATTAATGGTGGCCTATGTGGGGCCCATGGGTAAATAGACTAATCATCTATTTGAAGCTAAAGCTACTCTCTGGGGTATTCAACTTGCACAAATCCTTAATCAAAGTAGAGTCATAGTAGAGGGAGATTCACTCAACATTATTAATGCCTTAGAAGAAAAAACTACCCCTTCTCATATTATTAAGGACCTGGTCAAAGATGTGAAGTCTATCCTTCACACCTTTCCTCAAGTTAAACTCATCCATACTTATAGGGAAGGTAATGGAGTGGTGGACACTTTGGCCAACACTAGAGTGAAACCCCAAGGTTTAACTATCTATCATAATTAAGGCAACATCCCCCATATAACACCTAGTGTCATCCATGCTAAAGGTACACATGCCACTTAAATCCATCATGTCTTCACACATGTGGTTTTTCACCTTGAAGGGCCTAATCATGGCATTTCAGTCTTGCATTCATTTCAAGCCAAGGGAATGTAATTATGATTGGAAGGATTTAGAGGGCCTCCATCATATCACAATCTCTAGCTACCTTTCCAACATCTGGAACCCTAGTCCCACTCCCTCTAACCCTATAACCCCTATCAACATGGGTGGTGATAGAGACAAAATGGATCCAACATCCTGCAAAGAGGTTCATGAAAATTAAAAGGTGTGAAAAAGGCACAAGAAAGGTGGGATAATAGAGTATATTGAGTGTATCACCAAGAATAATCCTCTAGTGGTAAGAGATTTTGTTGCTGCTTGGTCAAAAAGGAAGTTTTCCATGAGGGGTATTTCCATTAATTTTTCTAAGGAGTCTATAGGAGAAATCATAGGCATGACTTACATAGGAAAAAAATAATACAAGGATCAATCAAATAAATAGGAGTCACTATATGGATTTTTTTAAACCAATGAATTTGTGCAAATGAAAAAAGTGATTTCCCCACACTAACTTGCCTAAATATTAGCCCATAGTATGCTTATAGGTCATGAGGTACATGACCCTATAATGTAAGTACACCTTAATCCTTTTACAAAATTTCATTTTGCTTAATAATTTCAATGGTTTTAAGATTAGCCTTACCTATTTTCTCTTTAAATCCCTAAAATCAAATTCCTCTTCCACCAAGTTAATGTAACTAACCTAATCTTGCATCAAGGCCTCATCTTTCTACTAGTGAAACATGCCCATACCTTGCTTGGAAAAAATAGTCCCCCTTGAAGTATCCTCCTCTAAGGAATATTACCTAGTGACCCCCTTAGAGGGGGATCCCTCTACGATTTCCCTCCCCACCACTGAACTTTCTCCTCATAACAACTTGCCCCATTCCCCTCTAGATCCTTTGAATTTTTTTTCATCCCTAAACATAAACAAATCACCCTCAACTCTCCCTCCACATATGATTAGAAAGGTAAGGCCATTTTAATAGAGGAGAATGAGAAAAACAAAGTAATGTTGCAAAATTTCAACATAAACATCCAACAAGTGGGTTTTAATTTGGCAAAACTAATCCAAGATTAGAATGAGCTTCACCAAGTGGTAGAGGCCATGACTCATGTGTTGGTGTAGTCTACCCTACCCCCTCCCATTTCCATAGTTCTCAAATCACATAAGGACCCCAAATCCCCCTTGGGGTCCCGCTTAATCATCTCTTCCCTAGGTGAAAGGATAGAAATGCTCGAGGATGATTCTCCTTGGTGAAAAATTTAAGGGTCCTGAGAATCAAGCCAGATCCAAAGCCTTGAAAGATAAGATCAACTTCCCACCAAAGGAAAATTTTGCTATAGAGGATACACAGGAGGGTCCCCCTAATTAACATGTTTCTGTGTTTGATCTTGTTTTTGTTATGTAGACATTTTATTTTTGTTCATTCAACCATGTAAGGCCTGGTTAAAACTCTTTATTTCACTTTTATGGTTCTGGGTCCCTGTGAAATTGAGGTTTACCTTATATAATCAAAAAATTATTCTACCCTATTTTTGATTTAACAATACAAATATTTATTTAACAGTCATAAGAATTTTAAAGAGATCAAAATTTTAAATACATGTACTTATTAACAATTTTTATTTTGTGACTAACTAAATATGAAAAATTACTATTTTTGGAAAATACTAAGAAGAAATGTACTTAGCTTGAATATTTTTTTTAACTATTTCTGATGTATAATAGTGTGAACCATAGAAGAAAAGTCTATACTACTCAAAACTAGGAACATGTTCTAAAATTATTTTTGGACATGTATGGGTTCCTTAGACAACAACATAGGTTATTCATGTACATTGAATGTAGACTTGTCTCAGTTGACTATTTCTAATGACTTGTAATGAAAATAGATAAAATTATAACTATGAAAATACAAGATTAGGAATAAAAAATGAGAATATTCCTTAACAATACCATGCTCCCTTGATAATAGTGTAGGCCAGATTCATCCATTGATTGTGGACTTGTCTACATTGACTATGATAAAAATATGATTATTATACCTTATATACATATGTCTAGTGAATTGAATGAGATGTTGTATTTTATATTATTCCATGTGGATGTCTTTATTTACCTCTTTTTTGATATAAAATCCTAGAGGTCTTTATGATGCTAAAACTTGTAAAAAGAAACAGGGAGTGAGTTGATAGTAATAACCATTGGATGATTGAATGTTACCTATGTATCCAGATACTTTGAAAAGGGAAATCAAGCCCACACATTTATGCCACCTAGAGTGACTATGAAATTTTACTCCTTGACTATATGTATGTAGCTATAAATATGGATTTGATACTTGATACTGATAGATCTTGACTTGATTTGAGATGATTTAGACTTGGCTTATGGCTAATCCTTGTGAATGATCTTTAATTTAATAGTAATAGGGAAGATTTTCTTAATGTGAAATAGTGTTTAAGTTCTCAATAGATAATTTCAAGCTCGGAATAATGAATGACTTTTGATTTCTATTTATAGAAAAACCTTTTGACAATTTACTTTAGTTGTCCTAAGGAATCATATGAATACCTAAATAGATGTTTTAAAATCTGGAAACTAACCATTTTTAGCCTAAGATGCAGCCATGATAGGTGGACAAGTTTATGATAGTGGACTTGTCTACATAAAGTGGAGTTGTCATAGGAAATTAGGGATAATTGTCCTGAGTTGGAGACATTTTGATGGTATAATAAATCATTTCAATTATTTTAATTGGAAAATTTTGAGTAATAATAACAATAAATAGAGGTCAAAGTTACATATAGATAAATGACTTCGAGGAATGGAAAATAATTTATGTGTATTTTGGCATAAGTCATGGTTTAGGATGTGTCAAAAATTAGCATTATCAAGTCCATGTGACCATATTTAGGTATCTATAATAATAAAATGTTTTATGAATGATGAAGGCTTTGTGGTTACCACATTAGGAACCATGTTTTTAACATTAGTCTTCTTAGGTACATATTATTTATTAAATTCCTTCTTAGGCACCTTTTTCTTATACAAATCTTATTTAAGTAACTCTTGTTTTGGTAATTATAGCTTATGAGATCAAACCAAAATTTGAGTAGGTTGCTAAATATTGGAAGGTGTGTTTGAATTCAATAGTGCTATGATAGATGTATCTATTGTAAAGTAACCACTTTCAATAAGATATTGTATTTTATGTTTCAAATCCTAAAACTTATCTATGGGATGTCCATGAACTCTATGATAATCATATTAGTATTTGAATCTTTGCATAGGATGAGTAGGAGGTAATTTGATCAATTTTTTTTGAAGCATGTTCCTAAGAGTTTTACTTGGAGATGTATTAAAATTATGTCAATTTTTTGATTTATTAGTCATAGATTTTTTCCTATTAACCCATGTTGAAGATGACATCTTTTGAGACACGTACGTTTTTAATAAGGAAATAGAGATGCAATTTAAAGTAACATGCCTAGAATTTTGGGCATGTGTACTTTATATCCAAGTGAATTGACCTTTAGAGATAAATTTTGGACTTGTTTTTGTAATTTATCTATGGAATACGTTTTAATAAGAATCTAATCTGTAGGATTGGTGTTAGTCTAATGAATGATGCATAAACCAAGCAAGCAACTTCAACAAGCAATTTAAAGTTATGAGGAAGGTATAAGAATGGTTTACTTTGTGTTCTAGTTGTGTTTTCACTTATATGCTTATTACGTATTCTTCTTCTAGTGTTTCTGCTAAAGGTGTTAAGTGTTTAGTATGTTATTTTAATTTTTTTATTGAAATAAAACTATACTAGCCTCCCCACTATGTGTTCCTTATACACATGATGACACACCTGATGGGACCCACACCCCACAAAGTTCTTTCCAAGGTATTTTAGGACATCCTCCTAATTAATTTTCATGTCAAAATCCAAACTTGCTGACCAAAAAAGTAAAAATTAAAGCTCAAAGATGTTACATAGGAAATTGTGCTTTTACTTTGTGTAGTTTTGGTATTGTAACTCGTAGTTATAATATTACAACTCCTAGTTGCATTATTACAACTCCCTAGTTCCATTATTACAAAGTAAATTATGGTTTTGCATTCCTAGTTTCATTATTACATTTCTAGTTATGATTTTGTGTTTTTAGTTATGGTATTTTGTATGCAGTCATGGTATTACATTAAAAGTCATAATATTACATTAACTATCACAATATTGTCCCTAACCACCACAATCTATTGCTAACTATTTTTTATGTCAATGTGTAGATTTGTGATTTTTCATTAAGAGTAGTGATATTATGTTAAATTCTATGATATTTCACTAATTTTTGTAGTATTGCCTAATCCATCATAGTTTTGTCATTAACTATTTTGTGTTACATGGAATTGTTGACAAGTTTGACTTGATAGGTCAAATTATCACCCCTATCATTTGAAACTTTACTTGTCATGTTGTTTTCCTTTTTAATTTGTGTTTTGGTCTTGTAATGTCCTTGAAATAGTCATATAAAGCCTTAATTAGTAGAGCTTAAGGTAGATTTGATGAAATTAAGGTTTTAGTCGTCATAGTCATTTGCTTACCTAACCTCCTTTGTGACTAGTTTTAGGTTGTGTCCAGAGGTGAAAAGAGTATATAACATCATAATATTCCTTGTAGATTTTATTAGAGTCATTTCATGATATATAATTGGTCTATCTAGTTGGTGATAGGTTTGACTAACTTTAAGACCCAGTATACTGCATTTTGGGTCATTTTATGGATTTTAGATGACGTTTTGAATGTGTATGGTAATATAAAGTTAGAATAAGAACATGGTTTACTTTTATATGCATTAAAATTATAATGGATCCATTTTTAAATAGTTTCATCAAACTTATCAAGTGTTTCTAGTAGTTTTAGTGCCAAAAAGGCCTATTTTGAGGCTATCCATACAATTCTTTAATGAAAAATTGAGATTAAATAATATAAAATACCTTATTTGTCCATGAAAAGTTAAAAAAGTGATTTTTAATAGTTTTTATATCTTAAAATTAAGAAAACCATTTTATCTCCCATATCGACCTCCTTGATAACTCTAGAAGGGCATTTCTCAAGTGCTCAATATGGATAAAGGAGAAAGAGTTAGGAGATAAAAAATTGTTAAATGATAGGTAACATAATTGAATTTAAATTAATTTCATTATTTAATAAATTAATCCCCCCATATTTATGAACAATCTCTAAGAACATAAGGGGGTCACTATGAGATAGTCATCCAAATAGGGTCTAGGTTTGCCTCCATTCCTTCACTTCTGAGATTGATGGAGAAAAATAGTTTTAGGAGGGATGATTTCATGGGTAAATAAAACCTTTTTAATTTTTTAATAATTATCTAATTTTTCTTGATATGGGGATTTTTGACAGGAAACTGGTTGCTTATCTTAACTTGAGATTTGTCAATTTTCAAGTAATCTTGATATATTAGTGGAATGTATTTATTTTCAATATTTTTTAGGTTAATTTTTTAGTTATATTGAATGTATTTCATAAAAAAAAAAATTAAATTACTTTCATCTTGAACATCTCTTTCTTGAGACAATGTGGATGTTCATTTGGCCCTTCCATAAGGTGTTGTTACAAATAATATGAGATATTCAGTGTGAGAAGAGATTATTAATTAGGTTTTAATGATATTTAGGGGATTATATAGTATAATAAAATCTTTATTTTCCATTTAAGTATGTTTTATATCAGTTTAAAGTAACATGTTCTCTTAAGAGCTCAAAAACTCTCTTGTAGGCCTAATGGGTAGGCTAGAAGGAACATAATGGAAAGTTATATGAGCTATGAGGACTCATGAAGGTAAAGAAGTGTGTTTTGAAGTCATGATTTTTTTAATAATTATCATAAGTTATTCAATATTACCAATGACAATATGAAAGAAATACCTCTCTAAAGCTTCTAACACCTAAATAACACTAAAATACTATATGTGACTAAGTTATCATCTTGTAAGACCTTATAAAGTAATGTATACTATTATTAATGTGCTATAAGGGTTTAAAATAAGGTTTAAAGGTTATTTATACCCTTAAAATATATGTGATTGTTTACAAGGTTTAAAAGGTTTATCAAAATCATGAAGACAAATTGCCTAGAACTCAGTTTAGTAGAGTTTAAGGTAATTTTGCATTATTTAAGGTAATAGGTTATTTCTTGTTTCCATATTAATATTACCTCATTATGGAAAGTTAATGAATGAGAAAATGATAATCAAGAATATAGAGATCATGGAGGTAGATGTAGTGGTAAGGTGACTATTGACCTCAGTCTATACAAGCATTTATCTCCACCTACAACCATGAACTATATCTCAGTCAAGTTTCAAAGTGTGAACTTCTTATTTTAGGGTCATAAGACTTGAAATGAGTTTTGGTTTTAATAGAGTGAGAATATGTTATAATTTCTTCCATTTAATATCAATATGAGGTTAACAATTCAAACACTAAAAAATCCATCTATAGTTTGTACAAGTATAATGTACATACAACCATCCTATTATTAAATCAAATAGTGAAGTAAAGGAGAGGTTGGATCCTAAAGGATTTAATGAATTTATGGGTTCTTAATGAAGTATATAAAAGAATATAGAGAATTAAAAAGGCTCAAAGTACTTACATAGAGTGTCTCTCTCAGTTTAGGCATACCTACAAGAAGAATTAAGAACACCTATAATTAGCTTATAGGCTTAGCAGGAGCTCTAAGGTCAAAAATGCAAAGTATGAGATATAAATGTATGGTTGAGGGTATTGGTTGATCAGCCATTACTTTAAAAATTAAATTAGGATCAAGTTCATGAGGGAACTTTCAAATTAAAATAAACCTCTTAAAGGAGCTAAAGTCAATTTTCAAACCTACAATCAACTAGGAATAATATAGTCAACTAATATTTTTAAATCTTAAGTTTTATGATAGTGGAGAAGGTAGGTTTAAAGGGTTTGTGAATGATATCACAATGTACTAAAATTTCTTAAGTCTTTTCAATGACCTTCTCAAGGTCCTGTAATATTTAATGTTCACCTATAGTAGATAGTATCCTATAGTAATATGCACCCAAAGTACAATCAAAGACATGAGTGTAAGTATGGACCTTAAGAATGAAAAAAGTGCAATGAGCATTATGATGAAGTTAGTGAGTTATATAAGGATGAATGGAATTGATTGCCATTTTATAATGTCTTTAAATCTATGAGATCAGTCATAAGCATTGATTCCATATAGTTCCCAATGACCTACAGTTAGTCTTTGTGGAATAAATGAGATTGAGGGTTAAAAGTTAGTATGTAAGGGTGATGAGTGTTAAGGTTGAGAGTATGAAATATTTGAGCCTTGAGTATGGAATATATTTATTTATGATAGAAGTGCCTTTGTAAATCATACCCATAAATAATGAAACCTAAAATAAGGAAAGAGAAGGTATAGTCAAATGTGTACTTAAAATCATCATGAGAATTTGATCTAAGGAAAGTAGTGAGAGTCTAATACTTATTCAATGGATGACAAAAGTTCATAAGTCTTATCAATGACCTTATCAAAGTCTTGTTGTATATAACTAAGGAAATCAATGAGAGT
This sequence comes from Torreya grandis, assembly GCA_037957365.1. Taxonomy (NCBI): domain Eukaryota; kingdom Viridiplantae; phylum Streptophyta; class Pinopsida; order Cupressales; family Taxaceae; genus Torreya; species Torreya grandis. The sequence goes on along the minus strand of JARHVA010001103.1, from coordinate 2,878,730 downwards.
ATAATTCATCTTCAATAAAAGAAAAAAATTCATAATTCCTATCAATGACCTTCTCAAGGTCTTTTAAAATCTAAATTATACCATAAATTGTAAAAATAACATAAGGGACACCTACAGGCCACCTACAATACTACGTACTTAAGGAACAATGACAAGAAATGGTAAAGAGTGTTGAAAAAGGTTTTTTTAGAAAAATATAGGATTATTTGATATATAAACCAAGTTCAAGTAGTATTTATAATTTGGTGATGTGAAGGAAGGATCAAACCCAAAAAAACATAGTCAAGAATATTCTAAACACCACCTATAGGCTACAATGAGCAGACTAGTCTAAACTTGAAGTTAGGGATATATTTATGTTTGAGATATGTTTAAACCTAATATATAATTATAAATATGTTAATATTAAATTTTTTAGGACTAAGAGACGTCAATTAACTAGGAATTAGCTTTCTAACCCCCATTCATAGTCAAAGACTCTAAAGAGAAATAGACAGGCTAAAAAGAACACAATTTAGGCTAGTCCTAAGCCTTAAGAAAATGACAAAGATACTTGGATGGATCTAAGGTGTACCTTATTAAGATATAAATAGGTCATAAATTCATGTTTTATACTAAATATACACATGATAAAACTTGATCCAAACTAAGTTTCGATTCCTTACATACAGTCAAAGGTAACTTACAGTTATGCCTACTAAGGTAAGGATTTTGATTATTTGAGAATGGTAAAAAGATTTGAAGAGGTTTGAAAATGTGAATATAATTTTAGAATATTTTTAAAAGAGTAATAAATATTTAATTTATAATACTTATACCTTATTATGAAGGTAAAAAGGTAAGAACTCAATTGAAGCCTAAGAAACCCTTCAGTCACTAGGAGGCTATAGCCAATCAAGGGAAATTGACCTTTATAGACATATATAGGTGTGATATTGATTTTAATTTTAGTAAAAAAACATGTTTATAATTTTATAAGACATTTATTTTCACCTCAATGTCTTACAATCAGTAGACATATCCACTATTTTATCTCAAACCTTGCCCACTCCATTGGCAAGGGGTAATCTTGAGATTAAGTGGGTCCATTTGGTCCCAAAGCATAAAAAAAGTTTTAAGGAATAATTAATTGATATTTATTTAGTAAAAAAATAATGAATAAGGTATCAACACACCTTAAGGTGTCATCCATAGTCAGGTTTTAGTCTAGGTGCCCTTGAGGGCTAGTAAGAAAGAGACAAACCTAAACCCCAAGATCCTTGATCAGTATAACAAATGCATTCATAGGTGTGATGAATAATTATAGAGAATGTGGAATAATTTTGATGGATTTTAAAAAAAATTGTGAACTCCTCCAAGTAGTAAGAATGAGTCTTGAGACCAAAACTCAAAATAGACCTATCTCAAAGCTCAAGAATGTTAAACAAGCCTACTGAGGGGTAACTTCAGATGTTCATACCATCTCTCAAACTTAAAATTGGGATATATTAGGATGTTATTAAATAATTTTTTTAAATTTTAAATATTTCATTTGGACATCTCATCTTTATGAACAATTGTTAAGACCCCAAATAGGTCTTAAACCCTTCTAAGACCCTGATTATGACTAGTCAAGGGAAATAGACTTAAAATTCACCTCTAATGACACATATTGATCATAAAAAATATTTTATGTTTTTAATTACTATATTTATGTTCTCCACATGTATTTTTACACTGATGTAACTTGTACAGATTTCTCTAAATACCCTATTTTCATGATTTTTGGTGTTTTCTAGGTGTTATGAGAAGGGGAAAACTTACCAATCATTATATAAAGTATTTTAGGATTATTTATATATATTAAATAAAAAAATTCATTAAAGTTTTTTTAAGTGGTTGAACTAGACCCATTTTCCAAGGTAATCCTAAATAGGCTCAAAATAAGATAGGGAAGCAAGGTGGTTTCTTGGTTTGCACACTTCCATAGGGTTTCAAGAGCCCAAAATTATCATGGACGTTTTTTATAGTGTGGTAAAATTAAATAAAATATTTTTACATAGTTTCACATGTGTGGGAGTTTCAAGTGTCAATATTTATACATTTCAAGCCTAGGAGGGCTAATTAGGCCTAATTTGGGAGAGAGGATGAGCTATAAAGTACACTTGCACTTAGAATATGATCACTAAAGTTTTTGTGTATATGTAATGGGATAGAGGATATATAAAAATTCTCTCAATTTTCCATATCCATTTCCATATTCTTCTAGATAAGGAGCTTTAGATTTTTTTAGGGTTATAAGGATTTGAGAAGAAATTGAAGGTTTTGGTGCAAAACAAAGTATTTGTGAGTTTTTTATGTCTTAAAATGTATTTTTCTATTTTATATTATTATATTTAAATACCATGCATGGATTAAATTTATAGTCTTGAGGAGAAACTCCACTTTTCCCTTCTACGCCCTATTGAAGATAAGCTTTCTAAGGAGTCAAAACACTAAAACATTATATAATGATTATAATATACCTTGTAAAGGATAACATATATTAAACATGTGAAAATTTATGTAGGAAAAACTAAAGGATTAGTATTTAGGATTTGGAAGTATTTTAAAAGGTCTTGAGTCTCTTAAACACACCTTTTCTCCTTCCAATGCCTAGGCTTGTTGAAGGAGTCAAAATTGCACTTAAGATATTCTAACATCCCATGGATAATGAAAATACCTCATGAATGTCATAAATTTTAATGAAGAATAAATGAGGACATAAAGTCCTATTTTCATGTAGAAAGACCAATTATTTAATAAAAATACATGACTTAGTATATAGGGGCTCTAGCAAGGATTTAGGCACTCTCTAAGTGGTCAAGGATTGACCAATCATAATGAAGACATTATCCAAGACTCATAAACATATACAAATATATATCCTATTACCCCTAGGGATATGGATGTTTTAAAAGGTTTGAAGAAGGACTACGTAGCATTCCAAGGAGAGCAAAGACCACGTTTGAAGACCCCTATTTTGGGGTTGTTTTATCTTCAAGCATTTGATTTTTATATTTTTGAACTCATTTTCCATAATTTAATAGAGTTCTCTTTTATTTTTTTGTGTTAAAATCCTTCCAAATTTTTTATTCACCTTTTGAAAGAAATAAGAAGCTTTTATTCCTCCATTTTCAGGTTTTTTGGGTGAAGTTTATGTGTTTACCATTGATATAACATAGAGAAGAATTTATTTCCCTATGATATTGTCTAGTTTTCATACCTTAAAGAAATATATTTTATGTTATATATGCCATTATAAGTGTCTATATCATATTTAGTCCAAACATTGGATGTGAATTTAGTTCCTTTACATTCTTTTCTTTCAAAGATTAAGTTTATCAAGTCCTTATGAAACACTATTGTATAAGTCATTCCTGAGTGTAGAGAATGTGTGAAAGCTTCCTCATTTCTTATGAGTGTATATTTAAATCATATGTGGTAATAAAATATTGGTGCATCAACTTCATTTCTAGTTTCCCTTTCAATTTCATTGTAAATAGTGTCTTTTTCACCCTTTTCATTGCCAAAATTAGTAGATAGTAGGTTTAATAATAAGTTATAGTGAGAGAAATAAGGTAACCAACCATATCTAGAGATTATATCCATTAAAAATTAGCCCACATTTAGGAGAGATTCCATGTTATAACAAGATTTAGAAACAACACACTTTCTCTCAAGGGTACACTCCTATTTGATAATAGTTTTTTGGCATGCCTAGTGGAATGCATTCTTATTTGAATAGTTGAAGTTTGGAACTAAGGAAAATTACTTTAAATATCATAAGATACTCATCATCATCAAAACCAAAATATTCCTTCAACTTTTAGATTTCTTAGCAGTATATAGGCAAAACTTTCATGCCAAATGTTACCACAAGATCATCCAATAAAGGTATTCCTCTTGAATTCATTGAGTTGCCTTCCACTTATTACAAAAGAGTAAATTTTAATAGGATAAAACCCTATCCTAAAAATAAATATCCATCTACTATTATAATAGTGAAATTCCCACTATCTAAATCTCCATCAGTAACCAAGCATTTGTTCCATTCAATAGAGGTAGCCCACTAAATTTAGCCCAGTTTGATGATATACTAGTATCAACTCTTAAGAGCATCCCATTATTCTCAGAAGAAGATCAAACAACTCCTATTGAGAACATCAAATATGTTTCCAACCTATGTTCAGTCCATATTATTTTTTAGGAGAATGTTCCTATTAGATTGCTTGTTACTTACTTCAAAGGAAAAGTACTACGGTGGTATATAATTCTTCCACTAAACTTTATTGCTTCTTGAGATGACTTAGGTACAACATTAATCAAACAATTTGAGGATAAATTTGATCATTTATAATTAGTTAAATAGCTAACTACCATAAATATGTTTCCTCATGAGTTAATATCTAATTTTAACCTTATATTCTGAAAAAATGTAACAAGATACCTCTATTGATCAAGCCATCCCTAGAATATGCCTTCATGTACTATCTAAAAACCCTCAATTTTGATGATAGTGTCATGATATAGTCAATGGGTGGTACCACTTTTATTGATGTATATGAAGTTATATTAAGAACTAAGAATGTTTTGATACAAGCTAGAAAATTAGCACCTAGGCATCTTATGCCCTTTTACCTTGAAACACAACCCATACTAGCCTCTCAAGATCCTAACTTGGCTCCTATTCCAGCCCCCCATGTATAAGTTTCAATACCTCTTAGCCAATCATCTGAAATTGGAAATCTCAAAGGAATGTTATAGTCCATATTCCTTTGGGAATGAGATTTTCCAATTGAAGAGGAAATAATACCAAAAAAAATAGGCCTTATAAAATGCCTAATCTACCTACTTATTATCCTTTTAGAGACAATAAGACACCCTATCAAGGCTTCAAATAATAGAGACCATCCTATCAAGCTCAAGGATCTATAGCTCAAGCTAAAACATATGTAGATGTTGATCCAAATACTCCATCATATTCTAAGGATATTGTTCATATGCCTACTAAGAATAAAATGATTCTAGATTTAGGTTGGTAGCCCTCAAATCAGAATGACTTACAAAATCATGCATTGGTTAACTAATCCATAGTCATGCCTCAAATGACTCAAGAAGAGGACTATCTTCAAGAGGGTCAAAATAATGAAATTATGACACAAAAAATACAAGATGGGTCATGGACAATGGTATATATATTTTACTTTTGTTAATTGGTAGCTAGATGATCATGTGGCCTTGAATCAAGCTGGTGATTCAAGTGCCTCAAGTAGTGTGGTTGTAACTATGACTAAAGCTAAAAATATAGATATTGAAGAGAATAAGGAGGTTTTTCATGATTAAATTACACCTCCTAATGTTACTAATATTGATAATAATCAGTTTTATGCCCATATACCATAGAAAAATTAGAATATAGAGGTTAGCAAGTCTCATCAAGCATCACATGTTCAAGATTAACGAGTTGTTCAAAAAGTGCACCCAAAGGTAAGTGAATTTATTTATAGTATTTTTGATCATATGAAGAATTAAAATTTTAGTATGATCATTTGATATTATTTATCAATCTCAAGACAAAAGGATATGCTCATACAATAACTTTTAGCTCTTAAATTGGCATCAAAACTAGTTAAGGAAGGCATAGTTTTGGCAAATTTGGATCAACTGAAAAGACATCAGGTATAAAAAGTAAAGAAAGAGGTAAAGGTGGTTAATGAAGAATTAAAACAAGTTAAAACATCTCCCTTATATATCTCCTTGATATTTGGTGATACATTGGTTCATAACTATATGGTGGATAGTGGGGCTAGTGTCATTATCATGCCCAAACAACTTATGGATAAGCTTCATTTAATTTATGAACCAAATTCAAAATGGGTATATATGGTTCACCAAAAAATATAGTATTAATGATTAATAACTTTAAATTTACATTACATGCTTACCCAAATGTCACCATTCAATAAGATGTAGTGGTGGTGGACCTACCTCCTTACTTTGCCATGTGCTTATCTAAAGACTTCACCTCAAAGATTATTGGATACTTATCAGTTGATTGGACATATTTAATTTTTATAAATAGGTATAGTATAAAGGTGAAAATACATTTTTAACCCATTAAATATTTCCACTTGGAACCATATATGCTAAGTGTTGTAAACACTAATTGTGTCATCTTAGATGAGGTGCTAAAAGCTAGTCGAGTGGAAACTAACTCACCTCTAGACGGAGTTCTAGATTTATTCCTTGATGAATGGAGATCAAGTTTACATGAAAATTATACATAAAAAATAATTTAGGAGGAGTGAATAGGTGTTTAGTTATTCCATGATAATGATGCACTAATTCCAATCATGGTGAAGGATGATGAATCGAGTGATGGTCTATGAAAACTATACTTCAATAGATCAAGGAATAAAAAATTTACCATGTCTTGAATGATGTTGATATCTATATCAAATAAAAGGTATTTTTATTCAATTAATTTTTCAATTTGGTTTTTCAAATAATGTTGTAGAGTATGAGTCACTAACCATTGTTTGCAATGGGCTATTAAGATGGGAATCAACACCTTGAAATTTTTTGGTAATAGTGAACTTATAGTTCATCAAGTAATAGTTCTTAACATATGTAATAACACATTACTTAGATATTTTAAGCATAGAGTGTGGGACTTGAGAATTTTCAATCTTTTGACATTCAGGTACGGCTAAGAGATAAAAATAAGCATGTGGATAGGTTTACTACCATAGGGGATCAATTCTACATTCCAACTGATATAAAAAGTGAAAAAAAAATGGTCACACATTAAGGTGGTTGTGAGGCCTTCCATTTTGGATAACCATGAGAACTATCAAGTATTTGAGGATGACAATTAGATTGTTAGGTTCTTTCAATAGGAAGTTGAATTCTCTTCTAAAAATTAGTCAAAGTTGTTACAACAATATGGGGATAAAATTGTACACTTAAAAACTAATAAGTTTCCCAAAGGATTAGTCACACTTAGAAACATCTTCAGTGAAGATGATGAAATGAGGAAATAAAAGTCATATTTATCAACCAAGGAAGAACACTATGCCAATGTGGATATTATAGCTAGAAATAACTTGAAATTGGGTAAAGTATGCACTTATTCAAAAAAAAATCCTTTATTGAGTTATGTATAAGTTTTGATGATGTGTTTTCATGGTAATATAGTGATCTAAAAGGATTTAAACCAAATATAGCTCAACACACCATTTATCTAGAGGATGAAATTAAATTGGTTAAACAAAGGCAAAGGTCTATAAATCCAAAACATGAGCCATTGATGAGAACTAAGCTTCATACTCTCATAGATTCAGCTATCATATTTTCAATCAAGCACTCAACTTGGGTGGAAAACCTTGTTCCAATATGTAATAAGAATGGTGAGATGAGAATTTGTGGACTTATGAGATTTGAATAAGGCTTATCTTAGAGATCACTATCCATTTCAATCCATGCAACAAATATTTTATCTAGTTATAAGTTCAGAGAAGTTCTGTTTGTTAGATGGATATAGTGTCTACAATCAGATTTTAGTTAGGGAATAAGACCAATTCAAGACAACATTCACTACCAAGTGGGGGACCTTTGCATATATGAAGATACCATTCAATTTATCCAATGCTGGAGCAACCTTTCAAAGGGACATGGTTATGAAATTCCAAGGTTTTATTAATAGGTTTTGCACTTGTTTATTTAGATGACAACTATGTTTTCAAAGAGTGAAAGTGAGCACATGGTCCATCTCGAAGAAGTGTTTGAAAGGTGTAGGAAATTTGGGGTTTCTCTTAAACCCAAAAAGTGTGTCTTCTTAGTACATGAAAATAAGCTTCTTCAACATGTGGTTTCAAAACATGGTTTAATTATATATCCTAAAAAGGTAGATTCAATCTCTACTCTCTTCTTGTCTAAGATCAAAAAGGACCTATAAAACTTCATAGGAAAAATTAATTTCATAAAAAGATATATTTCAGATTTTTCCACTTTAGCTAAGCCACTTACAACCATGCTAAATAAGAATCAAAGTTTTAGTTTTTCCAAGGAAGGAATGAAGAGTTATTAGGAGATAAATCAATCCATAGCTAGTGTTCCTACACTCATAAATTTATATTTCTCAAAATACTTCATCGTGTACACTTATGATAACATGGACACCATTTAAGATATTCTTATGCAACATAATCATGAGGCATTGGAGCAGCTAATATCCTTTTTCAATAAAGGATCAAAGGAGTATGAGACAATGTATTATTTTGTTCAAAAGAATGTCCTTTTAGTAATCATATCTCTCAAGAAGTTTTTACACTTATGATCTAAAAATAGGATACATCTAATGGTTTCACATCCAAGTATCAAGGGGTTAATTTTGAACAAGGATATAAATGAGAAGAGGGTTGGTTGGATAACAAGAGTAATGTAGTATGATGTGGAAATCAAGGTCACAAAGTTGATTAGAGGTAAAGGACTTTGTGAACATCTAGCCTAAGACTTGAAAGAGGCTGAGGAGGTGGTTTTAGTACTAAATGATGAAAAAGTTGCAGTTGATCATACCTCACCTTCCAGCTAGTTTTTTTACTTGGTAAGATAACCTCAAGATGGTTATTATCTTCCTAATTGAAGTGATTCAAGAAGAAGATATTTCAGATTGTAATCTATTCCATTTATTCTTGTTGATGATGTCCTTTTTAAGAAAGACATCAATGGTATTTTTCTAAGGTGTATAGATCCAAACCAAACACAAAGATTTCTTGAAGAGTTCCATGATGAACATGGTGGAAGACATTTATCAACAAGGACTATATCCCTTAATATCATAATAGGTGGTTAATATTGGCCAAGTATATTTAGTTATTATCATACATGGGTTAGGAAATGCAAGTAATGTGTTATGTTTATAGGGAAAGTGAGAATTATAGCCTTACCTCTCCAACCAATTGTGGTGGACCAAACTTTTATTCAATGGGTATTGGAATTAATTGGATTCATTAACCCTCCTTCAAACTTAGGTCATAAGTGGATCCTTACTACCATGGATTACTTCACAAGATGGATAGAGGTATTAGAATTGAAAAAATAAAATGAATCCAATGTATTAAATTTTTATGAAGGTTTGCTCGTGGGATTTAGGGTTCTTTTAACCATCATTTAAAAAAATGCCATGGATTTTGTGGGAGCTAAGATCAGATAATGGGTTGTTTAACATGGTGTTTACCTCAACACTTCATCAAACTACTATCTACAAGGTAATGACCTTGCTAAGTCCACCAATAAGAACCTATTAAAGATAATAAGGACTATTGAAGATAATTAGAGATCATGGCATTTAAAATTAAAGTCATATCTATGGGATGATAGGATCACATATAAAATATCAATAACTGACTCTCCATACAGGTTGGTTTATGGTAAGGAAACAAGGTTACCAATTTCTCTTGAGTTTATTACTTTAGAACTAATGCACCAACTTGATTTGTTTGATAATTAACCAATAAAGATCAGGTATTTTAAGATTATGGAGCTAGAGGAGATTAGATATCAGTCCATGCTATCCATGGAAATTCACCAAGCATAAGTGAAGAGAGTCTTTGGCAAAGGAACTTCTTCATGAAATTTAAAAGAAGAAGATTTGGTTCTCAAGTGGGATGAGAACATATATAAACCAAGAAGACATACCAATTTTTTATCCCTTTGGATTGATCCATACACAATCTCCAATTGCAAATCCCATAATGTCTTCCAACTTTCAAAGAAGGATGGTGAGGAACTTCTAATCCTAGTTAATGGGATACATTTGAAACACTGATATTGAGAGCTAAGTTCTTAGTACATAGTTAATTTATTTGTTTTCCTCAAAGTGTTGTCCTAGTAGATTAGTTTGTTTGTGTTTTGTCTTTAATAAGTGATTTGTTTGCACATTTTCTTTGTTAGTTAGATTCCCTTATTTTCTGTGATTTTTTCCTTGTTTTGGAGGAGAAAGTTGTCTTATTTCAAGTCAAAAGAGTCCTATAGTCATGGATTATGTTTGTAACTATAATTATATAATGTAATAATTGTTTTATGAGTATAAAATAGATGTCAATGGTCTGGTTCTTGAGCATGGAAGACATACTCCCCCATTGAGTCACTAAAATGTTGATAAGTTTGACCTCATAGGTTAAATTGTCACCCTTATCATTCAAAAATTTGATAATCATGTTTTTTTTACTTATTAATTGGTGTTTTGGTCTTGAAATGTCCCTAAAATATTCATCCAAAGCCTTGATTAACAGAGTTTAAGGCAGATTTAATGAAATTAAGGTTTTGGTCATCATAATCATTTGCTTGCCTAACCTCATTTATGACCTATTTTAGATTATGTCAAGAGGTGAAAATAGTGAAAAAAATCTTAAAATTATTTATGACTTGTATCATAGTCATATCATGATATGTAATAAAACTAACTGGTCGATGGCATGTTTGACTAACTTCATGACCTAATTTACTGCATTTTAGGTCATTTTATGGCTTGTGGAGCAAGTTTTGAATGTGGATAGAATTATAAGGTCATAATAAAAACATGGTGTAATTATTTATGCATGAAAACTATAATGGATCCATTTTTATTAGTTTCATCAAACTTCTCAAGTGTATATAGTAGTTTTAGTGCTAAAAAGGCATGTTTTAATGCTATTCATATAGTTATTGAATGCAAAATTGACATTTAGGAATATTATAGATATTATTTGTCCATTAAAATTTTAAAATTTTTATTTATAATAGGTTTCATGTCTTAAATTGAAGAAAGCTATTTTATCTCCCATATCAACCTCCTTGGCAACTCTAGAAGGGTAGTTTTCAAGTGCTCAATATAGAAATAAGAGATAAAGTTAGGAGATATATATATATATATTAAATTATATTTAACCTAATGAAATTTAAATTATTTTAATTTGTTTTTATATTCATCCCCCCATATTTATGAACAATCATTAAGAGCATAAGGGGGTCACTATGAGCTAATCATCTAGATAGGGTCCAAGTTTTCCTCCATTCCTTCACTTTTGAGATAGATGGATAAAAATTATTATATGGTAATTATTTAATTTTTAAATAATACATTATTTATATTTTAATAATCAACTAATTTTCCTTGATAAGGGTATTTTTGATAGGAAATTAGTTGCTTGTCTTAACTTGAGTTTTGACAATTTTCAAGAAATCTTGATATTAGTGGAATGTATTTGTTTTCAAGATTTTTTAGTCTCATGTTTTATGTATATTTAATTTATTTCATCTAAATTTTTTTTAGGTACTTTCATCATAAAAATCTCTTTCTTGAGACAACCTAGTTGGTCATTTGGCCCTTCCACAAGGTGTAGTTGTAGATAATATGAGATGCTCAGTGTGATAAGACCTTATTAATTAGGTTTTAATGATATTTATTAGATTATATAGTATAATAAAATATAAATTCTATATTGAAATATGTTCCATATGAGGTCAAAGGACCATGCTCTCTTAAGAGCTCATAAACTCTCTTGTATGCCTAATGGGCATGTTATAAAGAACATAATGGCAAGTAATAAGAGATAAGAGGACTCATGAAGGTGAATAATTGTGTTTAAAATTCATTATTTTGTTAATAATTCTCATAAGGTCTTCAAGATTCCCAATGCCAATATGCAATACAGACCTTTTTAAAGATTTCAATGCCTAAATAACACTAAAATATTGTATGTGACTAAGTTATCATCTTGTAAGACCTTACAAAGGACTATATACTCTTATTAATATGTTATGAGTGTGAAAATTTTGGTTTAAATGTGATCTAGGAACTTATAAGATATGTGAGTGCTTACAAGGTTCACAAGGTTCATCAAAATCATGAAGAAAACTTGCCTAAAATTTAGTTTAGCAGAGTTTAATGTAAGTTTGCATTGTTTAAGGTAATATGTTGTTTCTTTTTTCCATAATATCCTAGCCTATTTATGTAAAGTTAATGAATTAAAAATAAATACTCAATAATATAGAGATCATGGAGGTATATGGAATGGTAAAGTGACCGTTGACCTTAGTTTGTACAAGTATCGATCTCCACTTATAACCATGAACTATATCTCAGTCGATCAGGTTTCAAAGTGTGAGATTCTTATCTGAGGGTCATAAGACTTGAAATTAGTTATTATTGGTTTTAATATAGTGTTAATATGTTATAATTTCCTCCATTAAATATCTATAGGAGGGTAATAAGTTAAACACTGGAAAAACTATATATAGTATGTACAAGTACAATGTACCTACATTCATCCTATTATTGGCTCAAACAATGAAGTAAAGGAGAGGTTGGATCCTAATGGATTTTATGGGGTCTTAATTAAGGATATAAAGGAATATATATCATTAAATAGGCTTAGATCACATGCATATAGTGTCTCTCTCACCTCTCTCTCAGTTCAATCATACATACAAGAAGCATTAAAAACACTTATAATTAGCTTGTACACTTAACAAGAGCTGTAAGGTCAAAGATGAAAATTATGAGACATAAAGGTATGGTTGAGGGTATTGTTTTATCATAGATTAATTTTATTATGAAATTATGATCAAGGTCATGAGTGACCTTTCAAATGAAAATAAACCTCTCGAAGGATCTACAGTTAGTTTCAACCTACAATCAACTAGGAATAATACAGTCAACTAAGATTTACAAAGCTTTAGGTTTATGAAAGTGGATAATGGAGGTTTTAAGGGGTTTTTAATGATATCATAATGTAATATAAGTTACTAAGTCTTTTCAATGACCTTCCTAAGGTCTTTTAACACCTAATGTTAATGTGCAATAGATAATAGCCTATAGTAATATGCACCTAGAGTACAATCAAAGACATGAGTGAAAGTATGGACCTTATGATTGAAAAATTTAAATGAGGTTTATGATGAAGTTATTGATTTATGTAAGGATAAATTTAATTTATTTCCATTTTATAATGTATTTGAAGTGATGAGCTCAGTCATAATAATTTCTTGCATATAGTCACCCAATGACCTATAGATAGTCTTTGTGAAAGAAGTGAGAGTGAGGGACATAAGTTAGTATGTAATGGTGATGAGAGTTAAGGTTGAGAGTATGAAATATTTGAGCCTTGAGTATGTAATTCATTTAATTTTGAGATAAGTGCCTTTGAAAATCCTACCCACAACCAATGAAACCTACAATAAGGCAAGAGAAGGTACAATCAACTGTGTACTTAAAATCATCATGAGGAGATAATCTAAGGAAAGCAATGAGAGTTTAATGATTCTTAAACATATCATATAAGTTCATAAGTTCTAATAGTTACATTTTCAAGGTCTTTTATTATGTAAATTCTACCTCAGTTTATATAAACAACATAAGGTACACCTACATGCCACCTACAATATTGTGTACTTGAGAAGTAATGACAAGAAGTGGTAAAGAGTGTTGATAGAGATTTTTAAATAAAAATATGGGCCTATTTCAGATAAAAACAAATTTAAAGGTGTAATGATAAAAAAATGATGTTAATAAGGGCTCAAACCCACAAAAACATAGTCAATAATATTCTAAACACCACATACAAACTACAATGAACAAATTGGTCTAAACTTGAAGTCAGGGACATGATTATGTTTGAGAGATGTTTGGACCCAATATTGGATTATAAATATGTTAATATTAATTTTTTTATGATTGGGAGAGGTCACTAAAATAAGATTAAGGTTTTTCAACCCTATTCACAATAAAAAACTTTAAAAAAATAATGGTAAGCTACAAAAAAACTCAATCTAGGCTAGTCCTAATCCTCAAGAAAAGGACAAAGATGTTTAGAGGGACCTAATTTTTACCTAATTAATATATAAATATGTCATAAATTCATTATATATACCAAACATAAACATGAGAAAACTTGATCCGAACTGAGTTTCACTTCTTTGAATAAAGTCAAAGGTAATATACATTTCTACCTACTTAGGTAAGGATTTTGATTAATTGATAATGGTAAAAATATGTAAATAGATTTTAAAAAGTGAAAATAATTTGATAATGGTTTAAAAATATTAATAAATAGTTAATTTATAGTACTTAGACTTGATTATGAAGGTAGAAAGGTAAAAACTCAATTAAAGCCTAAGAAACCTTGTAGTCACTAGTAGGCTATAGCCAATAAAGGGAAATTGGCCTTTAGAGACATATATACGCATGATATTGATTTGAATTTTGTTATATAACATGTTCATTATCTCATTAAAACATTCATCTTCACCTCAAGGTCATAAAATCAGCGAACATATCCATTGTTTTATCTCAAACCTTACCCACTCCATTGATAAGGGGCAGTCTTGAGACTAAGTGGGTCCATTTGGTTTCAAATAATAAAAAAAGTTTTCAGAAATAATTAATGGATATTTAGGTAGTAAAAATTCATTAATAATGTCTAAAAATATGTCAAAGTGTCATCCACACTTAGGTTTTAGTCCCAATGCCCATGAGGGCTAGTAAGAAGGAGACAAACTTAAACCCCAAGACCCCTAACCAGTATACCAAATGCACATCAAGGAGTGATTAAAATTTATAGATAATTTTTAATCATGTGTAGGGATTTTTTATATTTTTATGAATTACTAAAAGAATTAAAAATGAGTTTTGAGACCCAAAACTCAAAATAGACCTCTCTCAAAGCTCAAGAGTGCTAAGTAAGCATCCTGAAGGGCAACTTCAAATGCTTGTACCTTATATAAAAATTATAATGGGGAGATGATACATTTTGGATATATGAGGAGGTAATTTATGAAGTTTTTTCAAGTGGAAGGATGTCATTTGGACATCCCATATTTATGAATAACCATTAAGACCCCAGATAGGTTTTAAACCCTTTTAAAACCTTGATTGTGACTAGTAAAGGGAAATGGACTTAAAATACACATATAATTCCAAATATTGATTCTAAGAAATCTTGGATGTTTTTTTTGATTAAAAGGAAGTTATTCACATGTATTATTATGTTGAAATCACTTATATAGATTGCTCCAAATACCCTATTTTCATGAGTATTTTTTTTTTAGGTATTATAAGAAGGGGATAGCTTACCAATAATTGGATAATGTCCTTTAGGATTATTTTAATATATTAAATCCCAAAAAAAATTATGAGAGTTTCTATAAGTGGTTAAACTAGGCCCATTTTCCAAGGTAGTCCCAAACAAGCTCAAAATAAGACTAAAAAGCAAGGTGGTTTCTTATTTCGCACACCTCCACAGGGTCTTAGGACCCTAAAATTGACATGGAGGTTTGTGATATTAAAATAAAATAAAATAAAAAACTTTTATATATTTTCACATGTTTGGGATCTCCCAGTAGTAATATTTCTACTTTATAGGCTTAGCAAGGCTAATTAGGCCTAATTTGGGAGAGAGAATGAGATATAAAGTATAATTGCACTTATAATATGATCACCAAATTTTTTGTGTATATGTAAGTGGATATAAGGTATCCAAAAATAATCTCAATTTTCCATAGTCATTTCCATAATATTTCAAACTAGGAGATTTAGATGTTTTTCGGGTTACAAAGATTTGAGAAGAAAATGAAGGTTTTGGTGCAAAACCAAGTATTTATGAGTTTTTACTGTACTAAAATGTATTTTTATAGGTTTGGTATTCTATTTAAATACCATCCATGGAGAATATTTTTAGACTTGAGTAGAAAAACCACTTTTCCCTTCTACGCCCTATTGAAGATGAGTTTTTTAAGGAGTCAAAACACTAAAACATTGTATAATGATTCTAATAGACTTTTAAATGGATAATATACATTATCCATGCAAAAAATTATGTAGTAACAAGTCAAGGATCATTTTTGAGGAGTTAGAAAGGTTTGAAAAGGTCTTGAGTCTCCTAAATGCACTTTCTCTCCTTCCAATACCTAAGCTTATTGAAGGAGTCAAACTTGCACTTAAGAATTTTAAAAACCCATGGATTATGAAAATATCTAATGAATTTCCTATAATAATTTTTAAATTAAGATTAAATGAGGACTTAAATCCCTATTTTCAAGGGGGAATACCAATTCTTTAATAACAACACAAAACCTATTAGATGAGGGCTCTAGCAAGGATTTAGGCACTCTCTAAGTGGTCAAGGCTTGACCAATCATAATGAAAACATTATAAAAGACTAAAAAAAATATAAAAATCTCTCTCTTATACCCCATATGGATATGGATGTTTGAAAATGTTTGAATAAGGACTATGTATCATTCTAATGAGGGCAAAAACCAAGTTTGAAGACTCCTATTTTGGGGCTGCTTTGTCTCTAAGCATTTGATTTTTATATTTTTGAACTCATTTTACAAAATGTAATTGATCAATCTATAATTTTTTTGTTCTGAAAGGTTTCCAAATTTTGTACTCACATTTTAAAAGAAAGAAGAAGTTTTTGTTCCTCTATTTTCAATTTTTTTGGGTGAGGTGTATGTGTTTGTCATTGATATAACATAGAGAAGCATTTATTTTCCTATGATATTATCTAGTTTTTATACCTTAATGAAAGATATTTGATTTTATAAAAATAATTATAAGTGTCTAGATCAGCTTTATTCCAATCATTGGATTTGAATCCAATTCCTTTACATTCCTTCCTTGTAAAGATTGATTTTATTAAGTCCTTGTGAAACACTATTGTAGAAGTCATTCCTGAGTGTAGAGAATGTATAGAAGCTTCCCCCATTTCATAATATTTTCCATTCCAAGCATAAGTGGTCATAAAATATTGATGCATAACCTTTATTTCTAGTTTCCCTTTCAATTCCTTTGCAAATAGTGTCTTTTTCACCCTTTTATTACAAGAATCAGTAGATAGTATGTTTAAAAACAAGTTTTAGTGAGAGCACCAAGGGAACCATCCCTATCTTAAGATTCTCTCCCTTCCAAAGTAACCCACACTTAAGATATATTAAATTTTATATTAGGAGTGAGAAACAACACACTTTACCTCAAGGGCACACTCCTGATTGATAATAGGAAGTTGTGGTATTGTGTTAATAGTTGTGATTTTTTAGTAAAAGTGGTGATATTACTTCGTGTTATTGTGGTTTTGCACTTTGAGTAATTTTTTTGAAACTTGAGAGATAAAAATATAAATTCATTTTCCCATTTATGTTTTGATCTTAAGCACAAGGACTCCCTAACATCTTTTTTAGGACCTAAAGGCCAAGAAAAGATGGGTTTAAACACTCTAGGTTGAAAAAAATCAAATTTGAATTTAGTGTATTAAAATCTTTTTACTTTAGTTATTTTTTAGTTTTGTTTAAGTTTTCAACATAATGCCAAAGGGATAAAACTTCATAAGATATTTCATTTGGTGCTATAAAAATAAACTCTCACCTTAGTTAAATACTCATACGAGTTTTCATTTTTATGTATGTTTAGAAAAATGGGTGTCATGTGTATGCTCTCCCCCTATCCCCTTTAGGGAATTTGGGTGATAAAAAATGATCAATTTTTTCACTTGTCGTTTTGCCCAAAAGTGTGGAAGGAAAGTTGTTAAGGCCCTCCTAAAAATTTGAGAGATTTGGGTGACCCTAAAATGACTCTAAAGTCCTTCCACTTTATTTAATGTATTTTGGATTATGGGTAGGAGTTCATCTCCTCACCACAGGTTCTCTAGGGAAGCATTGAATCAAGAATTCATCTCCTGACATCATTTCAACCCCACTCTATGGTGGGGTATATAAACTGAGGGTGACTCATTGAGATTTTTTTGACTAGTAAAATAAGCTCCATTAGTGGCACTCAGTCTCAGACCATGGGGTAACTTGAAAATCACACTACACTGAGTAATTGATAGATGTAGTGGTTGTGAAAAGGACAAGACCTTTTCATAACAAGATAGTTAATGTGGATCTAGATGATGTGATATGACTTAGTGTTAACCACACATATGGGATCATTTATAATGTATGAAAATTGATAATTTTTTAGATGTCCCCACTTACCAGATATACTATCATTACAGGTTGAGTAGCCCAAAGTTTCATGTCATGATATGAAATATTGAGAGAAAAAGGGGCCTAAAACCCCTACTTTTCATGTGCATTTTAATTTTTATATTAATAACTTAACAATCCTTTCAATATCAAGTATATATATGGAATTTGATATTACAAAGATAACTTGTCAGTTTTAGGATTAGCACATTACACTTAGGTATTTTTGTCATTTATCCTTTTTACTTGTATGGTCTAAAGTCCAAAATATTTTGTTTATCATACCAGATCTAAACATTAGTCATGTTTTCACATAACTCCTTTATTTGAATAGGTGTTATGCTATCCATTTGATACCACACTTTTCCTTGGTCATTTATCAAACTTGTATGTGTGTGTGTGTGTTACTTTTTAAAATGGGGCATCATCATGACGTCTATTTCATCTCAAACATTTGCCTTTGATTTTCTATTCAAAACCTTTTACCATGTAATTTTTTTGAACACATGTCATTATGATATTAGATTCATTCCCATCTCTTGTCACTTTTGAAACCAAGTATTGAACCTTTATTATATATCTCTTGTTTCAAATACATAGTTGTGATGCATGTTTTGGTCTAGCCCTTTTGCCTTCAAACATTTAAGTATTTTTACATTAAATATATAATCTCAACCTTTGAAAGTATAAATCCTAAAATAATTAGATCCATTCCAAAGCTTCATCTAATTTAGACTTAGGTTGTCTACCTTTTGTGTTTGGATTGTGTTGCTTGGGTTGGTTTCATATTTGATCTAAAGACCACTTGCCTAGAACTAGTACTTATTGTTTACTTTATGCCTTATTCAGAGCATCCTTTTGATCCATGTTGTTTCCATGTGCTTTGTTTGAATTTTTTGTGCCAAATATTTCAAATGTCATTGTCACTTTGTTTCAATATTTTTTGTGAGTCAAAGTTTGAGTCTTAAGTGAACCAATTATCAAGTGTCATCTAAGCCAATTACCTTAGTTTAATTTTATTTTTAGTTCTTGTTTGTGTTTTGTGTTTCTAATTCTAGATTTGTTTTAGTAAAATTATAATTGCCTTTGGGAAAATCATTGATATCTATTGACCCTAGTTCACAAATTGTTCTACATTATTGATCCACTTTTGTGACTGATTACAACCACTAGTGGGCAAATAAGTACTCTATCCATAAATAAGTTTGAATATTTGTGTTAATTTTGGTGATAAATATAAATACCTTTAGGAAAATTAGTATCATTTTGTTAGACTAGTTCCAATTTTTGTTTTATCCTTCCCTTGCCTAGTTTAGTTGTTTTTACCTTATTGTCTCTTTTACATAGCCAAAGGCCCCTTTTTAATATCTTGGTTTTTTTTTAATCTTTAGACCCTTTTATTTGTCACATAAACTATACATAGATCTATAATTTCCTTGTTACACATGTAATGAGACCATGTATAATCTTGGATATAAGAACTTTGTGACCAAACGAACCTTTTATTCAAGATTCATATGATGATGTAGTTTATGAGATATATCCCAATATATCTTATAACATCCCATACATTAAACAAAGGCATGACCCTCAAGCATAGTATTAAGTGACACCTTCTTTGGGATAATTAATATACCAAGTTTGAACATCCATTGATAATGATACCCAATCCCCTACATATACCATTAAACCTCCTTTAATCTGCATGAGCAACCAAGCTCCACAACATCCAATGATCACTATTTTAGGGCCTCATCCTTTGGCTTGTGAAAGTAAACAAACTTTTAAACACCATACAACTACCATTTTAAGACCTCATCCTTTGGATCAAAAAAAAAACCAAGCTTCACAATGCCCTACCATTATCATTTTAGGATGTCATCCTTTAGCTCACAATAACAACCAAGCTTCATAATGCCCTACCATTACCATTCCAAGATGCGTGATAGTAATCAAGCTTTACAACACCCTACCATTACTATTATAGGACCTAATACTTTATCTTTTGATAATAACCAAGCTTTATAATGCCCTACCATAACCATTCTAGGCCCTTTAAGTATGGTATCTCGTTATCCTAATAATGTTTCACAAGTGAGACTAGATGAGTCACATTTACCATCTTAGACTGGCAACTAGTCTTTGTTAGGCCCATATTAGATGAGCCTATTTAATAAGAGATTGTTATCTAACCATTGATCTACCTTCATCCATTTCCAACCTTCTCCCACTTTATAAAACACATGCTAGTCATCGTGCCATAATTGAGATAATCATTACCTCTCCAGGAGCCATCATTCAAAGACCAAGATTTGTTCAAAACTGATATTTTAACACCAACTTTAAAACAAGGTTAAGAGAACCAACCAATCCATGATTTTTTTGTTGAAAAACCTATTTATGATGAGTCAACCTATGAATATTCACTTTTTGATCCTTTACTAGTTGTTAAGGAGTCTCACTATGATGAGCCAATCTTTGTTGAGTCACATCTTAATGATTATAACCAACTTTGGGAAAATTATTATCTTAATCATTATCCTATTTTGAAAGAGCCTCCCTTTGACAAGATAATATCTATGAAATTATCTCTTGACCTTTTTATTCTCTTTGAGGAGTCTCACTCTGACAATCTAGTCTCCATGGAGTCACCCCTCAAGTTGTTCCCTCTCTTTGAGGGGCTTCACCTAGATGAGCTAGTATATGTTGAACCCTTATTTGATGAATTTATTTTATAAGATCCTATTATGCCATCACAATCCATTAATTTTCCAATACCAAACATTTAATTAGACATAAATGTAGTAGTATCCACAATTGAATAAGAATCATAATTAGAGTCAGGTTATATTTTTGAATTGGTATCAGATTTAACATTTAAATCAAAATCCATGTTAGTCTCAACATTAGATTTAGAGTCCCTTGAGTCAGACTTAGATTCAAAATAAGAATACCTTCATGGTTGTTATAAAAAAAATTATGTATGCCTTTCATATCAATTTGAATATATTTGTGACGCTTACATGGCTTTTGAGGATGATTACTTAAACATCAAGAAAAGTTTTCCTAGTATCTTCTACGAGGATTGTGCTACCTCTTTCCATTCCATTATTGTTCCACATGTCATTACACTAACCAACCTAACCATTATAGTTACATTTTACATCCCACAAGTGTCAATTAGAACTAATAGAATCATACCTTATTAAATTTCATCCATGTTGACATATTGGTTGAATAATATCAGGGGGACCAAAAACACATTCATGTAAAATAAGAATAATCTCCTAGTGAAACCTTTTTGGAGGTGCTAGGGGAAATCAAAATCCAAACTTAGCATCTTCTAGTAAAACCTTTTTAGAGGCACTAGAAGATAATCAAAGTCAAAAGTCAATGTTTCTTAGTGAAACCTTTTTATAGGTGCTATGGGATAATCAAGACAACTTTATTGATGAAAACCTCTTCAAATCATCAATAGCTGAGCACAATAGTTCTTCACCAGATTGATGAAGACATTATTAAAGATAACATCAATATAGATTCAAATCTAAAACATAATCAGATGGTAGCTACTCTTAGGCCCAAATAATTAAAAAATTTGGTGGTCCTATTGAGATCAGATTCAAAAGTCTTTGGTCCTACCACAACCAAAGTTATGTTGAATCTAGAATCAACAACATTATGCGTATCCAATAATCCTAATCTTCATTTGTTTCCCAATGATTATACATTCCATTATAATCCATTTAATAATTCAAGACCTATATAATAATACCAAGTTAGATTGTTCAACCAATATTTATCCATATTTACCATCCCTAACCACACTTTCCTTTATAAAGGTTATGAAGACATCTTATCTCAAAGTTTGGAGGAAACAGAATCAATGACCAATGGGGATCACAACAACATTATTGGAGTCCAAATATACAATAGTTTATTGATAGAGATGATATTCAAAAGGGGTATGGGTTAGAGACTTAACTGATTGACTGTTCTAGTTGTATCATATGTTGATCAAGATGAACATCTTGACATTAGAAATAACAACAAAAACATTTACCTTGCCATAACTATTTACCTTACCTTTTTCATTTGCCTTGTTGTTTCATACCTTTCAATTTACGTTACCTTCTCACTTGGGGGAAACCCTATTATCACTATTATTAGAGCATTTATTGACTAAGTGGTTATTATTTAACCCTTAGTCTATATTAGGAGATTTAATATATAATAATAATATATTATTTATTAATATGAGGTGGAAGCCTCATGAAAATAAATAACATTATTATAATTATTTACTCATTACCAATATTTTATTTGATGACTCTTTAGGATGGTTGGACCCACTATTCATAAAAATAACCTCCCTTAAAAATTCACTATAAAATAGGGTTTACCCCTATTGGTGATTCATTTGGATTCACGAATTATTCACAAGAATTTCCTTAAGATTTTTTATAAGGTTATTTTAGAGAGAGAAGTGAGAAGATAAGTTGTATTGGGGTAAAATTGTTTCTTGATATATGAAAATCACTTTGGTGATTTTTTTTACCTCATAGAGGTATTCTCATGGTAAATATTATCTATGTGTATATTTGATCTATGTAATTCTTTGCTTATCAAGCTTCTTCTAGATCTTGTATATTGGATTCTATATTTTATCATGTTGTCAGAGCTAGTGAAGGAGATTTGATTGGCATGCAATTATTAGTTGGATTAAGTAATCAAATTTCAAATTTAAATGTTATATTTAGGAATGGCATGGCCCTGTGCCTAAATAAAACTAGGAAAATTGTTGAAGATCCTCTTAATTTTTTTTGAAATACTTCTAGGCTTCAAGGACCTATCTAAGCCTAAGGATTTATTAAGCAATTTTTTGATTTTTTCTCCACCTGAGCACTGGTGTATAGAATGGGTACCTAGAAAAATTGTAAGTGTTGATTCTTGGCATGAAACTTCTATAAATTTATAATAGATTAGATTTTCAATATCAAGACCCTGTACAAAATTTTAAGGCCCGAGGATCTCTAGATCTCCACTTTTAAATTTTTTTCTCTCTCATGGGTGCCATATACAACTAGGAAAATTTATAAAATCAAATTTTGATCCAAATATGAGATTTTTAAGGTTAATTTGGTTTCATTTGGAAAAATTAGGAGGTCTAGAAAAATTCTAGGGAAAACTGAGGCTTGTGGAAGGAGATATGAGCTTTATATGGACCAACATTATCATCCATAGACATTTTACATGTAAGTAAAAGTTTTATATAGTTTGATAGAAGTATTTTTAAAGTTATTTATTTAATAATTTGTTTTTTTCCACATAAGAAAAAACCTTGTCCCACCTTTATATGACCAAGTTTTAATCCTAAAAGTGAATAATCAATTTATTCAATTCACTCTATGAAATAACATGATGTACATATTCAATTATTTAATTTTTTTAATCCATTTTCAAATTAAAAACATTTAATTATGTATTCATGCATGTAAATTGTTAAAACAATTTTATAGAAGGGTTGGTTGGTGAAAGTATATTTTGCTTAAAACTTATGAAGGGGAGAGGTCTTGAGTTCAAATATCACCTATTTTATTCTCTTTTTGAATTTTATTTCATTTCACTTGAATTTCATATGGTGTGTGTGTTAAGTCTCATGCATTCAAAAATTTGTGTTAATCTATCAACTTTTTTTCTATTTTTGACCAAACATAAATATAGGTAAGCATAGCCATGTGAGTAGTGATATTTAGGTTTTGTCACATTTTTATGCATTGAAGTGGTCCCTTTTTTTTTGAATAATCTTATTGTTTTTACACTTTTTTTTAATAATATTGACTAGGTGTCATTTTGAGTGCAACTCTTTCAACACTTTAATTTGTGCAACTCTAATTCAATTTTTTCCATTGTTTGGAATATATATTATGTAATTAAGTATAGTTTCATGTGTTATTTACCTTATTTTTTAAAATAGTTAAAAAAAAATGCATTTAAAAGTGTTCTTTTTTATCAGTGGTGTTTATGTTAGTGTATTTTTATGACACTTGTGACACCTTATTTTGTCATATTTTTTTACATTCTCTAGCATTAAAATTGAAAACTTATTTGTGTTTGCACTTTAAATTTTATTTTAATATCAAATTAAGTTAAATTACATGCTAAAAAGGTTCTTTTTAAGCATTTGTTTACTGTCTTGTTTAAAGTGAAGTTATGACTTTGCCTCATTTTTCTTTAGATAAATCTCAAATGCTTAATGTAAATAAATATAATATATGTAAAATTCATGTTAAAGATGAATTTATAGCCCAAAAATTATGTAATATTGTCATTAGGACTAAAAAATCCCCTTTGAGACAACATGTAACCCTTGATCTTACCAATGCATTTCGAAAAAAATCACATGAAGCTATGTCCATAAATCCACATTGGTAATCAAGAGTCTCCTATAAATGCTTGGAAATTACTTTAGTTCATGCATGAAGGTACTCACCTTTCAAAGATCATTAAATTAATCCTTGAATTTCTAACTACACCTATGAAGGGTGATGAAAAAGTTATTAATTAAGTTGTTAAAATTAAAAATATGAAAGCTCAGTTAGATGGATGTAATTGTAATTTGATTAAATATAAATTTATTTATTTTATAATTAAGTTAAATATTCATGAAAATTTTATAAGTTTTATTTCAATTTTGAATTATAAGTATCAAATTGAGCAAGATATCCATAACCTTAGTATCTTGTATGCTCTATTGATTTAAAAAGAACAAGTGATGACTAATTTTGATTCTAAAGAGAATGCCACTTAGAAAATTTTAACCCTTAATAATTTTTTTGATAACACTAAAAACAAAAAATATAACCCTAATTCTACTAAAATCAAATACAAGAACAAGAAATTTGGTAATAAGAATCATACACCTGAGTTTAATAGAAATTGTAATATGTGTGGTAAATTTGGTCATATAAGGGAAATTTTTTATAAAAATAAGGATAAAAATAATAATTAAACTTATAAAAATAACAAAATAAATAAATCTAATCAAAATAAATATAAGAATAAAAAACCTAATCAAAATAATAATTAGGATTCAAATGTTATTACTTTATATGGTACTTTATGTGCTTCAAATAAAAATAAATAGATTTTAGATAGAGGTGAATCACACCATATGACATGATTATTTGATATTTTATGTGAGTATAGAGATATCTCTAAAATAATTTACTTAAGAGATAATAATTTTCTAAAAGAAACTAAATAGGGAAAAGCAAAATTGTCAAATGTTATTAATTATGTTTTCTATGTACCTAAGCTTAAAAAGAAATTTTTATCCTATTCTCAACTTAAAAATGATAATTTTATTGAATATTTCTTAAATATAGTTGGTCTACTAGAAATCAATTTGGTTCCTTGATTGTTGAAGGTGTTTTAAAAAATGGTGTATATATCTTTTTCCTTCTTTTGCATGTTTTCTTTCATCACATAGTAAGAATGAATATAAATTAAGGCATGAAATATTAGGACATGTTAACTATAAAATTTTACATGATATGCATATAAATAATATTATTTTTAGACTTCCTTATATCCCCTCTCATCATGAAACTTGTGAGGGTTGATTATGTGGTAAGCAACATACTAACCCCTTTCATAATAATCATGATGTTAATTCCTCATATCTTTTAGAATTAGTTCATAGTGATGCTGTAGGACCTCTCAAAGTTGTATCTCTTAATGGTTATTTAAATAATGTTACCTTTATTGATGATTATAATAGAATGATCTATTCTTATTTCATTAAAAATAAGTCTAATTTTTTTATAAGTTTAAATAATTTAAATCTTATGTTGAAAATGCATCTAAATTTTCTATAAAGATATTAAGAATTAATAATGGTGGTGAATATGTTAATAAAGAGTTTTATTCTTTTTTCACTAGTTTTGGTATTCAAATATAATTAACAACTCCCTATTCCCCTTAGTAAAATGGTATTACTGAAAATAAAAATTGTACCATCATAGAAATGGCTAGAACAATTTTGCAATCTACAAATGTTTCTAAGTTCTTATGGGCTGAAGCCATGAAAAATGTTGTTCATATTATAAATAAAGTCTATACCAAATCCTTGCATCTTTCTACCCATTTATAAATATGGACTAAAAAGAAACCTAGCATGGCTCATCTAAAGATTTTTGGTAGTCTTACTTATATCTTTATCCCTAAAGTTAAGAGAAAGAAGCTCGACCCCACTTCCTAGTCTTGTTTTTTTTTAGGATATGGAGGTAATACAAAAAATTTAAGAGTGTATGATCCCTATAAATTTTATATTATTAATAATATTAATGTTCTTGTTCTTTAAAAATCCTTTTTTAAGCCCTCGATGTAACCTCCTCAATGTTCTTGTATTGATGAACCTGAGTCTCATGTTTCTCCTTGTGATGAAACATATTACCTTGAGGAAGTTGATCCAATTATGGATAAATTAGAGTTTTAGGAAGACCCTAAGTCTCATGTTTAATCTATACGACCTAAATAGCCAAAATCCTTAACTCAATCTTCTAATGTTGATAACATTAATAATTTAACTAGAAGTCAATATTCTTGTCATGAATTAATGACTATGTAAGAATTTGAACCTCAATCATTTGAGGAAGCCACTCAAGATGATAGATAGAATGTTTCTATGCAAGAGGAATATAATGCCTTAATTAAAAATTAGACTTGGAATATTGTCCCTCCTCTACCTAAAAGGCATAATATCAATTGTAGGTGGTTTTATAAAATCAAATATATTTAAATTGTTAAAATTGACAAGTTTAAAGATAGATTAGTTGCTCACAGGTTTACTCAAAAACTCAGGATTGATTATGTTAGAACCTTTGATCTTTTAATAAAAATGAGTATTGTTAGACTTCTTATTACTCTTGTACCCCAAAATGGTTGGTTTGTACACCAAATGGATGCCAAAAATGCATTTATAAATGGTGATTTAGAATAAGAAATCTACATGACTCAGCCTAAAGGTTTTACTGACCCTAACAAAGAATATTATGTATGTAAGTTAAATAAATCTTTGTATATTTTTTAACAAACTCCTCGATATTGGTATTTTAAAATTATTTATTTTTTCAAAGAATTAAGTTTTTATAATTTTTATTAAGAAAATGATCTCTTTGGTAAAGTTGAAAATGGCCATTTGATTCTAATTGTATTATATATTGATGATTTATTGATTACTATTGATATAACTAGTTTAATTCATAAATATAAGGATAAACTAAGTCAAATGTTTGAAATCAATAATTTAGGCATTCTACACCATTTTTTATAAATGGTTATATTTCAAGATAAAATTTTCATTGTTGTATCACAATCTCAGTATGCACATAATCTTTTTATTAAGTTTAACATTATTGATTGTAAATATACCACTATTTTTATTATATTTAGTGTTAAACTTGATCCTAAACTTGCAAGTGAAAAAGTTAACTCTACTTTATATAGACATCTTATTATAAGTTTGATTTATCTAACCATTACTAGGCTAGATATTTCATATGTTTTTAGTGTTGCTTCTAGATTTATATAGGATCCTTATTTGGATAATTGGAAATTAGATAAATGTATTATTTGTTATATTAAAGTAATTGTAAACTATGGTTTATTTTATTCATCCATTGATAATTATGATTTATATTATCATTGTGATGTTGACCATGTTGGTGATACTTTATATTGTAAATCTACTTTTAGATATGTGTTTAAGATTGGTGTAGGTACTATCACTTGGATTAACAAGAAGAAACCTAATGTCTCTATCTTTTATAAAAGATGGGTATAGAAGTGTTATGTAAGATAATAAATAATCCATGTGGTTATGAAGGCTATTGGGATAAATTCATTTAGATGTTTCTCATAGTACCATCTTTCATTATGATAACCAAAGTTGTATAGCTCTAGAAAAAAATCTAGTGCATCACCAAATAACTAAACATGTTAAAGTTTATGTTCATTTAATCTGAGAGAAAGTCCTCAATGGTGATATTAATCTAAAATTCTATCTTAAGGATGAAAAAGTGGTAGATATCTTCACAAACCCACTTGGTACTACCAAGTTTTGTTTGTTTCATTGAATGTTGGACCTCTCAAAGTTGTCATTGAGGGGGAGTGTGCATGATAATTCCACTTCCTAATGGCCATGTTTTTCTTCTCTTTCTCTATACTTATTTTCATTATAAATCATTGTAAAATTCATGTGAAATTTATGTGATTTAAGTAAACTTGATGTGGAAGCTTTTACTTTTATACCCCGATACATTAAAATAATAATTTGTAACGGATGTCCTTATGTTATAAAAGGCTCCTAATATGCTTAGTGATTTTTCATGAGAAATAGTGAGATGTAGTCTCACAATCATGTTAGCCTAAACTTAATTTTCATTATTTTATGGATTATAATTCTTTTTGTTTCAAAAGATGAATTTTGGCATGATGAAGGTTTTAAAATCCTTCAAAATTTGTACATAGTAGAATTCTTTGATGGTGGCTAGTAGAATTCCTTGATGGTGGCTATGGATTTGATCCCCACTTAGCATTAAAAGGGAGTGTTAGAGTATTTAATGATTAAGTGGTGATTATTTAACCCTTAGTATATATTAGAAAATTTAGTAAATAATAAAAATATATTATTTATTCACATGAGGTGGAAACCTCATGAAAATAAATAACATTATTATAACTATTCAATAGTTACCAATATTTTATTTAATGACTCTTTAGGATGGTTAGACCCATTATTCACAATAGTCACCTCCCTTTAAAATTCATTATAAAATAGGGTTTACCCCTATTTGTGATCCATTCAAATTCACAGATTATTCATGAGAATTTACTTAAGACTTTTGTGAAGGTTATTTTGGAGAGGAGAAGTGAGAAGATAAGTTGTATTGGGGTAAAATTGTTTCTCGATATATGAAAATCACTTTTGGTGGGTTTTTTACCTCATAGAGGTTTTCCCATAGTAAATCTTGTTTGTGGGTATATTTGATATATTTAATCCTTTGTTTATCAAGCTTCTTCTAGATCTTGAATATTGGATTCTATATTTTATCAATTATATTCATTTTTGTCATAACATCACTATCTTTATGCCATGCCATATCATATATTGTTATACCATACTTTCAATAAGGACCAAAGTTGTTTTTTATCTTCCCTTCTGACCCTTTTAACCTTGGTTCCATTGTATTAGGTTAGTACCTATAGACAAGTTTGAGAATGATGAGGACTTTTATGATTTTCTAGGCATAAGAGACAATGTTTTTTTAGGAGACCAAAAACAAGGGTTCCTTATCAAAATGTATATTTCAACCTATTTTGGAAAGTGGGTGAACACCTTTAGCCAAAAATAAAATATTAAAACATTGAGGTTCCAAAGTGAAAACCTATTTGAGGCACTTTTGGACTAGGGTAAAAGTAAATAAAAATTCCAATCTTATGGTGAAAACGTATTTTAGGTTCCATTAGATGGGGGTATTCAACTTTCTTTAAATGAGGCTCAGGATACCACCAATGATGAACTTTATTTTGGGTCCAAGTTTAGTTCTACCAAACAATATGCCTTTGATCAAATTACTTAATAATTTTTTATAGTTTTTGTAACATGGACATCCATACCATTGGGAGATTCAAATTAATATTTTTTAGGTGAGATTGAAGAACCAATACAAATAAAATACTTTAAATTTTAAGGCTAATTAAAATCATTTCCAATTATTCTGGAAGATGGTTTGACTCTCATAAAAAACACTATGAAATTCAACATCGAGACTCCAGATGACCCAAAATGGTTCAAATTAGGCATGTTACTCATTGAGGAGGAATGTGAAATCTTTATATCCCTTCTGAGGGAATTGGTTGACATATTTTTTTGGTCTTATTTATACATGCCAGGTTTGGACCTCACCTTGGTTGTACACCACCTTGTTGTACATTATGATGTGAAACTTGTGAAGAAAAAATTATGAGATGCATCCTCATATTGATATATTAGTAAAGAAAGAGTTTTAAAACTCTTATAAGTGATATACATCTTATTTATTGACTACTTAGAGTAGATCTCAAATATTATGCCAATTAGTAAAAAGCTCAAAGGAATAAAAATCTACACTAATTTTAGAGATATAATCAAAGCCTACTCCAAGGATGACATTCCTCTACCAAATATTGACATGATATTTTACTCCATAATGGGGTATGAAATTCTTTCACTTATGGATGGATTTTTAGGATACAACTAGATCTAGATTGTGCTAGAAGACCAACACAAGACAATGTTCACCACTCCATGGGGATAGTTTTATTATTAGGTTATGTTGTTTGGTCTTAAGAATGTTGGGGACACATACCAAAAATCCATGAATTTCATATTTCATGATATGATTCATGACATTATTAAAGACTATGTCAATGACATATCAGGTAAATCAAAGACCCATGTTAATCATCTATCCACACTATAGAGAATATTTGAGAGGCTTCATAAATACAAGGTCAGAATCAATACCAAGAAGTGTGTCTTTGGTGTCAACTATAGAATATTATTAGGATTTATCATGTCTCATCAAGGCATTGAAGTTTATCCTACCAAATTTCAAGCCATTATCAAGATACCACCACCTTCCAATTTGAAGCCTCTCTATAGTTTACAGGGAAAAATTTAATCTATTAAGATATTCATCTTGTAATTAATCAATAAATTCCATCCATTTACAAACATAATAAATAAGGGTGTTATATTTATTTGGGATGAAGAATGCTAGAAAGACTTTTAAAAGCTCAAGTAATATCTTGCCAATCCACCTATTTTGTTATTGCCAATACCAAGAAAGTCATTTCTACTATATCTATCTACCATAGACAAAACCCTGGGGGTACTTCTAGCTCAACATGATGATAATGGAAAAGAAATTGTTGTGTGCTATCTAAGCCATACACTAGTTTCATATGACCAAAACTATATACCCATATAAAAAGCTTATTTATTTATGGTCTTTGTAGCATAGAAAATATGACATTGCATGCTTAATGACAAGACCATCATTATTTACAAAGTATATCCACTTGATTATTTACTATCTAAGACAACTTTACAAGGTTGCATGGCTAAATGGATAATCATTTTGAGAGAGTTAGAGATAAAATACATCAATCATAAAGCTATAAAGGGATAAGTACTTATAGATAGAATTGATGTAGATCTCCTTGCACATACTAAACCCCTCAGTTTTCAATTCCTAGATGAGTCCATCATGATCATCATTGAAAAACATCTTTAGGAGTAGCATTTGAAGCTATATTTTGATGGATCATTCACATCACATGGATCGGGGGCAAGCCTACTATTTATTAGACCATAGGGGGATCTTATCCCTAAATCATTTCATATCAACTTTCATTATACTAATAACATGGCTGAATATGAAATACTCATTATAGGGATTCATTAAGAAGTATAATGAAATATTCAACATCTCATTGTTTATGGTGATTCTTAGTTAATCATCAATCAGATTATACACCACTTTTAGACCAAAGATGAAAAAATATTGCCATACAATTCCATGGTGGACACTCTCAAATAGTAGATTGACAACATATAGTTTAAAAATATTCCTAGGGCTAGTAATAAGATAATAGATTCCATATTCATCATTATCTCTTTGATATACCACACTAACAAAGAAAATAAATATCAATTCCTCATTAAAAATATTCTATCACTTGCTCATGAACCTTTCACCATCACAATGATCTATGATATTGTTGGTCCAAGTTCTATATGGTATTCAAACATATTTAACTACCTTTATGACCAAATCATGCTACTTGACCTATCACACAAAGAAAAAAAGGCCTTTACCCACCAAGCCTAATGATATACCTTACTTGGCCCAACCCTTTACCACTATAGCTCATGATGGAACTTTGATTTGTTTTTTTAACTTTGGTATAAGAAACATTAACATTATGGGAATTTCATGAAGGAGTATGTGTATCTCACACTAGTGAGGTCATACTAGCCAAAAAGCTCATACATACTAGTTACTATTAGCCAACTATAGAAGTAGATGTAACTGCTTATGGAAAAAGGTGTGATAAGTGTCAAAGGCATGATAATATAATTTATGCCCTAGCCAAAACATTAAAATTGATGCTCACACCATGGTTATTTATAACTTAGGGACTTGATCTCATTAGTAATATTAAGATAACCTCATCTGATGGCCATAAACACATCTTTACTACTACTGAATATTTCATTAAGTGGGTTAAATTTATACCCCTCACATGATTGGAAAATAAATTTCCAAATTCATATTTAATCATCTCATCTACCACTATGGTATCCCATCTAACATTATATCTAATAATGGTAGATAATTTAAGAATAAGGGTGTTAAAATACTTTGTGTTGAGTATAATATCGCTCAACATTTTTCTACTGCATATTACCCACAAGGTAACAACCAAGTAGAGGCATCCAACAAAACCATTATCAACATATTTAAAAATATTGTTAATGATGTTGGTCATGATTGGAACCTCCAAATATTTTTCACCCTGTAGGCATATTTCACTAATTATTGTGCTCTAATAGGAGCCACTCCATAATCCCTAGTTTATGGCATTGATGACATTTTTTCCATTGAGTTCAAGTTACCTTATTTGTGTATCACATTAAAACACATCCTAGATGATGAAGATTATAGAGTAGCTCACTTGTAAGATCTTGAGTTACTTGATGAAAAATGTATGGTCATTGTCAACAACCTTTAAGCATACCAAAATAGACTTAGTGGCCACTATAACTAGAAATTCAAACATAGAGAGTTTGAGCTTGGGGATCTTGTTATCAAAGAGAACCAAAAGAGCACCATTATTGAGAAGAAAAAATGCAAGTTCAAACCCATTTGGATAGGCCCCTATATCATTGCTTCAAATTATGGATCTAGAGCATACATGCTCACTACACCAGATGGAGATTGTATGCAATCAGAATTACATGGTGTGCATGAAAAAATCTTAGATCAGATAAGATAGATCACACCTACACTTATGATTGGGGAAAAAACTTGTTAAGCGAGATCATGACCAGTATAAGTATCTACTAGACCTAATTAGGGGATCGATTGTATCATCTATCATAACACATCATGCTAGGTAGGGTTTTAAAGCATACAATCTAACATAATTTCAAAATAACTCTAAAAGAGTCCTATGATTTCTATATTCACTTATGATAATAAACAAGAAATTAAACTAATCTAATAAAAAGAAAATTAAACTAATCTAGTGCTCACCAAAGCTTGTGGCACAAAGTAAGGGGTTAGATGTAAAGAAATCAAATACATGTATAGGTAACTTCAAATAAATTAAGTATGATTAACACCCTAATACATGGAATATGAGGAGTAATATTATTTGAGCCAACACTTATGCTAATTCTATCTACTAAAAGAGAGGAGAAAAAAGTTAGAATATACTTATCTGAATGTGAACCCATCATGACTTAATCTCTCCCTTGGCTAATGGGGATTTACAAGAGGTTATTAAGGTTTGTAAGGATCACTTTATTAGGCCAAAATCATCTAAGACCTGTCCATAAGACTAAGATTCTCTAAATAATAAACCTAAGATAAGACTCCTCAAGTAGAATGGTGGAAGAGCAGATTTTAAAGAAACACAAGTGAATACTAACTCTTGATTGCCTTCATATGGAAATGATCAAAATAAAATTGTATATATAGGAGTATCTTACCCAAAAATCACTCAAACATGTTGGTTGTGCTAGGTTGAGGGTAGACCTAACACATTATCAGGCTAATGCCTAAATTTTGTGCTAGGTTAGCCAAATGAAACTAGGCCTAAAGAGCTAAAGTGACCCCAGATTGTGCTAGGTTGACTAGGTCAACCTAGCTTACTGAATAGGTAAAAAGGGTACTGAGTAAGGGAAATAAGGATAAAAAGATGAAAATACTAAAGGAATGTAAAAGGAAGGAGAAATATCTTATGGAAATTTTTTAGGAGCTAAATGGATAGGGAATAATATGGCAATAGGGGACAATAATCTTGCGAAGCACCAAAGGTCTACCCACCCCTTTTTTGGTTTATCACTTAAGGTATGCACTCAAAGATATTGAGTCATAATAGGCTCATACAAGATGTAAAGTGTTAGTAATTGATAAAAGTGTGAAAATAATATGTATACATATGCCCCACTCAAAGCTCATCATGTGTCACTAAGGTGTAATAGGGGATAATGCTTCAAGAAATAACATAAGGACACACACAACACTAATATGAGAAAAAAATTGTAGTATTTCAAAAAATATAAAATAACTAAAAGTAAATGATAGAAAAGGAAACTAACTAAATAATAAATAACTAAACAATAAATGATGCATACCTTGACTTACCTTTATCATGGGATGTTTATCAGATGTTTTTTAGTTTTGATTGTGGAGGGTGAAAAGACTAATTTAGACAAGCTAAGAAATACAAAACTAAGGAGAAAAAATAAAGAAACACAAGAAAATCCAAGATAACTAGTGCTATGTGGATGGAGCATACTTGGGAATTTGGTAAGATGGGTGACAAGTGCTATGTTAGACTAAATGACCAAGTCAAACAAGAGTAAATTAGGTAATCAAAAATCCAAGGCTAGTAAATACCAAAAAACTCAAATAATTAAACCTCAAGTAAGAACAAGAAAAATCACCAAATCAAATCAAGGATACATGTCAAACAAGATGGTAAAAAGAGGATTCAAAAATAAAAATGGTAAAACAACATTGACAAATGAACAGTAACAATCCACATCTCAAATCCAAACTCACTAAGTTTGATAAAAAAATGATGCACTCAGATGGGTGCTCTTTCAGAATTTGAATTAGCTGGTTCACAAGTAGGTGGGAAACTGGTCAGGGAGAATCTGGTAGGAGGTACAGACCCTAGAGGAATTGTAGGGGGTGTTGAGAAAAATGTTGGGTCAAAATATTTGGCTGATGTGGATAATGGAAAGTCTTCATGTGTATCTGATCCTTTTTGTGGGGTCTGTGTCCCTCCTTTGGATTTTACTTTTCATGTGTTGGGGCAGGATGTTGAAAAGGAGAAAGATAATGTTGATTCTAACAAGGAAAAGTCCTTAGAAGGGCTAAAGGTAGGGTTCTCAGAATGAAGGACTTGGTCATCTCTATTTGGCAAGAAACCTACTGGAAAATCTCTTTTCCCACTGGTGACTACTAAGTCTTGCTAGGAGAAAGGTGAGTTTGAAGTTTTTATTCCAAATCCTTTAGTTGATTTTTTTGTGTCTTCCATGGATTTCACCCTAGTGGGCAAATTTTTAGGAGCAAGACCAGATCTAGAATCTCTTAGAAAAATGGTTAAGAGGAAATGGGTTATTCGAGGAGAGGTAGATATTGCACCAATGTTGAATGGTTTCTTCTTGTTTATCTTCAACTATAAGGAAGACATGAATATGGTTCTTTATGGAGGACTATGGTCTTTTGGTAAATGCTCTCTCACTATTAAAAAATGGGAGCCTAACATGGATCTCTCAGATTCTTTTTTCTTAACCACTCCCATTTGGGCTAGACTTCCTGGTCTCCCTTTAGAATTTTGGCATGAGGACATTTTAAAAAGTATTGCCAATTCTTTTGGTGAACTTGTGGCATTGGATAATGCTATGGCTTCTAGAACCAAACTTCAAAGTGCCAGACTTTATGTTAAAGTGGTAGACCTAAATCATCTCCTAGAAAAGGTGGAACTAATATCCAAGCTTGGTAAAAAAACTCAAGAATTTTTTTTTGAAGATTTGCCCAACTCTTGCTATGCTTGTAAGAAATAGGGGCATCTGGTTAAAAATTGTCCCTCCAAAAGTAAAAATCATCCTAGTAGTGTTTCAAATGGGAAAAAGACCAAGGTCTAGCAAAAGAAAGTATGGAAACCCAAAGAAGATCATAGCCAAGATCAAAAGAATAATGAAGATTCTAAAGCTCCACATGCTGAGGCAGATAAAGAGACTTCTTTTGAAGATTCTAATGTTCCACATGTTGAGGTGGATAAAGAGCCTTTTTTTGAGAAAGTAAACTCTAAGAAAGAAGGACATGGTTTGCAATCATATATCATAATTCCTGAACAAAGAATAGATGACATAACAGATCTATCTAAACAAATCATGATCTATCAAAGGATAGAAGATCGATGGAGAGATGTAGATGACAAAATTGTGCTAGAGGAAGGTGAATTCTTGGCTGAAACTAGAAATAAATCAGACGTGAAAGATCTTTTTTCTCAGTTTAGGGAGATCCAAGTGTTATCTCAGGTTGATAATGACTTTCCTTTGGATGAGCCTCCTCCCCTAGAACTTGTGAAATAAAATGGAGAAAACTCATAGTATAAACTAAACCAAAGAAAAAGGGCTAAAAAAAGATCAATACTAAGGGGGTAGAAACTAGAAGTAGCAAAATAGATCAACAAACTAAGGTGAAACCTCTTGCTTCTATTCTGAATAAATCTAGAAAAAGAGCTGAACAACATTCTAAGGTGAAACCAGATGTTGGTTCCCTGGACAAACCTAGAAGAAGATCCACTAAGAAAACCAGAGAGTTAGAAAGTATGCAAAATATTGCTAATGGTAGGTAGGCAACTATTCTAGATTTTACCCAAAAAAAATAGATATGAAAATCATTACTTGGAATATTAGGGGGCTAAATAGTATTCATAAACTGGATATTGATGTTGTCCTTGTAAAACCTGATTTGATGCTACTCTTTAGTAGGTTTCAGGAATGCTTTTCCTGGTGGTTGCTAATGCTTTATCTTTTTTGATTATGTTAAAGGGTTTCGGGGTCCCTTCAAAACCTGCTTTTACCGTAATCTAAAACAATCCACATCTCAATCATTAATGGAAATAAGGGATGCATAAAAGTGAAAACAACATGGTTGGGTGAGCATTAACAATCCACATCTCACACAATAATGGAAAAAGGGTGCGAACTTAGGTGTCTGTAATAGTAGAACAAAAAAATCAAGATAAATGGGAAAAGGAAATAAAATTAGTTTTAGTAAATATATAGAACATGATGAAAATGATCCATAGCTTCTCAAACATGTTATTTTGCATCTAAATATAGATAGAAATGAAACAAAGTAGTGTTAGCATGTTTTTAAGAAATGAAGAAAAAGGAATTTAAAGAAGAGCAAAAATAGATTTGGAATCACAATTTGTCTATCAAGGGGGAAAATGAAATGGGGTAGAGGGGAGAATGAAGTAAGAACCAAGGTAGAGAAACTCTTTATCGAAGTTAAGACACTTAAATTTGGTTTGTCAAAATAAGAGGACTATCGACCTTAAGGACTCTGAATAACTTCTCTTAGCTACACAAGTCCTAGGTCAAAAAATGAAGTATATAGATCATCCCATGAAGGCTATATACATGAAAATTAAAATGGACCTACCTCCCCATGATGTGTTCTTTGATCCTTAGGACCCTTACAGATCCATTAGTATACTACAAAGATTGGGTACTTGCATGATAAAGTAGGTAGCACTATAGATTTTCTTTTGAAATCCCTTATTCCAATCTACTGGCCTACCATACCCTAAAGGACTTTGGCTCTATGTGAAGCTGATTATGGAGTTTGAGCTTTGATTGGAGATAGGAGATGTGCTTGTAATCACATATTTTGATGTGATTATACTTTTAAGATTTGTATGTTGCCTTTTAGATATCATTACCTTTTATTTTTAAATGATTAGCTTTTAACATTCTCTTTTTTTTATAAATAAATTCCTCCTCCATATGGATTTGGAAGACCAAACATGGGTGCTAAAGATGAATTTCATTTAAAAAATTTGGGACAAGGTTTATAAGGGAGAGAAAATCAAAGAGCATGGGGTCTAAGAGTCTCATAAATCTAAGTGAAATAAAAGTTCTATTTTGAGTTCAACCTTGTTTTATCCAAATATGGAGGTGAAAGAAAGGGAAAAATAAAGAAGAAAATGACACATGTAACAAATTTAAATTTCTTTAAATTGAATAAAATGTGACAAATGGAAAAAATGAATACAATGATAGCAAAGGTGTGATTATTTATCATAAGACTGTAGGAAGTGAAGGAAAAAATGCTAATATAGATTGTTTATAGATTCCATCTAGCAAAAGAAGCAAAAGCTAATATCTAAATAACAAGGATCTTAAATAACATGAAAAGAAATGTAATTTTATGAGGAGGGTTAGGTTTTATCCATGGTATTACCAAGAAAATAATAATAGAGACACCCATAAGGGTGCTAATAAGAAAAAAGTGAGAGAGCCTTTGTATAAAGCACCTCACAAAAAAAGACCTAAAGGATGCCAAAATAGCATTGGAAAGTAGCAAAAAGAAAAAGAAAATAAAAATATGGTGGTTTTGTGAGGGATGTCAGGTCCTATCCATGCTCTTACAAAGCAAATCATAAAATAAAATCCCAAGGGGTACCAAATCAAAAATTGGCATATAGAAAGAAATTGAAAAATAAGATTATGAAGACTATGGTACATTAAGAAACCAAAAGACAAAAGGGAAGACTAAAGGTTTGAAAAGAAAGGAAATGAATACTATGGTACATCAAGAAACCAAAAGACCAAAAGGGAGGACTAAAGGTTGAAAATAAAGGAAATGAAGACTATTGTGCATCAAGAAACCAAAAGACCAAAAGGGAGGACTAAAGGTTTGAAAAGAAAGGAAACGAATATTATGGTACATCAATAAACCAAAAGACCAAAAAGGAAGACTAAAGGTTTGAAAAGAAAGGAAACTGATACATAGGGAGAAACATGTGCTAAATTAACTTAAAAAAATATGTTAGATAGATATATAGAGAAAACATGAAAATAAGGGAAATGATTAAGCAAAGTATTTATTAAGTAATTGAGCATTGGTGGGCTCTTTAAAAACATGGCCTTCATTGGTTTGAAGGTGATAAGTACTTAGACCAAGAACATATTTAACTAAGTAATGACCCCACCATTTTTGGGTTTACTTACCTTCTTTATCATAAGTGTAATATAATTTAAGGACAAGATCACCAACATTAAATGTTTAATTTTTAACATGTTTATTATGTTGTCTAGCGATGTGAGCCTTGTATTGGCGATTGTGATGCAAGGTGAAAAGATGATGTTCATCAAGCAGATCAAGGGTATGAATGTGAGCCTCATGTAATTATTCATTGATATTGATGCCATGAAGAGATATATGAAGATAAGGAATTTAAAATTCAAGAGGAATAATTGACTTAGAACCATAGACTAGAGAGAATGGAATTGACCTAGTGGCAATACAAATATTAGTTTGATAGGCCCAAAGTGTAGGATGAAGATGAAGATGCCAATCTGTGTGGGTTTCGTGAACTATCTTTTGAAGAATTTTACTGAGAATTTTGTTGGTGGCCTCAGCTTGACCATTAAATTGTGGATGATAAGGAGAGGAAAACTTGTGATTGATTTTAAATTTAGTGTAAAGTTATTTAACATGTTTATTTTTGAAATTACCACCATTTTCAAAAATAATGGTGTGAGGAACACAAAAGTGATAAATAATTTGTTTGATAATGAGTTTAGATATAGTAGGACTATTAACATTAACAAGGGGCATGGCTTCAACCCACTTGGTAAAGTACTTGGTGATAGTGATGATGAAGATGTGCCCATCTTGGGAATGAGGAAGCTTGCTAATGAGATTGAATCCCCATGTGGAAAATGGCCAAGGAGATTTGATAACTTGTAGTTTAGATGGTAGTGAATGAATGAGGTCATCATAAAGCTGACAAGGATTACACTTTTTAGCATATTCAATAGCATATTTTTCTAGAGTAGGCCAATAGTAACCCATACATAGGCATTTTCAAGCTATAGGGTGTTTACTACAATCACCACCACAAATGCCCCCATGTGCTTGCTCAATTAGAGGAGGAACCTCATCTCACATGACATAATGGATCAAAGTACCTTTATCATTATGATAATAAAGGATGTTGTGTCTAAATACATACTTAAAATCTTTTTTGTGAAGACACATTTTTTCATGAGAATCCAAGTTAGGAGGATAAGTTTGATGTTCTAATGTCATGATACCATGAGCATTATTAGATGGTGATAGCCTCAATGTGGTAGATAAGGGAGTTTAGAGGGTGAGTAGATGATGGAGATTTGATTATTTGTATGATAAAATAAGGATTAGAAAGAACTTGATTTGGATGAAAGAGAGAAGCTAAAGAGGCAAGATAATCAACAATGGAATTTTGGTCTCTAGGAATAGGTTCAATTGTAAAAGAGGAAAAATCCTTGGCAAGAATGGTTAAAATTTTATGATAGGTAATAATATTTTCACTTTTACATTGATAAGCACCACTAACTTGATAGAAAATGAGTTGAGAATCACCCAAAGCATGTAGATATTGTATGTTTAGATCAAGAGCAACTCTCATACCTAAGATATGAGCTTCGTACTTAGCCATATTATTGGTGACATCAAATGTAAAATGATAAGCTAAAGGAATTTTTTTACCAAGAGGACTAGTGATAATGTAATCTACCTCAACTCCTTGAAGGAATTTAGCACAATCAAAGTGAAGGGTTCAAGTATCTTCATGTAAGTCAATGTTGATTTTAGGGAGTTCCTCAATAACTAATTTTGGTTTGGTAGTATCAAAATGAATGGAAGGTTCATTAGATTGATTAGATTAAATATTGGTAATAAATCTATGAAAATAGTCTTTAAGAGAAATTGATTGATTAAGACCTTTAATGTAAAGAATATTGTCATCGAGAAGGTTATCTTAAAGTGAAGTAGTGGCTAGAATGGGAACCATGGAAATTTTGTCAACTATGACTTACCCTTCGATAGGTTTTTTCATGATAATGCAAAGATCAAATTATATAAGTAAAACCATCCATTTACCAATTCCACCTCCTGAAAGAAATGCTTTGGAGAAGAAGTGATGAACAGGGTCATAATGAACAATGACATAAGTGGTTTGGTAAAGCATGTAATGACGAAGCTTTTTAGTTATAAAATAGATGGTGATGTAATCATGCTAAACTTTGGTATAACATTTTCATAATAAATGAGGTTTCAACTAAAGTAAAAGATGGTAGACTCCTTACCTATATCATCTTGTTTGGAAAGCATTGCTCTAACTGAAATAGGTGTGGTATAAGTATAAAGAATCAAGGGTTGATCATTAGAAGGAGGAAAGAGCATAGGTGGATGAAGTAATGACTATTTCATGTTGTTAAATTATTTTTGACATGGATCTACCCATTCTAAAGATATACCTTTCTTGAGAAGGGAATTGATGGAGTGAATTTGATAAGCCATCTTAGGAACAAATCATCTAATTTCCCCAAGCTTACCTAAATAGGTATGAATGTTAGGAATAGAATGAGGGATAGGAATGATGATAATAACATCAATATTGGATGAATCAACATTAATGCCATGGATAGAGATTAGGAATCTTAACAATTTATCAGATGTAACTCTAAAGACACATTTGAAAGGATTATGTCTAACTTTATATTTGATGAAATTATCAAAGATGATGGAAAGACTAGAAAGATGATTTGTGTGATGCTTGTATTTAGTGATAAGATCATCCACATATGTTTTAACAATTTTATGGATGAGATCATGAAAGGTATGAGTCATAGCACGCTGGTAAGTAACTCTAGCATATTTGAGACCAAGGGGAATTTTAACGTAACCATAGGTAGCCCATTCCATGTGAAAGTAGTCTTATGTTAGTCCTCAGAGTGATATGAATCTGATTGTATCCTAAAAAGACTTACATAAGAGATAATATTTCGTCTCCAGACATGGAATTGACAATGGCATCTATTAAAGGTAAAGGAAATTTATCTTTTGGATAAGAAAGCTTATGTTTGTGGAAATAAATGAAAATAATAATGACCATGGTTACCTTCTTCCAAATAGGAATAATATTGGAAACCCATTCATAATAATCCACAAGTTTAATGAATTTAGCATCAAGAAGTTTGATGATTTCTTTATGGCATAATTTGGTAACTTCAGGAGGAAACTTGTGTTGCTTCTAACGCATAGGTTTGGCATCAGGATAGGTAATGATGTTAAGGACCACTATGCTAGGGTCAATGCAAGGTATATCTTGGTAAGACCATGTGAATGCCTCTTGATACTTATAAAAAATAGGCTAAAATTATCATGTTCAAAAGGTGAAAGTTCTTTGGAAACTATGACTGGTTGAGAACAAGAGGGAGTACCATAGTCGATATGAGTTATTTCTTTAATAATCATGGCATTACCATCTTTAAAGTGGTATGGGGTATTAGGTAATAATGAAATTGGATTAGATTTAAGATCAGTGCTAGTGACAAAGTCATTGAAGTGAGGAGATTTATTTTTAAAATTTCCAAGTTTATGATGTTTCTATGGGAGTTGTGTTTCCTGAGCATAAAAAAACTCCAAAATAGCTTCATCACTAGGCAAGGTAGTAAGAGGACCACAATATTCCACATCTACTTTTATATCTAAAATTTGATTGCCATGTCGATCATATTCAGAATGTATTCAATGGACATTGGTTGCCATGGCATCAAGTATGATTTTGAGAGTAGAATAAATAGATGGAGAGATGATGGGAGAAGAATTAGATTCAATTTGAGAATCCAAATGAGGTAAAGAAGATGAAAGCACTTCTAGAGGTTTAGAAAGTGTGATTTATTCTACCAACCAAGGAGAATCAATAAGAGGAAGATTGATAGGAGACACATAACCCTTAGGTTCTAAGTTATGACCTACAAAAATATTATATACATCTTATTTGAAATCATGAATTTGAGATAATATATTTTGATAATGTAAGACATCCAAATCTCTAGATTGAGCTTGGGTCATGATATAGTTGTCATCATATGTGGGAGAAATTATGCATGCTTGGGATTTAGGAGGATCTTCAGATTTTGAAATCACAAGATTACTGAATGTTAGAGGCATCATGATAAGAGGATATTTAAATAGCTTAGCCACTCCAAATTCATTTCAAGAAAAATCATCTTCAAGTAAAGATGGGTCTTGACCATTACATGGAGGGGGAAATTTGATATCTCATTCATGAGAGGAATGGTATAATCTCTGGGTAAGAGCTAAGGTGGAATCCATTCTAAAATGTATGGAGGTAGTTTATTAGTATTTCAAGTGTGTTTTAATTCATTGGGATCGTCATCATCAGAATCTGTAAGAGTGACTTGTAATCAGGATTCATATTGATGAACTTAGGGAGAAGAACACTATTAATTTTAGGAATCATGGGAACATGATATTGTGATTTAGTATTAAGAATTGGATACTCTATGGGTTGGGATCAGCTTCATGCTTATAATGTTTTCCATTTTGTAAAAATTTAATACATTGACTACCATAAGAAGTAATGGACCTCATTTGATGAGTCCATAGATGGTTGAGGAGTATGTTATAAGATAAAAGAAGATCAAGAACATTGAGTTTGGTTCACACAGTCTTAGGACCAATGGTTAAGGGAAGCCATATAAAACCAAATGGATTTTTATTAGTAT
The DNA here is from genome assembly GCA_037957365.1 of Torreya grandis. Classification (NCBI taxonomy): domain Eukaryota; kingdom Viridiplantae; phylum Streptophyta; class Pinopsida; order Cupressales; family Taxaceae; genus Torreya; species Torreya grandis. Next base: position 2,835,034 of record JARHVA010001103.1, on the reverse strand, counting down.
TATCAAAACCATGTAAATTAATATGGGTTTGTTTAAGATGATTTTTTTTATATCCAAGTTATTATAAAATCCATAAAGAAGTCACATTAATACTAGAACATTCATCAACTAGAACTTTTTGAATAAGGGTGGTATTAATGGATATCTTGATGAAAAGAGCTAGATCATCACCATGAAAGAGGATTTCATAATTAATCATGTCTTCTTCAAGGAATTCAATGGAAGGTTTGGAATAAGGAGATATAGATTCAATGGTATTAATGTTTTTTGGTTGAGAATCAATATAAGGTGGTTATTCATCTAGAGAAGATAGATATTCAATCTCTTGGAGTTTTTGAATAAATATTTTATGATGATAAGGTGAATTTTGAACCAAATCCATAAGAGTAATTTTACATGGCATAAAGTTAAGTTCTTCAAGTAAATTATAATGAGATCTAAAAGAGGAACCACAAGTTTTAGAAGAAGTAAAATTATACTTTGGAGGAATAGATGTGTTTGAAGGATTAGGAGGAAGTTGTTCCTCAGGTGCTTCTAAATCAATATTGATAATGGTAGTGTCTTTAAGAAATTATTCTTCTAAAGAAGGTTTCTTAGCTTTGGTCACAGGATCTTTTTGTGTTGGTTTCCTACGATAATTAACCTTAGTTGTATTGACATATTACGAGTTTTTAAGGTATTGATCATAATCAACATAAATTGCACAAACATCCTTAGAGGCTGATTGATTATGGGAATAATATTTTTTATTATTATTAGATGTATAGGATTTAAAGGGTTGTCATTTTTGAAAAGCATTAGTGTATTCTTGATGAAAATACTTAATCATGGTTTCATGGTCAAATGAATCACCAATCATGTATGAAATAACACATTTAGCAATCCCTCTACAAGATTCGTGGAATTGTCCAACATCAACATGAAACCAATAAAATAGATTGGGATTATACCATTTAAGAGGAGTATTAGGATAAATGAAAGGTTTAGAAAGAGCTAAAAATTATCTCATTTGATGAACTGAAAGAGGCACATGAGACAATGAAGGAACATCATTTTTGGCAACACCAATTTTTGTTTGAGAAGTATTACTAGTGGTATCATTAGATGTTTGGAAGGATCCTTTAGGCATTTTAAAATTAGGTTCAAATTGCTTCATAAGAAAATCTTGTTGTTTAGCTTGGTCAAGAGCTTCATTAAGAGTTTGAGGAGTAAAGGTTTGAACCTTGTATTAAAGAGTAGGGGTTAAAGCTATGATAAAGAGTTTGAATAGGTTATCATCAGACATATTATGATCATCTTTATGAGCTAAATATTTGTATCATTTAATAAATTCATGAGCTGATTCATTAGGATATTGTTTAGAATTTATGAAATGGCTAAAATAGTTTTCAAGAAGATCAATATGTTGAAACTCTTTAAATAAAGGATTGACCAAATCTTCAAGTTGACAAATAGAATGTTGAGTTAATTGATTATACCATTCTAATACATCACCAGTGAAGGTTTTGACTAAGACTTTAATAGTGGTAAATTTATTAGTTTGGATCCACTCTTTGTAGAGATTACCAAAGGCTTTATGAAATGAGGTGGGGTCTTTATTCCCATCATATTTAATAGTTGGTGATTTGTTACAATCTCAATACATAAAATGAAGGTAGATAAAGGCTCATTTTGGATAGTTTAAATCATTTTGTTATTCATTATTGGTTGATGAATAATGTTTCCTAAGGCATATCTAAGAGGTGGAGGAATGTAATTAGGATTATCTTGAGGACTCATGATTGGAGGTTGATTAGCCATATTGATCAAATGTTGTTGAAGTTGTATCATTTGATTGGTATTAGAGTTTGGCAAAATGTTCATTTGGTGAATCACTTGGGATAATAATTGAGTTATATCAAGTGGTGGGTTGGCATTAGAAGGAACATAACCCACATTGGTGTTGGAGGGAATATTAGAAGAAGATTTATTAGTGGGATTATTAAATAAACTTGAGTCAATAACTCCCACATTATTTAGAATATTTTGAGAAAGTTTTTGGTAGGTGCAGAAAGGATTGGACCCATCAACCTAATTTTGAGGTGTTATTTGAACCATGTTTAAATTTGTAAATGAAGGAAGAGAAGAGGTGCCCCAAGAGTGATGGTGTTCTTGGGAGGTAAAGAAAAGGAGAAATGAACACCCCATATAGGATCTAAATAGAGTAAGGCTATCCAAAAATATTTTGATAGGGGGCCTCATTTTGATCAAAGAGAAATGAACAAGCTATAGATCGAAAAGGATAAATAATTAAGATGAAAAATAAGTAAAGTAGGAGACAAATCTAGGTGGAACAGGTTGACCTAGTGGAAAACTAGACCTAAATACTATGCTAGGTTGATCAGGTTGACCTAGTGTAGTGAATAGAAGCAATAGAAATAGTCTAAGATAATGCAGAGTCAATTTGGTTGATGTAGAACAATAGACAAGGAAAGAGAATGGATTAATAATAAGATGAGAAATAAAAAAATTTATGCTTATATCTATTCTATAAAATTAGCTACTAAAATGAAATACACAATCAACTAAATTGATTTTGGCTAATCTAATTAGTATATATAAATGATTGTAATTTTGAAAGAAAAGTATAGAGAAAAGTATTAATAGAGAAATAGAAACTGACCTTGGTTTTTGGGAGATGAAAATAAAACAAATAACTAACCTATAACCTTGGAGAGAACTAGCCCAATCTATAGAATTGGGTCACACTAGTCGACTAAGTGAGATAAGAACTTGCTAAAAAAGTTCAAAAAGTGTACTAGGTCAACTCGGTCAACCTAGTAGGTTGAACTAGATGTTTAGAAGTGTGCTAAGTCAAGTTGGTCAACCTAGTTGATTGGACTGCAAATCTAGAAGTCTAGAATTTGGAACCAATATTGTGAATCTTGAATAGGAACCTATTGTAAAGTGGCTGTAAATGTGCTAATTACAATTAGCTAAGAAGATCTATCCTATTATATAATAATTAGGAAACATGAGCATGCATTTACAACCAATAGTTATGCCTCTTAAAAAGGGCTCTAAAATAGTCTTACTAATAATAAAGACGTGGACTTAAGACTATGACTTAATCCTAACATACAAACACTTGGTTTTGTCCACAGAAATAGCTTTCTAGACACATAGGTAACTGACATCAGTTCCTACTTGCTTGCCTATGACTGACGTCAGCTGATTCCTGCCGATGCCGGCATCTCTTGAACTGCTCCTGACTGACGTCGGTCACTCCTGACCGACGCCGGTGACTATGTAAACCTGCAACTACTGCAAAGTGCTCACTTGGTGAAGTTTTTAGCTCCACACCTTAACAATCTCCCACTTAGAGATAAATAGTTGCACCATTACCTTTACAGCAACATCTTCTAGCTCCTCCATCTTCAACTCAATCATGAAGACCAATAGAAGTTGAATGAAGATTCAACTTCTCCTTTGTAACCAACTTGGTTAACATATCAACAAGATTCTTATCTGTATGGATCTTCTCCAGCTTCAACTCACCATCCTCCAATACCTATCTTATGAAGTGGTACCTAAGCTATATATGCTTTGTTCTTGAATGAAAGGCTGAATTCTTAGCCAAATGAATTACACTCTGACTATCACTGTATGATCTACAACTCCCTTGCTCCTTTCTATGCTCTTCCATGAACCGTGTCATCCATATCATCTCTTTGCTAGCCTCTGTGACTACAATATACTCTGCTTTTGTATTTGACAAGGCAACAACCTTCTACAACTTTGATATCTAGCTAACCACCATTCCACCAATAGTGAAAACATATCCTGTGGTGCTCCTCCTGCCATCCAAATCACCTACCATATCTGAATCTACATAACCATGTAGAGAAGTATCTGAACCTCCATAGCACAAATGCCTACTACTGGTTCCTCTCAAATATCTAAAGATCCATTGAACTACTTTCCAGTGTTCCTTCCCTGGATTGCCCATATACTTACTTATAACTCCCACTACTTGGGAAATATCTGGTCTAGTACACACCATTGCATACATTAAACTCCCTACTACAGAAGAATATGGAACTCTACTCATGTACTCTACCTCATCATGTGAATTAGGACATTGTTCTTTACTCAACTTAAAATGTCCAGCCAAAGGTGTGCTTACTGGTTTTGCATCCTGCATGTTGAACCATTTCAACACCTTGTTCACATAATCCTCTTGAGACAAAATCAACCTATGATTTTTCCTATCTCTCTTAATACTCATGACAAGGATTTTATTTGCTACTCCCAAATCCTTCATGGCAAACATTTGAGCTAATTTCACCTTAAGCTCAGAGATATCTTGCATGTGTGATCCTGCAACCAACATATCATCTACATACAACAATAAAATAATATATCTACCATTATTCAATCTCTTAAAATACACACAATGGTTAGATTGACACCTACTATAGCCATGCTCAGTCATAAACCTGTCAAATCTCAAATACCATTGTCTAGGAGCTTGCTTGAGGCCATACAAGCTTTTCTTCAATCTGTACACTAACTTCTCCTTACCTTTGACCTCAAATCCTTCCAACTGTTCCATATATATTTCCTCATCCAAATCTCCATGAAGAAACATTGTCTTAACATCAAGCTACTCAAGATGCAAATTCCCAATAGCAACTAAAGATAGTACAGTCTATATAGAAGTCATTTTAACAACAGGAGAAAAAATCTCACCAAAATCAATACCTGGCTTTTGGGTAAATCCTTTCACTACCAACCTGGCCTTATATCTCATTTGTTTAGTCTCACCTTCTTTCAATCTGTAGATCCATCTGTTCTTCAGTGTCTTCTTACCAGCTGGCAACTCAACCAAATCCCATGTTTGGTTCTCTTTCAAGGACTCCATCTCCTCAACCATGCCACGCTCCCATTGATTCTTGGGTTCTACCTGTATTGCTTCTTCAAAACTCTCTAGTTCTCCACCATCAGTTAGCAATAAATAGAATAATGAAGGAGAATATCAAATTAGAGGTTTACTTACCCTTTCTGACCTCCTAATGGGTGTCTGAGACTCATTCACAACACGCTGTCTGCCCAAATTCTCTAATAGTGACCGACCTCGATCACCTCCAGGCCTGTAACTAGCTGACGTCGGTTCTACCTAGCCAATCTCAGTTCCTTCCTAGCTGACATTGGTCATTGTATGACTGACATCAGTTTCTATTCTACCAATGTCAGTTCTTGTGTTTTCCTGTCTGTGATTAAATTTTCTCAAGAGCTCATTTTGGACCGTCACCTCATCCAATTCTCCATTGCTCTACCCAGATTGATTCAGCTTCTTCAGCTGATCACTGTACATCACTTTTTCATTGAAAACAACATCATGGATCCTAATTATCTTGTTAGTTCCTAGATTCCAAAACCTAAATCCAAAATCATCAGAGCCATAGCCAATAAATGTGCACCTCATAGACTTAGCATCTAGCTTCTTTCTATTTTCCTTATCAATGTGCACAAAGGCTTCACAACCAAAAAATTTGAGAAATGAGAGATCTACCTTTTTACCTATCCATGCCTCTTCTGGAATTCCACCATCCAGCACTATAGAGGGTCCTCTGTTAATCAGGTACATTGCAGTGTCAATAGCTTCTGCCCAAAACTCTAAGGGCAAACTAGCATGCAATCTCATACACCTTGCATGCTCCATAATTATTCTGTTCATCCTTTTAGCAACTCCCTTTTGCTGAGGTGTCCTTGGAACCATCCTTTGCCTATGGATCCCATGCATATAACAATACTAGTTAAACTTATAGCTGCAGAACTCACCACCATTGTCAGATCTTAAGCACTTTAATCTTTTGCCTATTTCATTCTCAACCATAGATTTTCAAATCTTAAAAGTCTCAAATACATCAGATTTCTTCTTAATACAATAGACCCATACCTTTCTTGTAGCATCATCTATGAATGAAACATAATACTGTGATCCTCCAATAGAAGCAACCTGAGCTAGTCCCCACACGTCTGTGTGAACAAGCTGTAACTTATGCTTCTTCTTTGTTGACCCAGTCTTGAGAAAACTCACTCTCTTCTATTTTCCAAAAACATAGTGCTCACAAAAATCTATATCTATGTTTTTTAAATCTGAAAGCTTACCTTTAGACTTAAGAATTAACACTCCCTTCTCACTCTTGTGGCCAAGCCTTGAGTGCCACAATTTTCCATCCACATCTGAAGTAGATAATACAAAAGGAGAATTGTTAGTAACACAATTACATAAATAGAGAGTACCTACTCTCTTACCTCTGGCCATTACAAGTACACCCTTGGTCACCTTCTAAGATTCAGTTGTGAGAGTTACTATACAACCCTCATCCCCTAACTTTCCTGTAAAAATCAAATTCCTCTTCAAGCTGGGAACATGCATAACATCTCTCAACACCCATGTGTTTCCATTCTACATTTTTAGCTGCACTTTACCTTTGCCAATAATTTACAAGGCTCATCATCCCCTAAATACACTATTCCAAAATCTCCATGGACATAGTCACTAAAATATTCTCTATTAGGGGTAGCATGAAAAGATGCACCAGAATCTAACACCCAAGATTCTATATTATTATGCAAAGAGAATATTAAAGCATCTTGTGCAATACTTAAAACCTTTGCTTCTTCCTTTCCTTCGTGTTGATTGTCCTCCTTAGGCTTTGACTAGTAATCTCTGCTTATGTGCCCCATCTTTCTACAATTCTAGCATTGTGGCTTCCTGCATTTCTAGATTTGGATCTACCTCTCACCTTAGACTTAGACCTTGATCTCCCTTTCTTGCTCTTCTCTTTTTGCCTTCCCCTACTCTCAAAACTTAAAGTGTTCCCTGATGTTTCCTCTGTGCTTTTCCTATGGATTTCCTCATTCAAGATAACACTAACAACATCCTCTAGTTTTAAAATATTTGAAGCAGATGTAGTATTACTAACTGCCATTACTAAGCTATGCCAGCTTTCAGGTAAAGAACATAATATTAAAAGAGCTTTAATTTCATCATCAAACACTATATTGACTAAACTTAATTGATTTACAATTCCATGAAAATCATTTAGATGATTAGATACAGATCCACCTACCTGCATACGCAAATTAAATAACTGCTTCATAAGATATACCTTATTAGAAGCTGAGGGTTTTTCATACAAATTTGCTAAAGTAGTAATTAACTCTACCATAGACTTTGCCTGTGATAAATTAGATATCACAGTAGATGCCAAACTCAGTCTTATAGACCCCAGAGCCTTTCTATCAAGAACTTCCCATTCTTCATCATCCATGTCTGTGGGCTTCTTTGCAATCCCACCTAACGATAAGTATAGATCTTTTTGATACAGATAATCCGCTATCTACATTCTCCAATGTTGATAATTTTTTCCATTGAACTTCTCCATTCTCAGTTTACTTTCTTCTGTCATTACTTCTCCCACTCAAATAGAAATCCCTACAGAAACCCTGTGAGTACCCTGTAATCAATACACACTACATAGATCTGAACCACCTATTAGTGAACCTGAGCTCTGATACCACTTGTTGGGGATCAACCAAAAATTTTATTACACTTATGAAAGCAATAAATGTGGAATTAAATTAGAATGATAAGTAACTAGAATGATAAATAGCAAAGAACAAGAGATACAAGAAACCACCCTAAAAACTTGTATTAAACTCTTTACAGAAGGAATACAATTGAAGAAACTTCTTTTCTTCCACACCTCTCTCAGATGTACAAATCTCTATCTAGATCTCTTTCCCTCAAGAGCTCTCTCTCTCAAGTACAATAAACTCCAACAACCTGGATTGATTCACATATACAATTTTGTACTGTTCTTCAACATTCTACATTACATTACAATTAGCTAAGAAGATCTATCCTATTATATAATAATTAGGAAACATGAGCATGCATTTACAACCAATATTTATGCCTCTTAAACAAGGGTTCTAAAATAGTCTTACTAATAATAGAGAAGCGGACTTAAGACTATGACTTAATCCTAACATGCAAACACTCGGTTTTGTCCATGAAAATAACTTTCTAGACACACAGGTAACCGACATCAGTTCCTACCTGCCTGCCTGTGACCGATGTTGGCTGATTCTTGCCGACACCAACATCTCTTGAAGTGCTCCTGACTGACGTCGGTCGCTCCTGACTGACATCAGTGACTATGTAAACCTACAACTGCTACAAAGCACTCACTTGGTGAAGTTTTTAGCTCCACACCTTAACAAGTTTGACCTGGTCAACCTAATAGGATAAATAAAAATTCTAAAAAGTGCTATAAACTTGTGTTGGGTTGAGCTGGTCTATCCAGTTGCTTGTTTTTACACATAGAGACAAATAATTGGGTCGATAGAATCAAGCCATCAAGTCAAAACATATGATAGAAAAGATGACAAAAAAGAATAAAATAAGTGAAATAAACCCTATAAGGGTTTGATTCACATCAGGTTCAATAGAATGTAATGAAGGTGAAGATAAAGTGGAGCTAATGCTAAATAAGAAAGGAAACAAAAATATAAATGTGAAGACAATCCAACTAGTGGTGGGGTAGGATACACATTGGGTTCACTAAAATGTAATGAGGGTGAATCCAAAGTGAATACTAACACTGATAAGAAAGAGATAAAAATGAAACCATGAAGATAATCCAACCAGTGGTGGGATAAGATTCACATCAAGCTCACCAGATTGTATGCAATCAAAATTACATGGTGTGCATGAATAAATCCTAGATCAGATAAGATAGATCACACCTACACTTCTAATTGGGGCACACATTTTTTAAGTGAGAGAATGACCAATATGAAGATTTTCTAGACCTGATTAGGGGATCACTTGGATCATCTATCACAACACATCATGCTAGGTAGGGTTCCAAAGCCTAAAGTCTAACATAATCACATAACAACCCTAAAAGAGTCATATGGTTTATATATTCACTTATGATAATAAACAAGAAAGTAAAATAATCTAATAAAAAGAAAAGTAAACTAATCTAGTGCTCAACAAAGCTTGTGACACAAAGTAAGGGGTTAGATGCAAAGTAATCATATAAATGTATAGGGAACTCCAAATAAAGTAAGTACAAGTAACACTCTAATACATAGAATATGAGGAGTAATATTATTCAAGCCAAAATTAATGCTACTTCGATCTAGTAAAAGAGAGGAGAATAAAGTTAGAATATACTTACCTAAATGTGAACTCATCATGACTCAATCTCTCCCTTGGTTAATGGGGCTTTGTAAGAGGTTGTTATGGTTTGGATCACTTTTTTAGGCCAAAGCTTCTAAGACCTATCCATGAGACTAAGATTATCTAAATAAGAAACCTAAGCTAAGAATCCTCAAGTAGAATGGTAGAAGATTAGATTGTGAAAAATCACAAGCAAATAATAACTCCTAATTGCCTTCATATGGAAATTACCAAAATGAATTTATATATATAGGAGTATCTAACCCAAAAATCACTCAAAGATGTTTGTTATGATAGATCAACTGGGATGTTCTAGCACATTATCAGGATAATGCCTAAATTTTGTGCTAGGTTGGCCATATGGAAACTAGGCCTAAAGAGCTAAAGTTACCCTAGACTGTGCTAGGTCGACCAGGTTTACCTAACTTACTAAAAAGGTAAAAAGGGTAATAAGAAAGGGAAATAAGGATATAAAGAGGAGAATACTAGAGGAATGTGTAAGGAAGGAGAGATAACATAAGAAAAGGTTTTAGGAGCTAAATGGATAGGGATAATATGGCAATAAGGGACAACAATCCTATAAAGCACCAACGTTTTACTCACCCCTTTCCTAGTGCACCCCTTAAGGTATGAAATTAGAGAGATTGAGTTGTGATGGGTTCTTTTAAGATGTAAAGTATTAGTAATTAATAAAAATGTCAAAATATTATGTGTATACAGAGATGAACTTGATGAGTTGATGAACATCATACACCTCAAGCATTATTTCACTTGAGATACCTGAAGTATTATCTATGAAGCATTTTACATTATACCATATCACCATCTTCTATGTACCATACCATATACCATTCTACCATACTTCGCTATTGACCAAAGTTATTTTTAAAATCCCTACCCAACCTCTTTGACCTTGGTTCCATTCTATTATTTTTTTAGGCACCTTCAATGAGGGGATTCAAATCAAGTTTTAGTAGTTGATTTGGTCTTCTATATAGAGGTAGTATTTTGGACCCATAAGAGAGTGATTTGGTAGTTGTATCCTTCATTTCTTATTTCATTTCATATCGAGTGTTCTTGATTACAACCACCTTTGGAAAAATTAGTATCTCAATCCATGTGAATACTTATAACTTCCTTTGGGAAAATTAGTATCATTGACCTATGTCATTATTTCCTACTTATAACTACATATGAGTAATTTAGTAATAACATCTTTATCATTCATTGATGATACACCTTGCCATTCCTATGATATATTGTACCATTTGCCTAATTTGATAAGTTGATACTACATAGTTAGATTCTTCCATTGTAAGGCTGAACTATAGTGACTTGAGGTCCTCTTGGGACTATGTAGGCAATTCTCAATTCATTTTGTCACCTCAATCACCCTTTACCATGATCTATCCATTTTATGATCAATTTTAAAGTTTGAACACTCTACCCATTTTATGAATTGAACTATTTCATATCTCATAATTCATGATAGAATTGAGATACATAGAAAATTACAAAAACATTCATAATAGATCTAAAAAATCATAAAAATCATAAAGACATGCAAATTGGCTTAGAATGTTCATGCAAAATATAAAGCCATCAATTTTTTTGGGATGGGACAACTTGTTTGTTCTATTTATTTCTATACCACCTTGTTATTTTTCCTCCAATTTATTGGGACAAATACATCAAGCTAAGCTTCACATGGTATATGTAGGAAACACTTGGATACATGGGGTATTTCAAGTTATCTTGGCTACATATTCCTTTATTTTTCAACCACTTCTTTGCCTTAAGGATTCTGGGACTCCTAACTATTTCATAAGTAAGCACTTGTCCTTTAATTTTGCCATCCTTATTGGCCATAGCCTTATTCTCTTGCCATTTTTCAAGTTTATATTTTATAAATTATGTATTTGAATTTGATACATTAATGACCCCTAGGCTTCATCTTACATTCTCACCATTTATGAATACTTTATGTTTTAATGCACTCGTTATTTTGAAATACCATTCCCATTTTCCTCTACATCATCAATCATAATTTTATTCTCATAAATTTTCTTCTATCTCATATCTTGGGAGAAATTCATTTTTATTAAAGTTCATGTTGGATCTTATATCCATGGAACTATGTAGACAACATCCACTTTCCTGGTGTATCTAGAGTCAACTTGGCTACTCCTTCCTTTTATTATATTCCCCCTATTTTGTTTGTTTATTTCATTTTCTTTTATGTCCTAGGGACAATATTTGTCATCTTATGTGTCCTTACTTCCTTATAGCTTAAAGGAAACCTTGTGTCATTTATTTTTGGTCTTTTGTTTATACTAACATTATGATTAACCATTATGTGTGTTTGTTTCATTTTATTCTCATTATTTTATTTTGTTATATCGTTCTTTTCCATTTGTTGGTGTTTTATTGTGTTTTTGTTTTCTTGTTTGCCTATTTGTTTGATTTCATTATTGTTCCTTGACTTAGTATTTATGTTTATTGGTTGATTCCTTATGAATTTTACTTAAGTCCATCCATATTCATAAGTCAACATTGTTATCATGGTTTTTATCATGGGTGCATTATTTTCAATTATTTATTGAATCATGTGTCAGTCCTTATGCATATTTTGGATAAGTCATCATGGTGTTCTATTATCATGATGCACACTATCATGTGCTACATAAAAAATTAGCTCAAGAAATATGATAAACAATGAAGTTGTGGTACTTCTCCTTGGTCACCTAAAAGATTCCTGATCTATCCAAATCATTTCCCATAAATAGAGTAATTAAAAGATAGGATGTGTGTCTTCATCCTAATAGGTTTCCCAAGTTCATATTTATCCTTTGTATAGGCTTAATCTTACTCTATGAGTACATATTCAATACATAAGCCCATTTCTAATTTTCCATATTATCCCACCCATAGTACCAATGATTATAATCACTTTTGGATAAATCATTAAGTTTTGATCCACACTATTGTTCCAATGATTATAACCACCTTTGGGCAAATCATTATGTTTCAATCTATCTGAATGATACTAATTATAGCCACCTTTGGAAAAATCATTATCTCTATTCACATAATTGGGACATGTTTTCATCGTGCTAATGATTATAACCACCTTTGGGAAAATCATTGTCTCTATTTTCCCAATTAGGGCATGTTTTCATTATTCTAATTATTCTAACCACCTTTAGGTAAATAATTATTTTCATTCTACTAATGATTATAACCACCTTTGGAAAAATCATTATCTTTTTACCTTGTTATGTCGATGATTAAAACCACCTTTGGGTAAATCATCCTTTTTATTTGCTCAACTGGGGCATCTAATTGTGCCACTCATTATAATCTCTTATGGGCAAATCAATCTTTTCCACCCCCTTTTACCTTTTGGTCCCATCATTGCCTTCTTTCAAGGGATCAATCACCAACCTTATTTACCAATCACTCCCTTGAGGGGGCATTCAAGGCTCTTCCATTAACTATTATGGAATTAAGCACACAAGACCTTTTAATTATTTGATAAGATGTTAATGTACCTATAGCTTTCAACTCCTTCCCAATAGGTGAAAATTATAGACACTCCATTCTGTCCACAACTAGCTCCCAACTGGACATTAGATTGATTCCTACCAAACATTGAAAATTAAGTATAAGAATCACTAAATATCCCAATTTCATCTGTGCATCATTTATCAATGCTCAAAATAATGTTGAGGCATCCCTATTTGGAGTACTAGCCCATATGAAATAATATCCTCATAGATTCATCTCCAATCACCTTACGACATAACACCTAGCAGTTTAGCATATGGTCCCATTAAGCGGGGCACTTGAAAAAATATTAAAAGAGATAGAATCCTAATCAAAATGAATCATATAATTAAATAATATTAAATTCTTAGCTAAATTATCCATTTACAATTAATTAATATATAAAAAGAGAAATTCCAAAAATCAAAATATCAAGCCTTTTCATCATTGCCTTTATGAGTTTTCAGGCTCTTCCAAAATATCTAATTTGAGATCCATGCCTATTAATTGAATATCATAATTACATGAAATTTTTTAACTTAGTTACAGTTAGTATCAACTCACCTTAGGTTAGTTTTAACCCATTCCATGTTTAAACTCAACCTTAACTCACCTTGGGTGAGAGTTAACTTTTGAGGCTATAAATATAAGGACATAACTATTAATATCTAAGATTTGAAAGTGTAATGTTATTATGAAAGATTTACCTCATAAAAATATTTTAGTAGTGTTACCATGCCAAATTCATAAGCCAATAATCCAAGCCAAGGTGCCAAGGAAAGTTGAATCAAATGAATCTCCATTGATGAATATTTCATGATGCACATACCAAGAAAGCCACTTCAATAATACATTTGGAGCTAAGTAAGGTAAAAGAATGGGTTATTTTTTATTCTAGTTGTTTTTTCACTTGTATGCTCATTACATATGTTCCCCTTAGTGTTTAGGGTAGATTTTTTAAGTTTTTAGTGTGTTATTTTGATTTTTTTTTGGAATAACACTAGACTAACCTCCCCTCTATAGATTCCTTGTTCACATCTTTTTGGTACTAGACTATAAGTTGAGGGTGATATAGAGAAAGTGGATTATGTATTCTCATTATAGTAATGGTACATATGATATGGGTGTAAAATAAATTGGTATGGATAAGGTATTCATAAATGTTATGATTAGACTATGCTTCACTATTGACATCATCATCACTAGAAGTTGGTGTTGTAACATGAATAAGATATGTGGGGTCACCCCCAAGAGATTTAAATTTGAGACCATAAGTTCTTTTTTATTGAGTTATATAAATTGACTCAAGAGTTCCCTACTGATTTGGCTTGATCACTCTTACTTCATAGGCTTGGTTTTCCATGATCTTGATAGGGATGGGATATTTGGCATTTTTGTAGGAATCGTCTAATTTGTCTTTATACAACTAGGATTCATTATTGGAAAATGGGTCTTCTTCATGGCTAGTGTCTAGTGTGAAAATGATAGGAGATGGAATATGAAGCTTTCCCTTTTTGTTTCATTGCATTCTATGTAAGGTGTCTTGGATTTAGGTCTTCTTTAGGAATTAGGGTTTTGTGGAATCTTGGCAATGTGAAATATGTCATGGGTCAATACTTTCTTAGGCCATTAGCTAATATGGTAAAATTATTATACATTTATAGAGGAGGCATATGTGAATATGAATCAAATATATCTAGGTCTATACAATTATACTCTATTAATTAAACAAGTATTTCTTTGTCTTTGTCTTTTTTGGGAACTAAATCTAGGCTAGAGAGGTAGTTGTAACTTTCATACATAGCCTCCAAATGTTTGTAATGTTCATAAGGATACAAATATATATTAATGGTGACCTCTATGCCTAAGTGAGATAACTTGAGACACTAGTTCAATTGTGAAGGGATTACACAAACTACATGTATCTAAGGTCTACCGAAGAGTAACTTTGATGATAAGTTGAGGTCTAAAAAATGACAAAGTGTATCATGGGTTAAGGGCCCAATGATAAATAAAAAAATTATGGTGCTTTATGATTCTCATTCATCATTGTTGTAGGATTTGATAGTGATTTTTTATCTATAGATCAATTGATTTATATCTGAGATGCTCTGTGAGCTTTAAAGACATAATATTTAGGTCCAATCCATTGTCTATGAGGACACATTTGACATTGTGTCATGTGATGACAACTTAAATGTATAAAAGATTGTTATGGAGAGGGCCAAGGGATGACATATCACTTTGGTCAAAGGTCAACTACTAGATTGGGGTTATATGTCCAACCAAAACATGGAATTTGTTTTGGGTTATGTCATTTGGAACTTGGTATTGGCCTAGGAATTTTAATATGTTCTTATGGATAGTAAATGTATGTAACAAATCTAAAATGGATATTTTTGTAGGTGTATTTTAAATGTGTTCCATATTTTTTAATGTATTTTTCTTAACAAGGGTATGTGGTCTGTTCCTAGCTAGTAGAGTGGGTTGGATGGGTTCGTGGGTAGAAGGTTATGGGCCAAGAATGGTAATCTTTAACTTTTGAGTTGTGATTGCATAATCAAGATTATATATGGGACCATTGTTTCTATAAAATGATGATGGAGAGGAACTAGATAGGATAAGTCTCAATTTCTAGTGCACTTGGTTATGGTCACAAGGAAATGATGAGTTATCAGTATAAGGTCTACCAATACTAATCCCTATTTGATGTTGCACTTATTTATGGTCCTAGGTCAAGGATGGATTACTGGCAAAGATGGCTACAATTGGAATTTTTTATGAATGGTCCTATTATATTAGAACTTATTCTAGGATTAATGGTGATGGTTGAAATGCAACCTCATGCAATATGACCTACAACATTAGTGTAGTCATGTACAACTATGTGGTAAGTCTATTATCTATTAGAATCATTGTGGCCTTGTTTCCTCCCGTTCAATTGACATTGTTGTTGTTTCTACTAATATTTCTATTTTTTTCATGACTATTGATACTATTATTATTGTTGTTTTGGCCTTCATTGTTGTTATTATTGATTATTATTATTGTGTTGTAGAAAAGAGTTTTGCTAAATACCCAAGTTATGATTGGATGTAGATGATTAATTATCCAATGTAATCTCCCCATTTTCCAACATAGTTTCAATGAGGTGTTTTATTTACACACAATTATGTAGATTATATCCATAAAGATGATGGTATTCATAAAAATCCCTCTCTCTATACCAGTCTAAATATGGAATACCCTCAGGATAATGCTTCCATATTGGCCAACTGATCATGTTAGTTGTGGCCAACTTATGAAACATAGATTTTATAGGTTCTCTAAGGTCATTTAAGACTTGATGAGTAGGGGAATTTATTTTTGGATGAGGGGTTTGTAAAGGTAATGATTTATACATTTATGGAGCTAGTTTAGGTTATAACAAAGGTTGTGCTTGCTAAATAGGTTACTGATGAGGATTAAGTTACATTTGCATCATGGTTTGAGTAGATGGTATTTACACCATTTAGACAGTATATGATTTGGTTACTCCATTTCCAAAAAAATTCTTGTTGTGGTTGTATTTCTTGGATTTTTCATACTTATTGGCCTGGGCTAGTGTTGATGCTTGTGCTTGGACTTGGTTATGACTATGATTTTGTTTTATGCTTTGGTTTTGGTGATAATTTTTGTTCAATGAGGTTAAATTAATAATCAAATTGTTAATAAGGGACTTTTAAATTATAAAACATTTGTCTATGATCTCTTATAATCTATATGCACACTAATGCTCTAAATGATAGGATACCTCACTATGAAATTTTTTGGTAAATAAAGCAACCAATTGATTATCTGGTAAGCTTTGAGTGAAATGACTAGCAAGTGCTTTCCATTACTATAGATAATGTTGGAAACTTTATATTAATATACCTACAAATGGGTTAACATTATACATGGATTCATAATGTATCTTTAGTTCTATGGTTTTTGTTCATGTCATGAGTTGAAAGTGGTGTCTAGTCAGTCCACTATTTTGTTATGATTCATCTTTGCCTTGTCAAGTCGCTATAGGCCTTTGTACCTCTTTTCAAGACTATTCAATATAAATTTGAGGTTAAATCATGCCTAGATAACCTTTGGTCACTTATAAGGGTCCTCAACATGAGAAAGATGTAGTGATAAAGACAAATTGAGGAGAAAGCTTGGTAAAGGCCTAGAGACACATTGATCTTGCATGATCCTCAGAGGTATGCTCATTCACAATCCTTCAAGAAACATTATAAGAAGTATAATAAGTATTAATTAAGGTTTTATTGATCATTAATATATTATGTATGCATTAAAATGGTGTTCTAATTAACATACCTCCTTTTAAGGCCATATACTTGGGCATAATCACCAATTTTGGTCATAATGAGATCTTATTTGGCCTTGATAGACCACTAAACCAACCCATACATCTCTAGTGGACCTTATTAGCTTCATCAAGAAGTAATTAAATATTTTCATTCTTCATTTAGATCTTTTATCACCTTAGTCAACATCATTTCCTGCCAAAAAGGGCCCACACATGCTAATTATGACCTTTTAGCTCCATTAGTTCATCCCACCAAGTTCAAAGCAGTATTTCCCCTATTTTCCCTCCACAACAACTGTTAGCAACACTTTAGGTCTTAAAAAAGAGGATTTTGATGAGAAAGTGACATTTTAAAATGTTTCTTTAATAGTATAGATCCATAATGTACAAACCAGATTAGTCAAAGGTGTGATTTCACAAAGTAAAGTTAGATAGATCAAATAGTGAAGGAAATAGTGCTTGGAAGCCCCATGAGAGCTCAAAAATATTCCCTATATTATTTGAGCTCACTGGTAGGTTTAGAGGACCCCTTGGTTTTATACTCATATCATATAGGAGAGAGAGAGGGTGGGGGCAAGCCCCTAGCCATGGAAAGTAGACTCAAGTAGATTCCATCCATGGGAATTTATCTAGGGATTAGCTAACTATCATTTATGAATATTACTTAAGAATTTAAGGAACCTTTATGCCCTTCTCATCTGCACAAGCCCATTTAAACTCAATGGTTTTTAGAGAATTTTACCTTACCTACTAAAATGAATCATGGATATTGTTTCAAATCCTGACTCACATGTGTGAGCTTTCATGGCTGGCAAACCTTCTTGAATGTTCACTATGTATAGTATGTAGTCTAGTTTGTGTCAAAAGTAGAGCTTTAATTCCTTCATCAGAGGTTAAAAATAGGGTTGAGTTGGTAAGGATGTTCAAGGATTTTAATGCCTCCTTGATCAAATTGAAAGTCTAATTATCCCCTTTCTTCAAGAACATCTCAAGCAAAGAAGGTTTATACATATGTAAAGGAAAATTGTATGGTAGACTATATATGTGGTTAAATAACACCTAAAGAGCTCCAAAGTAACTTAAAAGATATGAAGGAGATGTTGAACTCAGAATAGATCACCTTCATACCCTTTAGAGAAACTTTCAAAACCATTATGGTGCTCTCATAGGCTAGCATATTACCTTGTTTGTCTCTAATTTAATCAATCATATTTTAGTAGGGTTTAAGGCTATTTGTGAAAATTAAGGTATTTATGAGAATCTAAGTATTCCTTTTGAGATTGACTACACCTTAATCTTGCCTCCAAACTTCCATGATTGCCTAGGTGTTCATTGGGAGGTCTAAAAGGTTCATATAGATTGGTATTCTAATAATTATTGTTTCCATTTCCTGTTATTTCCATGCATGTATGGTCCCACTATGTTTTCACTACCATTGCACTATTTTACATCCTATTTCCATGTTCATCACATCCCATGTGACTTCACTACCACTCTTTTCCATTCATCCACCCTTCCCCCAAGGATTGATCATGTCATGGTGACCCCCACACTTCATTAAATCCATTAGAACCACTAAGACCATATGGTATTGGATATATATGGTCATATATAAACATGGGAGTGAAAATGTACACCTATAGCTAGCCCTTTTAGGGCTATTGTAGTAGGGTTTCAAGAGATACCAAGTGGATTACTCAAAACATAAGAGGTTGGTATGAGTATCATAGAATATGAATTATAATTAGGTTTAGTGGTGACATGATCCAATTATGACACAAATTTAAAACATTATACAAGTCACCTTCAACCTATATAGACTTGATAACAAACCCTGTAGACAGTCATAATGGGAGATGGTCATAGGTGACATTACTAGTCTATATTGGTTTTTCCACCTAATTTGAACTAAGAGGAAAAATATATATGAATAGGGGGAAGGGTAAAAATTATAAATAGTATAACCTTGATTTATAATACCTCTATGGAGGTATAATGACACTTGCATAGTCATTATATCACATAGGCCTATGCAAGTATGAGACTTGAGTTTAAGTGAAGATATGGGGTGTGCAAGAAGATAGGGTTTAAAATATATTATTTAGGCATAATAATCATTCCAAGAATGTGATAAAAATCCCACATGGTCATAAAAACGTTTATAATCAACCCTACAAGCCATATTCAAAGTTTGCATGCCTGAATGCATTGTTAACATGTAGTTTAGAGCTAGTTTTGGTCAAAATGATGGTTTATGGCCCTTTCAAGCATAAACAAGCTCCCAAAATTGGTAAATATTGTTATAATGACCTAATTAATATGTTAATATTTTTACTTGGCTTGTAAAATAGTGGGTATACCCAATTTTTTTATCTCATACCAAGGCTTGTTTGTTGCAAGCACTCAGGGAGTCCAAAGTTCACCTATACTATATGAGGTATGCATGAAGTATGGGACCAAAAAATATTCTTGTTTCAATGAATAATGATGTATAAGGCCAAAAAAACCCATCATAAGGTATAAAACATAGATTTTTACTCAAGATCCTTGGAGATGAGATGACACAATTAGGCACACAAACTTACATATAGACTTTAGTGATATCTTGAGACCTTTGCAAGCTATTGTAACTAGTTTAGTGACAAAGAAAATAATTTTAGGAGGCTTTAGACCCAAAAAATGGGTTAAAAAATTTAATATGTGACAAAACTAATAAGAGATCTTTCAAACCTTGATCAAGGTAGTCCATCTACACATAATCAATTTGAGGGGCATCTTTAAATGCTCACATACTTCACTACATGAATCCTCAGAGCCAAATATACTAGGGAAGTTTAAGTCTCCCTATGGAATAAATACCCATGGTATATTTATTGGAAGTAGGGGCTAGGCTCTATGAATGAATGCTAAGAAAATAAGTGCTCAAAATTATTTACAAGTAACCCTAACCTCATCTTCTGATGTTCATATCTCTAATCATCCCTTGAATGGGAATACAATATATTTATGAGAGATAAGGGGGTCAATGTTGAAAACATCCATGTAATTTTTTTTAGGTTTGGACATCCATACTATATGAACCATTGTTAAGATGGTGGATGACTCAAACCCTACACAAACCCTAGAAATGACTCGATGAGGAAAATTTCCCTCAAAACCCATCCAAATGAGGAAATTTGGTCATGAAATGACCTTTAAGTTCTTATAAGGTCCTATAATAACCATAGCGACCCATTATTTGGCATGTGTAGGGTCAAAGTTATATGGAGTAGGTCTAAAAAACATAGTTTGACCTCAAAATCAAGAGTGTTGAGATTCTCTATGTGAAAAATGATTTTGAGGAGAAATAATTAGTCTTGGGATACCTATTAAATCAAACCAATAGTATCCATGTTGACCTCCATGACTAGTTTATCAAGAAAACAAGTGTAGGTATTGAAACATAGTTGTATGCATCCTAAGAAGGACAATTGGTAAAATTAAGTTAATGTTGATATGTTTTTATGTATCAAGGGTGTTTTATAAATTATACATGAGGTAGAGATGGTTCATAACCCCATTTTTTAATTTGAAGTTCATATCTCAAGTCTATAGATTGATTAATCCTAAACCTCCATTAGGACTGTGACTTCAAAAAGTGAAGCAAAAGATAAGTTGGTAAATATGAGTGCCTCCAAATCAAAATTAGAGGGATATTACATTATTATAAATCCATTTGGGATAATCTAGGCCCTATAGAAGCCATCATATTATACCTTTCTACTTATAGGCATGCAAACATCATTCAAGGAGTAAATTATTCACATAAGGGGCATCTTTGAGTGCTAAACATAGCTTGAAGGTTGTACATGGAGAGCCTAACTATTCATTGAATTTGAGATGACATACTAGATTAAAATTGGTGTAGTTGGTTCAAATATCCAAGCTTAGATTTCAATGAACTAGGCCTAAGACTTCAAAACCCCCTAAAACCTCCCTTAAACCCTAATTATGACTTGTATAGAGAGGTTTAAGGAAAGATGAATTATTTTTCTAAGAATTTGTTATAATATCACTTGGATCATGTTGGAAACTTAGGGGTAATCCAATTCATGGATTTGGATGGTATAGAAACTATACATACATCTCCTGTAAAGGCAAATTTTTAGGGTTTCAATAAAATTTTGTGTTGCAAAGCCTAAATAAAAGTTATAAATCATAAAAAGATAAATTTTATGACTTATTATATTCATTAAATTTCAAAATATCTCATTAAACTTACTAGGATATTCTCTAACATCTTCATTTAAACTATTAGTCTGTGAGGTAGTCTATTTGGCCTAGTAAAGCAAGACTAATGTGTGTTTATAGGTAAAAAACTATTGAAGTATATCAATACTAATGAACTATAGGTTATATAAGGATAATCTAAGTATCAAAATATGAATTTTTATCTCAAGTTAAAATGTTAGATCACTTAAATAGTGGATATGAAGAAAAAATTGGAGAATAAGCAACACGAGCCTACTAATCTTATAAATGGAAAGATATAGTAATAAAAAGGTGGTGTGAGGTCATTTATTAAACATTTAAATACATGATAACTATCATCTAGGTGAGTCTACAAGAAAATGAGAGCCATTATTACTGGGTGGAGGTAGTTTCATGAACCATATATGCATATTAAATGAAAGGCTACCTAATGCCTCAAAATGACCTATTTACACCCCATGTATGTTGCATAACTACCAAAAGAGGGAATATTGAGATTTTTTTATAATGGTCAAGGCCTAAATAAGGTTAATTGGTTAAATGATGGATTTACAACCTCCATAATGCCATAAATGACTCAACAATCAGATGACAATGCTTGGAGGAGAGGAGAAAGCCTTTATAACTACCCCATACCACATTGGTCTCATTGATGACCTATCATATGCTTATATTTCTCTCTCTCTCTTCTCTTCCAATTTATATATTTAAGTAGGCATTGAGATTTTATTTGACATCCCTCAGCTGAGTGTAGCAAAGCTCTACCAAAATTACTTTGTAAACTCTTTTAAATCAATAAAAGATAGTTTATTATTCTTGTTGAATGTTAGTGTTCTCTTTAAGAGTTTGATTTGTAGAATTTACGCATTATATTTTCATCTTCAAGTTATTTCATGTACCTAGATTCATATTTGAGTTCATTATATGTTGTATGAAGTGTTAGTAAGTAGGATTTCTCTTGAAGTGTCATGAGTTTATAGTGCCTTACATAGACCTATCCCATTTTGTCCTTCAATTTGTAGGTTTTTATCCAACATCCATAAAAAAACATTCATTCTATAACACCATTGAATAGTCTGATTGATCATTGTCTCTATCAAGTTCACTAGTAGCTATCAAAATGAATGATTAAGAGTGGATATTTCATCAATTGGTGCATCACCACATAGATTAGATTCCTACATTAGTTTTCATATCCCTTTCCCTTTTCTTTGTGAAATATTTAGGTCTTATAAATCATTGAGTTTTCAAATTAGGGGAGCTATCCCAATAAAAGCTAGTGGTGTGAACTACAAACTAGGCAACCCATAGTCTAAGGTCACTCCCATTTTAGACTAGGTTTAAGGTTTAGACTTGAACACTCCTCTCCTTAGTTAGGGTGAAACATAGAACGTCCAATAGTTTTGGTATGCCTAGTGGGACCAAAAATCAAGGCCCTTGGACACTTACTTTAGAAATCTTGACAATGTGGAAGGACATTTAGAAGACTTAAAATAATCATTAGTAGATTGAAAGGCAAGTTCATGCACCAAATTTCTATGAGATTGGCTTTAAAAAAAATAGTTTGTTTAATTTCAATTAGACATAACAAGTAGAAAGAGGGTTCCTACTTATAATCCAAACCCCACACCCCCTGATTCTCCTAAGTCTTCAAATTCTACCCATACAGAGTCTCCTAAAAGTCCACCAATCTCAATGGCAAAGTCTAGATTTTAAGCATTTGTACCTCTCTATGGTGGCATACCTATTAACCTCAATCAATATGATGACATCCCAACTAATTCCTTGAATATTTTTCCATATTTCATAGGGGAAAACTCCATCACTCCTATAGAGTACATAGCTCACATTACACACCTATGCTCAATGCATAATATCACCTAGGAGAATGTAACCATGAGACTCCTAACCACATCCTTGAGAGGAAAAGACTTTCCAATGGTATAAAGGTCTAACTCATACCTAAATAAATACTTGAGATGATTTTGGTGAGTTCCTTTACACAAATTTTGAAGATATGAGTGGCAATGTGTCACTAATTGAGCAACTCACCTCAATCAAGAGGGCACCCTAAGAATCTATGGTTGATTTCAACTATAGATTTCAAAATACTTGGCATAGAATCCCCATTATCATAAATAATAGGCCTAATTATTCATTTATATACTAATCAAGGTCCTTGAACTTAGGTGTTATAGTAATGCTACAATCTATAGGTGGGACAACTCTATGAAAGGCCTATAAAATCTCTATAAGGGCATAAAATTTCTTGATACAAGTAGGGAAATTGACACCAAGACCCCTGATGCCCCTCTTTTTTAATTTATAACCTATATTACCCACCATTACTCCATTTCCTACTCTAAACAATTAAGGACAATCTGATGATAGCCAAGTAGATAGGCTTGGGAAGATTGAAGGCTTATTAAAAGCAAAAAATAACAAATTGGTGGCCTTAGAGAGATAATAATAAACCTCTTATAGACAATATAAATCCCCTTATGAGGACCCATACCAATATTATCCTTAAAATGGTGTTCCTTACCCACCAAACCAACAAGCTCAAGGCCAAATCACATAAGCTAGGCCATACAACATCTATAATCCCACAACTACAAGTAGTTTAAGAGCATTGGCACCTATATAAAACAATATTGCACAAGAGGTCCAATGGTAGAAAACATGGGTGAAATCAAATGAAATGGTGATATCTTCAAGTGGAAAAACATATCAAAATCTTGGTTAGTAGCAAGCTCCTCCATTTCAAGGTCATGACAGAATACCTCCTCCATCATAAGGTCTTCCAATGTCCCATTGTGACTTGCCTACCATGACACCATAAAAATTTTAAAGCCAAAAACAAGGAAATGTGTGGAAAACACCAAATTATACTACTTGTGTAAACTTTCAAGAAGGGGGTCATGTTTTTAAACATGTGGCAATAAATTGGGGGAAGACTACATAAAAGTCAGATGATACAGTTGCATCCCATATAAGGGATAAAAGGAAGATGGTGGATGATAGTTTGGTGATGCATAAGGTCTCTTAAACACTTTATTAATTCACTCAATATCCTACCAATCAGAGTATAGCCACTAAGACCCCTCCAACTCAACAAACACCTTAGACACATAGGAAATAATAGAAAGTGCCATTTATTCCTCAAGTCACTCAAGTGTCAAGTGATAATTCCACCTCTAATTTGTATCCCAAGAGTGATAATTATCCATTCAACATTATGGACTACATGAAGAGTTCCAAAATTAGCATTCTTATGTGGGATTCTCCATCTATTCTAGGTTAGAAATGCATCCTCCAATAATAGCTATTTAAGCACTCTCTTGTGAATAAGGTAGCTGATAAGGTAAGTGCAATTTATGTCAATGATGGTTAGAATGGTCAAGTTCAAGCCACTAAGGTTGTTAATCCACCTTTATTTTACTTGTCATTCATGAAAGGGGACTATCTTGTCCATAATTTTATGATAGATTCTGGTGCCTCAACCTCAGTCATGCCCAAAGCCATAACAGACAAATTAGAACTCAAGTATGTGCCTAATGAGAAAGGTGTCTTATAGCTAGATGGTTCTCCAAAAAATATAGTATGTGTCTTAAAGTACCCAAATATTATTTCAATAACTTACCCAAATTACATTATCACTCAAGATTTCATTGTTTTTGATTTACCCCCATACTTTGCCATATGCCTATCTAAGGACTTTACTAAAAATATTGGGGGTTACCTTTCCTATGATTGGTTTTACATGGTATTTAGGACCAAATATGGTAATAGGGTCACTATTATGTCTGAACCTATTTATAGGTTCCATTTAGATCCCTATATGCCCAACCTTTCAAATGTAAACTGCACCATACTTGATGAAGATGAGAATGCCAGTGAGCAAGAACCCAAATATCATTTTGAAGGAATATCAAATCTCTACCTTGATGAATGGGTGACTAATAACCATGGATTTGACCCTAAAAACATCATTAAGGAGGCATACTTAAGGGTTTACTATATGCATGAGGAATGTACTGTTATTCCTAGTTTAACAAGCACAACTTAAGAGGATGATGGTTTATGGACCTTATTCTTTGGTGGCTCAAGTTTAAATAATGGTAGTGGGGTTTGTGTGATGTTTTTTCCCCCTTAAAATCAAATTTATTACTCAAATTTAAGTTTTTAATTCATCTACACTTCAAACATAACTGAGTATGAAGCTCTTCTACATAGGTCACAAAAAGCAATAAGGAAAGGCATAAAACTCCTCAAATTAAAAGGTGATAGTGCAATTGTAGTGTATAAATTAAGAGGGGTTAGTTCAATCAAGATCCATCATTTGAATGCCTATAATCATTAAGTATGGGACCTCATAGAATACTTCTTATCATTCAACATGCAGTCCATACCAAGGGAGTCTAATTACAATGTAGATAGGCTTGTATCTATTGGATCTCAATATGATATTGTAGAAGGAGTTAAAGTTACTCAAGTTCAATCCCAAATCAAGGTCATATGTAGGCCATCTATACTTGATAATAAGGTAATTTGGTAGATCTTTGACAATGATGAACAAATTATGTGCTTTCTCATGCAAGAGGTAGAATTTTTCCACAAGAACCAAGGCAAGTTTCAACACTAATATGATGATCAAATAGTGTAGATGAGTTATAATAAGTTTCCTAAGGTAATAGTGACATTGGATAACATCTTCAATGAATATGACTAGATGAGAAGAGACAAGGTGAGTGTCTCAACTAAAGAAGAGCATTATGAGAGGTATCAATCTTTAAGGACAAGATTTTAAACTTGGGAAAAGTAAACATATCATAAGATATAACTACCTTCATTACTTTGTGCCAAGATTATTTAGATTTATTTTCATGGGAGTACCATGATTTGAAGGTCTTTGACCCAAAACTTTCACAATATACTACAAAATTGGAGAGCAATGTAAAACTGGTAAGACAAAAATAAAGGCATGTCAATCCAAAGGTGGAAGATCTCATGAGAAGGGAATTATTAATTTTTTTGAGTCAAATATAATATTCCCCATCAAACATTCCTCATTGGTGCAAAACCTTGTGCCTATGAGGAAGAAGAATGGAGAGATATGTCTATGTGTTAACAGAGACCTTAACATGGTGTCTTGGAGGGAACCACTACCCACAACCATCCATGGATTAGATACTTTATAAGGTTTTAGGATCTCATATTTCCTCCTTAATTTATGTCTACTCTAGTTACAATCAGATCTTGGTTAAGGAAGGGGATAGGCATAAGAATGCCTTCACTACCAAGTGGGGCACTTATACATACATGAAAATGCCCTTTGGATTGTCCAATGTAGAGGCAAATTTAAAAAGGGAAATGGATGTTTCCTTTGAGGTTTTTATCAATGAAATGTTACTAATCTACCTTGATGACATCACTATATTCTCAAAATATTTAGTAGATCATATGAATCACTTTAAATTGGTCTTTAATAGATGTAGGTTGTTTAGAGTGTCATTGAATCCCAAGAAATTCATCTTTAATGTTCATGAGGGTAGATTTTTGGGTCGTGTAGTATAAAAATATGGTCTTTCCTTAGACCCTAAGAGAGTTTAATCCATCCTATAGTTATGCCTACCCAAGCATAAGAAATATTTGTAGAGCTTCTTGGGGAAGATCAACTTCATAAGGAGGTTTATCCTAGGTTTTGCAGAGTTGGTCAAATCTCTTACTCACATGATAAGGAAACACAAGGAGTTCACATGGATAAATTAAGGTGAGAGGATATTTAAGGCCATTAAAGAGGACATATCTCAATCCTATACACTTCTTAATCCAAATTTTAGCAAGTAATTTTACTTGTATGCCTTCTCTACATTAGATGCAATTTTTTCTATGCTTATGTAACAAAATTATGAAGGCTTAGAACAACCCATTATATTATTTAGTTAGGCCTTAAATGGATGCAAATAAATATATATATTTTTTGGAGAAACATGTTCTCGATATGGTGTCAAATAATAAGGTCATACTCATGGTGGTACATCCAACCATTAAAGAGTTCATACTCAATAGAGATCTCATTGAGAAGAGAGATAGAGGGGTAACAAAATTTATGGATTATGACATTTAAGTTAGAGTGACAAATATTATCAAAGGTATAGGTTTATGTGATAACCTTTTATTATAGGTAAAGGAAGAAAAAGATCAAGTATTGGCAGTCCATGATAGTCAATAAGTAGCTGAAATAAACACTTCTCTCAACTAGACCTATGATGTGATCAAATTTATTCAAACAATCTAACGTCCTATGAGCTTAGATAGGGCCAAAATGATACACTTTAGGTTTAAATATATACCCTATGTCTTAATATATGGAGTGTTTTTTAAGAAAGACATATGAGGCATGCTTTTGAGGTATTTGGAATCATGCTAGGTGGATAAGTTGCTTGAATAATTTCATGATGGCCCTACTAGTGGGAACTTTGTTGCCAAGACCAAAACCTAAAAAGTATATAGCTAGGTAATTTTGTCCCACATTTTTTAGAGATTCAAACTCTTGGGTGAGGAAGTACTCAAAATGTTCCATGTTTACTAACAAGTAGAAGTTACCTGCCCTTCCTTTGTAAGCAATACAAGTAGAACAACCCTTCACATAGTGGGGCTTAGATTTCATAGGGATGATCCACCATCCTTGAATTTATAGACATAGGTGGGTCATAACAAACACAAACTACTTCACAAGATGGGTAGAGGTATCTACCCTGAAGAAGGCCAATGATAATTCTATCCTAGAGTTTCATGATAACCTTATGACTAAGTTTGGTTTGTCTTCAATAATCATTTCCAATAATGTCTTGGCCTTCATTATTACTAAGGTATGTGAGTGGAATCTTAGACATGGAATATACCTAAAATTATCCTCTAACTATTACCCATAGGGAAATAGACTATTAGAGTCCTTAAATAAGAACTTG
Organism: Torreya grandis; assembly: GCA_037957365.1. Lineage (NCBI taxonomy): Eukaryota > Viridiplantae > Streptophyta > Pinopsida > Cupressales > Taxaceae > Torreya > Torreya grandis. The sequence goes on along the minus strand of JARHVA010001103.1, from coordinate 2,806,677 downwards.
ATAAGAATCATCAAAATAACTATGGAAGATAGTTAAATGAAATGTTATAAAAGATTGAGGAATATCCTATGGGCAAATAGAGTGAAACATAAAAAGTATACTAAACACTCTCCATACCTCCTTATATATGGTAGAGAGTCAAGACTTCCTATTTCCCTTGAGTTTCTTTCATTGGAACTTGCCTACCAACTTGAGCTCCTAGAGGATGATGCTATACAAGTGAGGATGAATGAATTAAGATAGTTAGAGGAGACAAGAGATAGTGCCATGCACAACATTTGGTCTAATCACCATCAAGTTAATAATTCATTTGTTAAGAGATATTCTTCTATAATGTTTCAATAGGGAGATATAATCCTTAAGTGGGATGAAGACCATGTAAATTTAGGAAAACACTCTAAGTTTGACACCCTTTGGATTGGACCTTACATTATCACCTATTACAAGGAGATTAATTCCTTTGAGCTTGATAAATTTAATGGTGAGGACCTCCCCATCCTTTCCAATGGGAGGTTCCTCAATTTCTTCTATTAAGTTTCTTTCTTGTTTTTTTGTACATAGGTAGATAAGATTGTCTTTTCTCTCCAAGTGCCTTTGCACAAGTGTCATGCTTGTTGTTTGGTCTTGTTGATTAGGTAGTTTTATGTTTTATTCATTATTATTTACTATTTTATGGTTATGTAACATAATTTAAATAATGTAAAATGTTAGGTTATATCCTATATGCAGTCATGTTCCATCTTTTAAGTCATCATGAACAAATTTGGCCAATTTTCTAGTTTCTATGACTAGCAAGCTAGTCAAGCCAGCTACATCACCAGAAATGTTGGCCACTTTCTAGTCCTAGACCTAGAGAGGGTTTAACCTTATGCTTGGAGTCATAATATCTCTCTAATTCCATGGTTATTTTTCATGTCATATGTTGAAAGGGTGTCTAGTCAATCCACTATTTTGTTATGATTCATCCTTGCCTTATAAATTATTTATAGGTTGTTGTATCTCTTTTCAATATTGATTTAATTATGACTATGAGGGTCAACCATGCATATATAACCTTTAGTCACTTAGAAGGTTCCTTAACATGATAAATATGTAGTGATGAAGACAAATTAAAGAAACAACTTGGTAAATGCTTAGAGACACATTGATCATGCATGATCATCAGAGGTATGCTCATTATCAAGCCTTCAAGAAACATTATAAGAAGTTTCATAATGCCTAATTAAGGTTTAATTTATCATTAAGGTATTATATATGCATTAACATGGTGGTCTAATTGACATACCTCCATTTAACATATACTTTGGCATAGTCAATGGTTTTGGTCATAATGATATGTTATTTAGACTTGATAAATCACTAAACCACCCCATAAATCTCTAGTAGACCTTATTAGCTACATTAATCCATTATTAAACAATTTCATGCCTCATTTAGATATATTATCACCTTAGTTAATGTTATTTCTTTCTAAAAAGGGCCCACACATGCTAATTATGACCTTTTAGCTTTATCAATCCATGACACCAAGTTCAAAGCATTGTTTTCCCCTTATTTTCCATCTACAAAACCTATTAAAAATATTTTAGGTCTAAAACAAGAGTATTTATAGGAGAAAGTGATTGTTATAGGTGTTTCTTCAATAGTATGAATCTATATTATATGTACCAGCTTAGTTAGAGGTGTGATTTCATAGAGGGATATTAGAGAGATCAAATAGTGAATGAAATAATGGTTGGAGGCCCCATAGGATCTCAAAACCATTCCCTGTATTCTTTGAGCTCATTGGCAAGTTCAAAGGACCCCTCAAGTTTGTACTCATATTATATAGGAGAGAGAGGAGACAAAAGATATTAGCCATGAAAATTAGACTCAAGTAGCTTCCATCCATGGGAATTTGTCTGGGGATTGGTTGCCTATCCTATATGAACATTCCTTAAGTAGTTAAGGAACCTATATGCCCATCTCATCTGCCTAGGCCTATTTGAGCTCAATAATTTTTAGAGGATTTTGAATTATCTACTAAAACCAATCACTGATCCTATTTACTCAAGCCTTAAAGAATCCTTCCATGGCACTTTTAGCTCCTCACTCACACATGTGAGCTTTCATGGCTACAAAACCTTCTTCATCGGTAACTATGTATAGTATATAGACTAGCTTATGCCAAAATTAGAGTTTTAATGCCTTCATTAGAGGCTATAAGTAGGTTTGAAGAGTTGATAAGGATGTTAAATATCATCAAATCCTTCTTCATTAGATTTAAAGTGTAATGATCCCCTTATTTATTGAATAACATCACAAGAAAAGAAGGTTTGTGCATATGTAAAGGAACACTATGTGGTAAACTATATATATGGTTCAAGAACACCTATAGAGATCTAATGTAACCCAAAATATATGAAGGAGATGTTTAACTTAGAATGGATCACCTTCATGCCCTTTATAGAAACTTTCATAACCATTATGGTGGCCTCATAGGATTACAGATTACCTTCTTTGTCTCCAAGTTAATCAGTCATCTTTTAGTAGGGTTTAAGCTTCTTTGTGAAAATTAAGGTATTTATGAGAATCCATGGACTCATTTTGAGACTACATACACCTTACTCCTACCCCCAAACTTCCATGATTACTTAGGTATGAATTGGGAGGTCTACAAGGTTCATATGTTCAGTTGGTTGTGAAAAATAGTGGGTATACCCACTATTTTGTCTTAGACCAAGGCTTGTCTATTATAGGCACTTAGGAAGTTTAAGGTTCACCTATACTATATGAGAATTTCAGGTAGTATGGGACCCATAGAGAGTCTTTTTTCAATGAATAATGATTTATAAGGATCCCCAAAACCCCTCCTAAGGTTTAACACTTAGATTTTTATTGAAGATCCTTGGATATGAGATGGCACAGTTAGGCACATATACTTACATATAGACTTTAGTGCCATCTTGAGAACTTTGCAAGCTATTGTAACTAGTTCAGTGACCAAGGTGAGGAATGTGATGAGGTTTCATACCAAAAAAGGGTTTCCAAATGCCAAGAGGTGATACAACTAATCAGAGAGACTTCAAAACATACTCAATCTAGTCCATATACACACAATAAATTTGAGGGGCATCTTCAAATGTTCACCTACTTCACTACATGCATCCTTAGAGACAAATATCCTAGGGAGGTTTTAATCTCTATATGGACTAAATATCTATGGAAAATTGATTGGTAGTAGTGGGATAAGATCTATCAATGAATGCTAAGAAAATAAGTACTCAAAATTGTTTGTAAGCAACCCTAACCTCACCTTTTGATGCTCATAACTCCATGCACCCTTTGCATGGGAATCTAGCCTATTCATGAGAGATGAGGGGGTTAATACCCTAAACATCAATTGAATTTGTTTCAAGTTTGGATTTATATACTCTATGAACCATTGTTAATAGGGTGGGTATTGAGAGTCTATGTGTGCACAATGAGTTTGAGGAGAAAGAATGAGTCTTGTGATACCTATTTAAAGACACCAATAGTATCTATGTTGACCTCCATTATTGGTTCATCAAATAGAAAATTACATGTATTAAAACACATAGATGTATGAATCTTAAGGATAATTGGTATAATGAAGTCCATGGTGTTATTTTTTGAGGTATCTACGTTGTTTTCCTAGTTATACACGAGGTAGAGATGGTTCATAACCCTAGTGTGTAAGCCAAAGTTCATGGTCCAGGTTTGTAGATAGACTAATCCTCAACCTCTATTAGGGTTGTGCCTTTAAAAGGTGAAGTAGAAGCAATTTGGTAAATATGAGTGACTCTAAATCAAAATTAAAGGGATACTACATTGTTTTAAAACCCTTTAGGCTAATCCAAGCCCTGGAGAAGCCATCACATTAGGAATTTATACTTGTAGACATGTAGAAGTCATTTAGGGAGAAAATTATTCACACAAGGGGCATATTTGAGTGATAAACATAGATTCAAGTTTGTACATGGAGATCCTAACTATTCACAAAAGGTGTGAGGACGTATTAGCTTAAAATTGGTGTAGCTAGTTTAGAGATCCAAGTTTTGATTTCCATGAAATAGGATTAAGACTCCCAAACCCCTCAAAACCTTCCTTAAACCCTAATAATGACCCATATAGAGAGGTTTAAGGAAAGATGGATTATTTTGCATAGAATTTTTTGGCCTAGTACTTGGATCATGTTGGTAACTCAGGGAGGCTCCAATTCATGGATTTGGATGATATGAAAACTATACGAGCATCTCTTATAGAGGCAAATTTATGGGGTTTCAGTGAAAATTTGTGTTACAGAGCCTAAGGAAAAGTTCTAAATCATAAAAATAACATGTTTAAGACTTATTCTATTCATTCAATATCAAAATAGATCATGGAATTGACTGGAAGCATCCCTTCCATTTCCATCTAAAGTGTTAGTTTGTGAGGTAGTCTAACTAGCCTAGTGAAGTAAGGCTAATGTGTGTTTGTAGGTAAAAAAATATTGAAGTATCTCAAAACCAATGTACTAGAGGTTATACAAGGATCATCTATATCTCATTATATGAATTTGGATCCTAAGTTCAAATGTTTTATTACTCAAAAAGATATGAATAAAAAATTGGATAACAAGTAACACAAGCCTATTAATCTTGTAAATGGAAGGATCTAGTAAGCAAAAGATGGCATGAGGTCATTTATGGACTATTTTCATGTATGATAACTATCATATAATTGATTATAAACAAAAATGGGAGCCATTATGATTGGATGGAGCCATTTTCATGAACCATTTAACATATAGATTGAATGAAAGGCTGCCCAATGCCACAAAGAGACCTATTTACACCCCATATACATTGAATAACTACCAAAGTAAGGAACATTGATATGTTTTTAGAATGGTCAAGGCTTAAATAATGTCAATTGAGAGAGTTATAGCCTCTATAATTCCAAAATGGACTCATCAATGAGATGTCAATGCTTGGAGGAGATGAACATGCCTATGTAACTACCCCATGCCATATTGGTCTCATTAATGACCCATCCTATGACTAGATTTATCTCTCTTCTCTTCAAATTTCTCTATTTAAGTATGAATTGAGATCTTGTTTTCCATCCCTCAATTGGGTGTATCAAAGCTCTATCAAAATTGCCTTGTAAACTCTTTTGAATCAATAAAATATAGTTTTAGATTCTTGTTGAATGTTAGTGTACTCTTTGAGATTTTTATTTGTAGAATGTATGCATTGTATAATGATTTACAGGTCATTTCATGTACCTAGATTTAGATTTGAGTTCATTTTAGGTTGTATGAAGTTTTATTAAGTAGTATTTATCTAGAAGTGTCATGAGTTTATAATGTCTTGCATAGACCTATACCTTTTTGTCCATCAAGTTACAGGTTCCTATCCAACATCCATACAAAAAATTCATTCTAGAACACCATTGAAGAGTTTGATTGATCATTGTCTCCATCAGGTTCACTAGAATTTGTCAAAAATAATGATTAAAAGTGAATCTTTCATCAATTGGTACATCACCACCTATAGTAGATTCCTGCATTAGTTCCATATCCCTTTCCCTTTTCTTTTAAAAATATTTAGGTCTTAGAAATAATTGAATTATCAAATTAGGGGAGATATCCCCATAAAAACTAGAGGTGTGACCTAAAAACTAGGGAACTCATAATCTAAGTTCACTCCCATATTGGACTAAGTTTGAGTTTTGGACTTGAACACTCCTCTCCTTAGTTAGGGTACAACCTAAGACCTCTAACTGATAGCTCAAAAATATTTCAATAGCTTTCTACTTGGCATAAGTCAAATCTACAAATGAAATCTCATGTTTGAGATTATAGGAGAAATGTTACAAAATTTTTTCTTGAGAGGTCATCAAAATTAGATATGAAATTTGTTGGTAATTTTAGGAAACACTCCAAATCCTATCCTACTAGACTCTAGGTAAAAATAGGTGTAAGTAAATGTCATTGTAAGCCACTAGTTGGCAAGTAATAAATAATTCATGTCAAATGAGATTTAGGGTCTCCTTTACCCTTGTATTTATCAAATTTTGGTGTTTCATACCGTATAAGAAATGGTATCTATATAAACTCCATGTTCAATGGTATGAACACACGTTATCTAACTCAAACTTATTAGTCTAATTCCCTATTTTATTGATGACAAATGCATCTTTCATTTTTTATATTTCTTGTGCCAAGAAACTAGATGGAACATTGGCCTGAGGTGGAGATGGGGTGGGTAAAGGTGAATTACCTTGACTATGCTATAATGGAGGAATGGTTTATTGTGAAATGTTGGTTTGATGATTGAACCAAATAGGAATATGCATCCATGAATTAGGATGTAGTTATTGAAATTACATGCATTGTGTTGTGATATCATTGTTTAGATTTAATGTATAGGCTTGATTTTGAAGGAATTATGGCTATCGATGGAAGGATATAGCTCTAGATACAGTATTATACCTACTGAGGTTGAGTAGTGACTTGATACTAACTAGTCAAACCTAGCTAAATAAGAGAAACTTATTGTGTACCAAGACCTTATCTTTGGATTTATGGCATGTTTTGAATAAAAGGTAGTTGTTACATAATTAATAATTGTTAGATAGTGGTACCTCTTGGTTGTGTGAACACTTGTTATGAACTAGATGATTATTGGGCATTTAACATTTGTCTTTGAATAATAGACATATGTTATTTATTAGATAACACTTTATATTTTAAAGGTATGTTGGTCTATAATTGGATAGGTACGTTTGTCATTACCTATCAAAGTGGAACATTTATTTCCCTTTGTTGAGGTGGTAGAATGTTCTACCTCTATTTCAATGGTATATTAGACTATTATTTTTATTGTGTAGTGTTAGTAATCACTTATTGATATAGAATAACATTCATCACTTTTTATTGAGGTAAATCACTAGTCAACACTTGATTACTTAATCTTTATAGTTGCATGCTTAAAGAAGGAACTGGTTATAGATTAGGAGCCTATTATGGTTGGCACATATGATTTATTGTCCCCTACTATTGTGAACAATTCTTTATGATAACTAAAGTCACTTGTTATTATGGAATATTCATTGGTATAGTTAAACCACTTTGGACTTGATTGGATGACACTTGCATGTTATCCACTATGTTTAGCACATTGTTCTACATATAAGCAATAATCACTTCTTCAATAGCTGAGACATTATACATGTCACCAACTAAAGTGATTTGCCTAAATTGGTCTATACCTAAATTATCTTAACCTGCTAATTCAATTAATACCCTTGTTGAAGGAGATATATTTATGAGGGGAGAATTTTACATGTTCATGGTATTAAAATTACATGGTAGATTCAAATAGGTTTGATATGCCTAGTGCATTTGTATAAAGTGGTCCTCTATGAGTCCCTTTACTTTTAAAAGAATATTTGGGTCTTAATATGACATCAACATGAGTGCTTAAGGATTTATAGAAGTGACCTATTCAATGTTTTAGTTATAAGGCATGTTGAGAGACACTCTAACTAGACTAGGTAAATTTTCATGGGGAAAGTCTACTAGAAACTTGGACCCTACCTTTATGACTCTAACTAAACCTTATCCTTATTTTCAAGCAAGTGATGATCAAACAAAAAGGATCATATGTTGATGGCATAATAACATAATATGGTTGTTATTGATATTGTTATAAAGCTAATGGTATGCTATCAATATACTATGTGGTTTACTCTTGGTATTGATCCAAAAATGAATGTGTGTTAACTAAATAATGGGATAACAATTTCTGAATTTGTTCCCCAAATTTATTAGTGTAAGGAGGATAAGGATATATCTCAAAAAGTACATCATCACTGTAGGGGTCTTAAACAAAGCCATCATTCATGACCATATTATCTTAACCTATATTGTACATGGATCTACTACGAGTGTAATGAGGCATATCTAAATCAATGACTAACATTTTGTGAAGATAGGATTAGATATCTAAAAACTCTTAAAATAATGTCTAAAAGATAAATGGTCTGATCTTGGTCTAACTTGGTCTCTAAAATGGAATTGTTTCTCCAAAAAGGTCAATGTTAAACTTGGGATAAAATAGACTAATGCCAAATGTCTAACATAAAATTTCTTACACAAATGGTCAAGTGGATGAATAAAACCAAATGCCAAACTTAGGTAAAAAGTGTTTTAAACAATGTTACACTAGGTCTAAAAATGAAAACGGTTGCTAGGTATTTGAGAATAAGGCACAAATCTAGGCTCAAAATAACTAGTCTAAAATAAAGTGGTAAGATTCCAGGACTCTTGGAAACATGACACAAGATCTAGACTTGGAACAAAACAAAAGGGAAATTTCTAGGTCTTTTGGGAATAAGGCACACAAGCTAGATTTAAAACAAATAGGTCTAAAAAAGGCAAGAGATTAGGCTTACAAATTCAAAACACTTTAACTCAAACTAGGAATTTATAATTAAACATAAACTTGATCATTTGGAAAAATATATTTGAATTTAGGAATATGGGATATAGACCACTTCCCAAATTTAGGCACAAAATAGTAATTAAATCAAGCAAGGAATTAGCCTAAGCTACACAACTCAAAAGTGAAAGGTATATGTCTAAGCCCAGATTATGTGAGGCATAGGCATATACCTATAAATGTTTGAATTTTAAATTATCAATAATAATTTTGAACTCAACTCAGAAGACTAAATTCCACAAATATAAAACAATCTTAGATAAGAACAAATAACATGACTATACTAGGAAATATACCAAGATGGAATATGCAATCTTGAAATTATAATTGGATATAAGGAAACAAGTATTTAAAATAATTTGATCATCATAATGATGTTATCATGCTCTAAATAGATAACTCATGGAGAGGTGATGAATTCCCTCCCACAAGCCAAAAATGCATGAAATAAAAAAGATGGAAGGACTTTAGGGTCATTTTAGGGAGGGCCTTATAAAAATTTATTCCACACTTTTGGACAAAAGTGACAAATGCAAAGAGTGAGAATTTTTTATCACCCAATTTCCCTAAAGGGGATGGAGGGAGAGCATACATGTGACACAAATTTTTCTAAATAAAGACTCAAACAAAAAACATAAAATTGAAAAATCTTATGAGTATTTAAATAAGGTGAGAGTTAATTTTTATAACACCAAATTAAATATTTTATGAAGTGTGAACCCCTTGGCATTTTCTTGAAAATTTAAACAAAATGAAAAATAACTTAAGTAAAAAATATTTTAAAACACCAAATTCAAATTTGAGATTTATAACTTAGAGTGTTTAAAACCATATTTTATTGGCCTTTGGGTAAATATGTTAGGGATTACTTATGCTTAGAATAAAAACATAAGTGGGAAAATGAATTTTGAGTTTTACCTCTCAAATTTCAAAAAATTTACACAGTGTGGAAAATTGCAGAAACATAAAGCAATATCACCAAATTTCTTATAAAACTAAAACTATTAGCACAATATATAAACTTCCCTATAATAGAAAATAGTTCATGAGAAAACCATGATGGTTTAGAAAATACCACAAAATTTAGTGAAATATCACATAACATAACACAATATCTCTACTCTTAATGCAAAATCATAACTCTACCCTATGACATAAAATAGTTAGCAATAGACTATGACAGTTATGGATAATATTGTGATAGTTAATGCAATATCATAACTTTTAATGTAATACAATGACTATAAAGTCATGATTTTATGAAATATTGCTATTTATACTGCAAGATAAAATAGAGTAAAAAACTATGATGGTTAGGTATATCATGACTATCAGCATAATACAGTGACAATTAAGGTGATATCATGATTGTAAAGTCATGTTATTTATATAAAATCATGATTTTAGAAAGTAAAAATGCAACTATATAGATAAAATTTGTGATTTCTAGTAAAACATATATGAGCCTTCAATTTACACTTTTTTTATTAGCAAGTTTGGATTTTGACATGAAAATTATTAAGAGGATGTCCTAAAATGCCTTGGGAATAGCTTTATGGGGTAAAAATCCCACTTGGTGTGCCATTATGTGTACAAATAATACAAAGAGGGGAGATTAGTCTAGTGTTAGTCCAGTAAAACAAAATTAAAATAACACACTAAACACTTAACACCTATAGCCTAGACACTAGGGGGAGCATATGTAACAAGCATAAAGTGATAACACAACTAGAACACAAAAAAACCATTATTTTTCATTCCTTTTAGCTCCAAATGGTTTGTTGAAGTGGCTTGCTCAGTTTATGCATCAAGAAATCTTCATCAATGGAACTTCATTTGCTTCACCTTTCCTTGGCACCTTAGCTTGGTTGATTGGCTTATGAATTGGCATAGTAACACTACTAAAAGAGTTTTATGAGGGAAATCCTACATAATAACATTACAATATCAATGCTTAGATATCAATAAGTATGGCCTTGCATTTATAGCCTCAAAAGTTAACTCTCACCCAAGGTGAGTTAAGGTTGACTTAAACATGGAATGGGTTCAAACTACCCTAGGTGAGTTGAGACTAACTCCAGTTGAGTTAAAAATTATCATGTAATTATGATTTTCAATCAATAGGCATGGCTATAAAATTAGATATTTTGAGATATTTTTGAAGAGCTTGACAACTCATAAAGGCAATGATGAAAATTCTTGATATTTTCATTTTTAGAATTTTCTTTTTTAGATATTCATTAATTGTAAATGGATAATTTAGCTAAATATTTAATATTATTTAATTATTTGATTCATTTTTATTATAATTTTATCTCTTTTAAAATGTATTCAATTGCCCCACTTAATGGGTCCATAAGACAAACTGCCAGGTGTTATGTTGCAAGGTGACTAGAGATGAATCCATGAGAGGTTATTACTGCATACAAGATAGTACCCCAAATAGGTATGCCTCAACATGATTATGAGAATTGATGAATGATGAATAGATGAAATTGGTATGTTCAATGATTCCTAAGCCTAATTTGTAATGTTTATTAGTAATTATTCTAAAGTTTGGTCGAGAGCCAATTATGGCCAGAATGGGATGTCTAATATGTAGACACCCCATTCTAACCAAAATTGGATTTTGACCGAACTTCAAACTGATTCATACTAAACATTGTCAATTAATCCTAGGAGTCACTAAATATCCTAATTTTATCTATGAACCATTCATCAATTCTCAAAATCATGTTGAGGTGTCCCTATTTGGTGTATAATACCATGGACAACAATAACCTCTCATAAAATCATCCTTAATCACCTTGCGACCTAACAAGTGGTAGTTTGGCCTATGGACCCATTAAGTGGGGCACTTGAACAATTATCAAAAGAGATAAAATGTTAATCAAAATGAATCATCTAATTAAACTAGATTAAATATTTAGCTAATTAATCCATTTAAAATTAAATAATATCTAGAAATGGAAATTTCAAAAAACAATATATCAAACCTTTTCATCATTGCCTTTATGAGTTGTCAAGCTTTTCCAAAATGTCTCAAAATATATAATTTGAAATCCATGCCTAGTAATTAAAAATCATAATTAATTGACAAGTTTTAACTCAACTAGAATTATCCTCAACCCACCTAGGGTTAGTTTTAACCCATTCCATGTTTAAACTCAACCTTAACTCACCTTGGGTGAGAGTTAACTTTTGGAGGCTATAAATACAAGGCCATACATATTGATATCGAAGCTATTTTTGTGTAATTTTATTATGACTAAATATATTCAAAACTATTTTTGTGTAATTTTATTATGCCTAAATTTATTCAAATCTATTTTTGTACAATGTTATTATGCCCAAATATCTTCAAAAGCTCTCATAATCCAAAGTTATAATTCTCATCTATTGAGAGACAAGAATTTCAAGTAGTGTTAGCATGCCAAATTCATAATCCAATCAACCAATCCAATGTGCCAAGGAGAGGAGTAAAGAAAGATTCATTATTAAAGACTTATTGATCCACAAACTGAGTAAGCCAATTCAACAAGCCATTTGGAAATCCAAGGAAGTTAAAATAATTGTTTATTTTGTGTTTTTATTTGTATGCTTGTTGTTTTTTCTCCCCCTAGTGTCTAGGATAGAGATGTTAAGTGTTTAGTGTGTTATTTTTATTTTGGTTTATTAAACTAACACTATATTAACCTCCCCTCCATGTATTCTTTGTTCACATGATGGCATGGCCAGTGAGACCCATACCCCAAAATTTTCTTCCCAAGACATTTTTGGACATCTCCCTAACAATTTTCATGTCAAAATCCAAACTTGCTAACCAAAAAAATGAAAAATTGAAGCTCACAAATGTTACACAATAAATTACACTTATGCTCTATGTAGCTACATTATTTCAAATCCTTGTTGTGATATTGCAACTCCCATTTGTGCTATTACAACTTTTAGTTGCATTATAAAAAAGCTAGTTGCATTATTGTAAAGTTATTTTCAATATTGCAACTCCCTAGTTGCATTATTTCAAAGTTAGTTGCATTATTGAATTTTTAATTGTAATTTTGTGTTTTCAATTGTAGTATTGTATTTCCAATTGTAGTTTTGTGTTTTCAATTATGGTATTGCATTTCCAATTGTGGTTTTTCATTTTATTTATGATTTTATGTTTTTTCTACTTGTTATACTGCATGATAAGTAGTGATATTATGTAATATAGCAAATTTATGGTTTTGGTATTACCTTAACTATTGCAGTATTGTACTAACTATTATGATATTTCCTTAACCATCATAATTTTGCACTAACCATTATATGTTATAGGGTATGTTGAAATTTTTCCTTAAGAGTGGTATTATTGTCTTAATTTCTATGATATCCTTAAGAGTTGTAGTTTTGTGATAACACTCTTTTTTTAGGTAGTTGCAGTTTTGTGCTAATTGGTTGAAATTTTATAGGAGAAGTTGTGGTATTGTTCTATGTTTCTATAGTTTTGCATTGTGTGTAAATTTTTTTAAACCTAAGAGTTAATTTTCAAAAGTTGTTTATTTATTTATAATGTGTTTCTAAGTACAAGGACCCCTTAACATCTTTTATAGGACCCAAAGGCTAAGAAAAGATAGTTTTAAACATTCTAAGTTTTAAAACTCACATTTAAATTTGGTGTTTTATAAATCCTTTACTTGGGTTATTTTTCATTTTATTTATGTTTTCAACACAATGCCAAAGGGCTAAACTTCATGTCATATTTCATTTGTTTCTATAAAGATGAACTCACACTTTAGTTAAATAATCATAAGAGTTTTAATTTTTATGTTTGTTATTGAATGTTTATTTAACAAAATGAGTGTTGTGTGTATGCTCTCCTCCATCCCCTTTAGGGAACTTGGGTGATAAAAAATTATCACTTTTTACACTTTTCACTTTATTCAAAAGCATGGAAGGAAAGTCACTAAGGCCCTCCCCAAAATATGAGTGAATTGGGTGACCCCAAAATGACCCTAAGTCCTTCCACTTTCTTTATTTTATGCATTTTATCTTATGGGCAGGAGTTCATTGCCTCCCCATAGGATATCTAGGGAACTGTTAACCTGAGAATTCATATCCTAGCATCAACTGAACCCCACTCCATGATAGGGGTATACAAACTAAGGTTGGCTTACTGGGATGCTTGTTTGAGTGGTTAAACAAGTTACATTAGTAAGAGACTACCTTAGAACATATGTTTAACTCAGACATTGCACTACACTAATTAATTGACAAATGTAGTGGCTATGAAAAGGATAAGACCTTTTCATAAAAATTTGATTATCATAGATCTAAATCACATGTTTTTCCCTAGTGTTAACCACACATATGGGACCATTTAGAATGTATGAAAATTGATATTTTTTAGATAACCCCACTTATCATGGATATATTATCAATGTAATGTGAGTATCCTAAAGTTTCATGTCACCATATGAACTTTTAAGAGAAGAGGGGGCCTAAAAACCCTACTTTTCATGTGCATTTTAATTTTTGGATTGACAACTTAAAAATCCTCTCAAGAGAAAGTATATAGACTAAATTTGATAGTATGAAGCTACCTTATCAATTTTAGGATTAGGACATTACACTTAAGTGTTTAGGGTTGTCATACCACATCTTAAAATGAGTCATGTTTTTACTTGCATGGTCTAATGTCAAAACTATTTTGTTTGTCATACCACATCCAAAAATGAGTCATGTTTTCACATGACTCATTTGTTTAAAGAGGAATTATGTCATATATTTGACACCACACTTTACCTTGGTCATTTATAAAACCTTTGTGTCTATGTGTTACTTGTTTAATTGCATCATCATCATGTTGCCCATTTCATCTCAAACATTTTCTTCATATCTTCTAGTCTAAACCTTTTACCATGTCATTTGTTTTAATGCACATCATTATTCTATTAGATTTATTCCCATCTATTACCCCTTTTTAAACCAAGTTTTGAATCTTTATTATACATATCTTGTGTCAAATGCATAGTTTTGATGCATGCTTTGGTCTAGCCTTTTTGCCTTCAAAAAATTGAATCTTTTTACATTGAATCTAAAATCTCAACCTTTAAAATTAAAAATCCTAAACTAATTAGGTTCACACCAAAGCCTTGTCTAATTTGGGCTTAGGATATTCACATTTCATGTTTGGATTATGTTACTTAGGTTGGTTTCATATTTGATATAAAGACCCCTTACCTAGATCTAGTGTTTATTGTTTACTTTATGCCTTATTTAGAGCATCCTTTTAAGCCACATTATTTCTATGTGCTTTATTTGAAGTTGTTATGCCAAATATTTTGAAAGTTTTAGTCCCTTTGTTCAAATAGTTTTTGTGAATCAAAATTTGAGTCTTAAGTGAGCCAATTATTGAGTGTCATCTAAGCCAAATGCCTTAGTTTAGTTTGATTTTTAGTTCTTATTCATGTTTTGTATTTCCAAGTCTATCCTTATTTTATTATGAATATAACCACCTTTGGTAAAATCATTGATATATATTGACCCTAGTTTGCAAATTATTCTACTTTGTTTATACACTTTTGTGTCTAATTATAAATGCATGTGGGAAAATCAGTACTCTAGCCATAATTGAGTTTGAATCTTTGTATTACTTTTGGTGTTGATTATAACTACCTTTGGGTAAATTAGTATGATTTTTTTAGATTGGTTTTGCTTTTTTTTGTCCTTCTCTTACCTAGTTTAGTTTTTTTTTCCACTTGTGTCTCTTTTATAGAGCCAAAATCCCTTTTTTTAGATCTTGGTGGTTTGATATCTTTAGACCCTTTTGTTTATCACGTAACCTATACATGGATCTAAAATTGACTTGTTACACATGTAGTGAGACCATGTATAATCCTTATTATGGGAAATTTGTGATGAATGACCCTTTGGTTAAAGAGTTGTATGATGATGTAGTTTATGATATGGATCCTGATCTATCTTATAACACTCCATACATTGAACAAAGGCATTACCCTCAAGCATAGTATTTAGTGACACCTTATTTGGGCTGATTATGTACCAAGTTTTCCCTTTCAATGATAGTGGTACTCAATCCCCTACCTATACCATTAACCCTCCTTTGGTTTATGCAAGAAACCAAGATTCACAATGCCCAAGGATCACTATTATAGGACCTCATCCTTTGGTTTGTGAAAGAAACTAATCTTAAAAACACCTTACCATAACCATTATAATACCTTGTACTTTCGATCATGATAATAACCAAGCTTTATAATGACCTACTATTACCATTCCAAGACTTCATCCTTTGGTCATGACAATAACCAAGCTTTGCAATGCCCTAATATTACCATTTTAGGATATCATCCTTTGGACCATGAAAATAACCAAGATTTTTAATGGCCTAACATTACCATTTAAATCCCTTCTAAGTATGGTCACTAATTATTCTAACAATGATGCAAAAGTGAAACTAGACGAGTCATAGTTACCATCCTAGATCGATAACCTATTTTTTATCCCGTATTAGATGAGATTATTTACAAAGATATCATTATCCAATCACTGATCCTCCATCATCCATTTTCAACTTTTTCCCACTTTATAAAACCCATGTTGGTCATTGAGTTGAAATCGAGCCAATCGTTACCTCTCTAAGAACCATCAATCAAAGACCAAGATGTGTTCAAAACTAAAATTTAACCACCAATTATAAACCAAGGCTAAGAGAACCAACCAATCCATGATGTTTTTTTTGAAACACAAATTTGTTACAAGTCAACTTGTGAAGAGTCACCTATTTATCCTTTACCTATTTTTGAGGAGTCTTACTCTAATGAACTAATATTTTGTTAAGTCACGTCTTAATGATTATAACTTCCTTTTAGAAAATCATTATCTTGATCATTTTCCTATTTTTCAAGAGCCTCCCTTTGACAAGTTAGTCTTTATAGAATTGTCTATTGACCTTTTTCCCCTCATTGAAGAGTCTCACTTTGACAATCCAGTCTCTATGGGGCCATCCCTTGAATTGTTACCTCTCTTTGAGGGGCTTGAACTAGATGATCTAGTCTATGTTTAACCCTTCTTCGATGAATCTATTTTTGAAGAGCCTATTATGCTATTGTAGGCCACTACTTTTCCAATATCAAACATATAAATAGACATCAATGTGTCAACATCCATAATTAAAGAAAAATTAGAATTAGAATTATAGTGGATTTCTATTATTGAATTGGTATTATATTTAGAATTAGAAGTAGAATAAGTGTCAATCTTAAAATTGGATTTAGAGTCACTTGAGTCAGTGTCAATTTTAGAATCAGAATATGTTCATGGTTGTTACAAAATTGGTTATGCATGCCTTGTAGATAAATTTGAATATATTTAAGATCCTTCCATGGTTTTTGAGGATGATTACTTTAGCATCAACACAAGTTCTCCTAGTATCTTCTATGAGGATTGTGCTACCTCTTTCCATTCCATTACCATTTCACATGCCATTAATACCAACCAACCTAACCATTATATTGACATTCCACATCCTACAAGTGTTGATTAAGACTGATAAAATCATACCTTTTTTAATTGCATCCATGGTGACATACCAGTTAAAAATATCAAGGGGATCAAGACCACATTCATGTAGAAGAAGAATAGTAATCTAGTGAAACCTTTTTATAGGTGTTAGGGGGAAAGCAAAATCCAAACTTAACATCCTCTAGTGAAACCTTTTTGAAGGCACTAAAAGATAATAAAATTTAAAAGTAAATGTTCCTTAGTAAAACCTTTTTAGAGGTACTATAATACAATCAAGACAACTTTATTAGTGAAAACCTCTTCAAAGCTCCAATAGCTGAGCACAATAGTTCTTCACTACTTGATGCAGACATTATTAAATATAACATTAATACAACTTACAATCTATAACATAATTAGATAGTAGCTACTCTTAGGCCCTAAAAAATAAAAATTATGGTGTACCTATCAAGAGCATATTCATAAGTATTTGTCCCTACCACAACTAAAGTTATGTCAAATCTAGAATCAACAACATTGTTTGTGCCCAATAATCCCAATCTTCATTTGTTTCCCAACCATTATAAATTCCATTATAATCAACTTATTCATTAAAGACCTATATTTTATTACCAATTCAAACTTTTCAACAAATATTTATATGTATTTAACATTCAGATTCGCAATTTCCTTTATAGAGGTTATGAATACATATTGTCTTGAAGTTTTTGAGGAAATAAAATCAATGACCAACGAGGATCACAATAATATTTTTAGAGTAAAAATATATAGTAGGTTCTTGATAGAGTAACTATTAAAAATGGATATGGGATAAAAATTTAAGTGATTGATTATTCTAGTTGTATTATATGATGATTAGGATGAGCATATCCACATCAAGAAGAACAATAGAAACATTTACCTTGCTAGAACTATTTACCTTACATTTTCCATTTGCCATTCACCTTGTCGTTATTTCATACCCTACCATTTACCTTACCTTGTCACTTGGGGGTAACCCTATTATCATTATATCCCTTTTTTCATAACATCACCATCCTTGTACCATGCCATATCATATACCATTCTACCATATCTTCACTAAATAATGAAGTTGTTTTTACCCTCCCTCCCAACCCTTTTGACCTTTGTTTCATTATATTGGTTCTTCAAGCACCTTTATTGATTAGATTTAGATCAAGTTGTACGAATTGATTCAAAATTCAAGATATAGGTAGTATCTTAGAATGTATGGCAATGATTTGGTAGTTGCATCCTTCATTTGTTATTTTTCATTATGAGTGTTATTGATTATAATTGCCTTTGGGAAAATCAATGCCCCACTTTATTTTACTAATTATAACTTTCTTTGGGTAAATTAGTATCATTGAACTATGACATTATTTCCTAGTTATAACTACCTATAGATAAATTAATAACAACACCTTTACCATGCATTGCCATATCACTTTGCCATTCCTATGTTATACTATGTCATTTGCCTAATTTATGAACTTAATACTACCAGTCAGATTCATCTACTATAAGGTGAAACTACAATGACTTGAGGTCCTAATGGGACTATGCAGGTAGTGTTTGATTCATGTTGAGGTTAGCTTAGTCACCCTTTTTAAAATCCTATACTTTTTCCATTTTATGAGTTAGACCATTTTATATCTCATCATTCTCGATCAAGTTGAGATTCTTAAACTTTCCAAAAACATTTATAAACATTTCAAAATCCTAAAGATTAGGAAACTTTACTTACCATCTACTAGAGAGATATAAAGCCTCAAAATACATAAACATTTATCCTATTTTGATCTAGTCAGTCATCCTTGATCCACCCTACTAAGGAAAATTCATTGCTACTTCTAATCTATTTCAATACCATTAGAGGTGTGAACTTCCCTTTGCATGTATCCTTGCTAGAGGGCCCTTCCCATTTAGCATTCCATTAATCCTTCATGTGTATGTATTTATTTGGTTGATGATAATATGCTTTCTATTTATTTTACTTTTAAATTTTTATGTGTTTTTTTGCTTAGTTTTTGTTTATTTATTTGATTTCATTATTGTACCTTGACTCAGTCTATATGTGTTCATTGGGTGATTCTTTGTGCATTATTATTTAGTCTATCCATTTTCATATGTCAACATTGTCATCATGGTTTTTATCATTAGTTCATTATTTTCAATTATTTATTGGATTGAGAGTTAGTCCTTATGCATATTTTGGCTAATTTATCATGGTGTTATATATCATGGTACATGCCATCACATGCTACATAAAAACTAGCTCAATAAATCTTATAAGCAATGGTTTTGTAGAAACTTCTCCTAGTTCACCTTGGTAAATCCTCCCACCCTCCTTCACCAAGTCAACCCATTCCCCATTTTGTTTATATTCATGATAATAAGGATGATCATATTTAAATTGGTAGGTAAAACTAAATCATTCTCATTGATCAATTCTTGTTCTTATTTTTCTATTCCTCATTCCATTTTATCCCACTTATGGGTGAAATACATTGGCATGAGGTCTATTTAGACTATGTAGGTAATACTTGGATACATAACATATCTCAGGTCAACTTGACCACTTTTATTATTCCAATAATCTCTTTCATCACGTTGTCTATCCTTGTGTGCCTAGTTGTTTTTGGCTTATTCAGTCATTAGACCATCACATCTATGTTTTCACCCACTCATCTTTAATCTATGTAACAAGTTACATACTTGAGTTATGCTTCCCAATTTTCCCTACTAGGACACAACCAAAAAACTCATTATTCAATATAGGTCATCTTAATTATCATAACCACATGTGGGAAAATATTTATTTTGACTCATTCACCATACTAAGGCATGTGCATGTGCCACTGATTATAACCACCTTTGGGAAAATCAGTGTCTCAAACTTTTTTATTTATTATAACTTCCTTTAAGAAAATTAGTACTTTTTATATCAATATGTGAAAACATTAACTTGATTGGATTAATCTCACCCATATGTTAATTTCATTATTCTTCTTTTTACTTTCTAAGGGACCATCTATCAATCATATGTGTCAACCACTCCATTGAGGTGGCATCATTATAAGCTTCCCAAACATTATTTGGAGCTTCTTCTTTAACCATTATCTTATTTTATTCTTAATTTATTTTTAATTATTTTAGAATACATTTTTTTTAATTATGGCTTGAAACTCCTTATAAAATAGGGGCAAACTATAGACAGCCCATTCTAGCCACAACTAGCTTCCAACTAAACTTTAGATTGATTCCTACTAAATATTGCAAATTAAGCCTCAAAATCACTAAACATCCTATTTTTTTCTAAAATATATTCATCATAGCTCAAAATCATGTTGATCCATCCCTATTTTTGGTATTATAGCATATGCAATAATAACCTATCATGGATTCATCCTCAATCACCTTACAACCTAACAACCGGCAGTTTGGCTTATGGACCCATTAAGTGGGGCACCTGAAAAATTATCAAAAGAGTAAAATGATAATAAAAATGAAACATATTAAACTAGATTAAATTCTTGGATAATTAATCCATTTTAAATTAATAAATATCTAAAAATCAAAATATCAAGCCTTTTCATCATTGCCTTTATGAGTTATCAAGCTCTTCCAAAATATCTCAAAATATCTAATTTGATATCCATGCCTAGTAATTAAAAATCATAATTACATGATAAATTTTAACTCAACTAAAATTATCTTCAACCCACCTAGGGTTAGTTTGAACCTATTCCATGTTTGAACTCAACCTTAAGTCACCTTGGGGGAGAGTTAAATTTTAGAGACAATAAATACAAGGCCATACCTATTGATATATAAGATATTTTTGTGTAATTTTATTATTCCAAAATATATTCAAATCTATTTTTTATTAATGTTATTGGGTTCAAATATCTTCAAAACTAATTTTTTGTAATGTTATTATGCCCAACAATCTTCAAAGTTATTTTTGTGTAATGTTATTATGCCCAAATATATTTAAAAGCTCTCATAAGCCAAAGTTATCATGCTCATTTATTGAGAGGCAAGCCTTTAAATTAGTGTTAATATTCCAAATTAATAATCCAATCATCAAAGCTAAGGTGCCAAGGAGAGAAGGAACAAAGAAAGCTTCATTGTTAAAGACTTCTTGATGCACAAACTGAGCAAGCCACTTTAACAATCCATTTAGAGCTCCAAGGAATGTAAATTAATGTTTTATTATGTGTTTTAGTTGTGTCTTAATTTTTATGCTTGTTACCTATGCTCCCCCTATTATATAGGATATAAATGTAAAGTGTTTAATGTTTTATTTTGATTTTGTTGTATTAGACTAACATTATATTAAACTCCCCTCTACATATTCCTTGTTCACATATTCATTCAAGGGTTGAGTCTTATGATTTATGGTAGCATGAAGTGCACTAATTCTCATGGATTTGGATTTATAATCACAAACTTCAAACATTTCAAATTCAACATTAAGACAGAACCCTATAGGATTATGCAGTCTACCTTTTTGTGTTGTATAGCATGGAACTTTGTATCCAATATAAGCCTTAAAAAAATAATAGTGGAGGAATGTTTTATATCACTGCCAATAGGTATTGAGGGAGGAAGAATGAAATGGATCATACATGACCTTTCCCTTTGATTATTAACTAGAAGCATCTCAAATTTGACATTCATTCAATATTTGTTACTAAGGATATCTAATAGCTCATCATTATTAATATCATCCCTAGTTTTATTGTAAATAAATTTACCCATTGCATTGCATAAATTGCAAACATATTACATATTATAGGAAAGAAACATGTCAATCATATTTTAGGTCACAAAATATAAACTACTAGCATCCATTATGTTATAATCTTACTAGGTTATTTTAATAAAAGTACATTTTTTATCATAACTACATAAATTACCAATTTATCCCCTAATTCAAGCATATATGAAACTTTCATTTTTTTACTCCCAAATAATATTACAATGGTACATATATAGTAAAGTAATACAACATATTATACCTCATAAATATAAGTACTCTTCATTAATAATAGATTTCAAAATAAACATAATAAAATATATATCCACTTTACATCCACTACTATAGAATAAAATAAAAATTGTGTTTTACATGTTTGCCTATAGCCACTAGTTTACATGTAAATAACACCAATAATTTCAAAGTACACCAATATAAATGATGTGATGGAACTTCCAAATAATAATTATTCAAATTTACATAATAGATATGAGTATATCTCATAAAGGTTTTGATTTAGCTATATAGAGGGAGAGCATCATCTAGGTGCTTTACCTCCAACCATAGACTGATAATCCACCACACACCTCCCCATTAGGAGTGTCCATTCCCTTCATGAATGGGAAGATAATGACAATATGGTCATTAAGAACATAATCAAAACTATGTGTGGTATGATCACTAATACATCCAACATTCACACAAACCATGGAATATTCTTCTATCTATTATGGCATGATACATGCATGTAATTATAATGTATACTACTATAAAATTACTTTAGCTAAATCTTTTCATTATAATTTTAGACTTTGAAAGAATTTGGTTAATAGTCCATAACAAAATACTCTTTGCTAAAACATACTATCTTAAACATTAACCGATGATGAGTGATTAATGAAAATGCCTCCTACCAATCCTCACTCATCATCCCTTAACATGAAATATGACTTGTGAAAAATCCACACAAAACATATATTCATAGGAAATCATCCTAAAATAGTATAATAACTCTAGCATACATATTTAAAGATCCTATAGGAAAATTTTCAAAAATCATAATCATAATCATAATAATTCATGAGATAAAATAACCACTAATGACTTCACATATGAAATTATAGACTAATGAAATCAAACCATTCATCACACTAATCATGTTTATAAGTTCACTAAGCACCAAGCATCAAGGCAACACATAATAACATAATAAATATCTCACTTCAAAACATAGAGTAAGAAAGTAGTCCTACATAATTCAAATAACTCACATACATATATTAATGTAGAATAGTATCCAATTATCATGATAAATTTGATACTATATAGGAAAAACATATTATTATTTCAATACTAATCCACCTGAATATATCTAAGTTATTGTAAATAATCTTCCACAACCCATATATCCCTCAAACACCTATAACTTATAGAGGCTTAAAACCTAAAGTTTTGATAATCAACACCACATACCAAAGGATAAGGTATTAATAATAAATTATTCATAAATATTGTTGAATACAAGCAAGTAATATTATATTTAGTAACTTTATAAGTAATTTTTATATAATTAAGGTAATCAATTTCAAATCTTAGAAATCTAACCCCTACTAATTTTTGGTTTTGATATCATTTAGATCTCTTCTTAATCAAAATTTCCATGTACTAAGTGTTATCCATTCTAATTTATAACCCTCAAAACTACCAATAAAATCTACAATCTATTTGTTTATATTATACAATCCATCTTTTAAATCATAGTGCAACTTGCAAAGGAAACTAAAAAAATTGTAATTTTGTATACTTTTTCCAATAGTTAACAATTTCATTTTAACAAGATATGAGTATGTACTTTATTATTTAGTCAGATTCAAATCATTTACTATGAGAATTTTTAAGGTGATTAGAGTTGTTTTGATGTTCCCACTACCATATTTCAATAAAATAAGATGTTACTAGTTTAAGACACTCAAAAACTTCAAATCCACATTTTGTTATAGGTTATACTTAACTATAATACTTGCCTTCATCAATAATTAGGCCTCTAGGTGATTATAATAATCACTTATAGGTTTAAGTATAGATTTAATATTATAAAAAATACCTATTAAATATAAATCCCAATGACAATGTCCATTTTCAAGCTTTATGGTTACACTTTTTATTTTGAATTTTAGGGTTACTAGTATGATCTTGGGGGTGAGAGTCAACTCTCACCCCCAAGTTCATAACGGTAAGTAAAAGATTGAAATAACTAATTAAATATTTCAGAGAAGTGACAATCAACATAGAATTTCACATATAGTTATACTAATGAACCACCCTATTCATTTTTTCTTTTATTTCATTTATCATAAAAAACATGAACTCCATATTTACTTATATATGTGTACATTTAACCTTATAAGTAATACATATATTTAAGAGTAAAGCCCAACTTGTATTTTCCATATTACCAAGGTTGTTGGAAACATTTAGGGTTATATATATATATATATATATATATATATATATATATATATATATATATATATATATATATATATTTCCAAATATAAGAATTAGAAAAATATATCTAGCATTTCTTCTTAAATAATAAAAAGCCCAATATTTAAACCCAAGTTATATGGACTTAGATACTTGCCTAGAAGTATATAGAATACCATTTGGTATTTGTTTATGCTTTTCTCCTTCATAGTCACTATTTCCTCTTGTCTTTCCCAATGTCCTTTTCTTCTCCTTCTCTTGGTCATGTTATTTTCTACTTCCCCTTTTCTCATTTTTATCTCCCTAAAATCTCCTCATGACTCAACCTTCATGCCTACATTCCATCCAAAAATACTATCATTCACTCACAATCATTTAAAGATCCATAACAACATGCAATAACTACCATGATCTCAACTCGAGCTCTCCAATAATTAGTTTCCTATTCTATGTAGGGTTTTACCTAAAATTGACCTCTTAAAAATTACTAAAGTCAAAAAAATAAATTATTTACAACTTTAGATTTTTACCACAAAACCTTCTCAAACCCTAATATCATGATTAGTTTTTATTTAAACAAGATAACCATTTTTATAATGTACCACTAATTTAAGGCTAAGACATTAATCACAATGAATTTTAATCCCTTTGTAGAATGGCACCCAAAATTATTAAAACACAACTAGATACTAAGAGGGGGTTGAATCAGTATATTAATAAAATTATCTCTTTTTAAAACATTTTAATGATGATTGAAACTATATGCAGAGATCATCCATACAAAAACAAAACACAAGATATACCATGGAAAACCCAATATGGTAAAAACCACCATGAGAATAGTTGCTAGAAACTATGGTTCAAATCTAGCCTCATAATAAGGAACCTCACTGGTTACAATGTTTAAGGACACCAATCCTAAGGAGACACCAATCCCTTGATTTAATAGATTAAAATATAAAGAATCAACCAATCCCTAATATGAGCACCAACTTAGTTTGTCTGATGGTACCAACCTATAAAATTCTTCTATGGAGCTAAAACTCTAGATTACAAAATAGATTCATACATGAATCTAGATATTTGTTCTTTGTTATAGGTCTAGTTCATAACTAATCATACTCTACACATTATCTTTGTGCCTTTCTTCTTCTCTATCCCTCTATCTTTGTGTCTAGATGTATCTATATTTGACACACTTCATCTCAATCTAACTCTACTCTTTTGTGTCTCTATCTTTTTTTTGGCACAATTCACCAATAGTAGCTCATCCTTTCTTCACTTCTTCTTGTGTCTAAATATTCTTCTATGTGACACTATTCAAATGGATTCACCAAACTTTTCCTTTATCTAGATATAATATATATAAATAATTGATCTAGGGTTCCATATCTTCTATGTATTCACACCTGGACTATAACACATCATGCTAATTTTGTACTTTAGTTAATTATGACTTGCATTGTAAGTTTCCTACATCTTGATTCGATGCATCAACACCATAATTTCCTATCTCATTACTATCTATAACATTTTATAGATTCAAGTTTTGATGCACATGCTCATTAATATATATTTTATCAGTTATATCAATTAATATCATTATCTATGTTGAGATATAGGGTTTACATGAAATTTTATAAATGTTATTACAACTAATTGTTAGTCTGAACATAACTTTAAATATTGGTCATTAATATTGTGCTTAGCACCATGATCCAATAGTCTATATTTAAATGGCTCAACTTTAAAATGTGTCCATTCAATTTTCTTGATCCTAAATTTTTTATGTTGTTTGATATCTAAAGATACACATTCTTAATCTCTATCTAGACATTAAATGTTGATCTCTTTATCCCATCTTGTTACTTCCTATATCTTTATATCACTTTTGCTCTATCAATCTTCTCAAGCATGTTCAATATTTAACTCACCACTATGTTGATAAACATCAATCACTTTATTCCATCTAGGTATACTCATTCCATTGGATCTTCTTTATATAATCACCTACTCACTATCAGATCTTTTGATATGCTTAATCTTTAACTCTAACAAGTCTATATTCATTGGGTCTTTATTTGACAAGATCTATGAATGTGACACTTATCACTTGTGTGTTTCTTTAGGGCTCCTTTTGATAATTTGACTTTGCTACACTTCATTGGATCATCTAAATATAATCAAGTGATAGCCATTGATCAAGTTGGGACATAATACAAAAGTCTAAGACTTATGAAATATTAAGTCCTTTGATCACTATTCAAGCCAGTAATTGCTAGGTTGAGGGGTCAGTTTCATAATGATAATAAAGGCTTAAGTTATAACTTAAGCTACCAAGTCCAAGGTATATATAATCACCAAAAAAATAGGAAATCCTATTAACATCATGACTTAAACCCTTAGGGTTTTATTGAGAAACCCTATCATGTTTGAGAGCATAGATAATTCAATTTTGAGCTCATTCATTCTCATTTGAACCTATGAACCATATATTCAAGATGCTATTGAAAAACCCATAACATATCTTCTATTTATTTCCTTTACAAATGTCTATAAATTATCTTTTTATAATCATGATGACTTTGTAATACCTTATGCAAATGTTGACTAAGTATGGAAACCATTTCATTATGCTTGGAAGGCTAACTTTGTACTTACATAACTCTTATTTCTCTTAGTCACATGACCTAAAAATTAGTGCATATGATCCTATTATAAATGATATTCCATCCATATATCCATTTTATATTGAATACTTCATACATGCAATATATGACATCATAAAAATGTCTATTCATCTATTTCTTACAATCTACAAATTTGACTGTGTTGGAAAACACTGTCAAAATGGCTGGGAGACCTACTTTACTCAAGCATATATTTTATTGAACTAAAGTACATGACCTTCAATTTAGTGCATAAAAACTAGGCACAAAAATAAACAAACTCATATGATCATTTTATCCTCAGACCTCCATATGTGTAAACATTGACCTCATCAATATGCTTACTTGGTTCTATTGAACTCTTTTGCAAATTTGAATAAGTATAGAGACTTAGTGATTTTTGTCTGAGTATCCAAATTTTCATACCCATATCTTCAACTAGGCTTCCTCACATGATTTCAAATCTAGCACATAAAAAATAGGGACTAGTGTGATCACAAACATGTGACCAACTCCCCCATACTCATTTACACATGGCAATGGTGATGTCAGCAAAATGCCTTCTCTTTTTTTCTTATCATAGACCCAAAATGTCTATATGATCAATATGAATAAATAAATGAATTCCACTCATGCACACAAGAATTCCAATCATCCTTAACCTTTGATAGGATCCTCTGCATATCCTCCAATCACCATAATTAGTCCTGAACATCAATGACATGCTCATAATGTCCCTTTTGACATTAATGACAATCATATTTCCAACAATCTCCCCCTTTGTCATTGATGATAAACTAAATGCTCTAATCTTCTACTATTCAACTCATTCTCTAGCATTACTTGCATTGGATTTTGATAAGTATGAATTGAATCTATTCATACCAAACTTACTCCCCCTTAGGCAATGGCTCATTTTCCTAATACTTAACTTGGACACTTTCTCTACTTCTTCTTTGACATATGAATTTTTTCTCCAAAATTTTACAAAGAGAAATTTTTCCTTATTATCCCATAAAGATCATTTTCAACTTTTCTCCTCCTTTATCATCAATGGTAAAGGGACTCTAGCTGACTATTTTTCCAAATATTTCTCCCCCTTTATCAAATAGAGGAGTTTGTCCAAGAATATGCAACTTTAAACTCATTAGAAATTTGTAGAAGTGTGCATACTTGAGTTGACTTTTCTCTCTTCTTCCAAGGATTAAAAAATATTATTTGAGACTCCCCATGGACTCATGCCCTATCACTAAGATCTAGTGATGTGGTGTAGGAGTCACCACTCCCAAATTATGTCTTAGATATTAAAATTATTCCTTAAGAAGAGGTTTGGTGAATATGTCTACAATATGGTCCTTAGTTGGCACATATTATATTATGACCTCTTGGTCTACAACTATCTCTCTCTTAAGAAGTAATACTTGATTGATATGTGATTGTTTTTAGAGTACATCACTAGATAATTTGATATATTTATAACACTTAAAATATCATAAAAAATATAGATAGGTGCCTTATACTCTACCTTGATGTCCTTGAGTGTTTAATTCATCCACAAGACTTGAGTGCATCATACCTCTATTGCTACATATTCTGCTTCTATTGTGGAAAGAGTAACTAACTCTTGTTTTTTGCTCAACCATGAAATAAGTCTATTTCTAAATAAAAATTCACCACCACTAGTGCTTCTTCTATCATCAATACTTCCTACCTAATTATCATATGTATAAGCTATCAAAGTGAAATATTCACTTGCAAGATACCATAGACCATAGTTAATAATGATTTTGATGTTTCTAAAGTTCCTTTTCACTACATTGACATGTGATTATTTAGGAGTAGCCTAACATATTACAACCATGCAAACTACTCTCATGATATCTGGTCTTTATGTTGCTAGGTATAACAAGATATCTATCATTGATCTGTACATATTTTGATTTTCATCAGGGGACTCATCCTCTTTGCTCAACTTACAACTATTAATCATGGGAGTACTAACTAGTTTATTGTCTTCCATTCCAAACTTCTTGAGCATTTCCTTTGTATATTTGGTTTGGGATATAAATATCACTTCATCCGTTTGTGTAATTTCTAGACCAAGGAAGAAAGAAAGTTATCCTAACATAAACATCTCAAACTCACTTTAAATTTGTGTAGTTAATTATTTGCACATTTTTTAATTTATACCACCCAATATGATTTCATCTACATAAACAATAATCAACTTATGCTCACCTTCTGATTTGAAGTGTAGATTGTTATCTATACACCCTTTGTTTAAACCTTGTTGTTGTAGGTACTGGTCTAATCTTGAATACCATACTCTTGGTACCTATTTTAGACCATAAAAATATTTATTTAGTCTACACACATAATATTATTCCTCTAACAATTGAAAACCTTCTATTTTTTCAATATATACTTCCTCTTCTAAGTTTCCATTTAAGAAAGCAAACCTGACATCCATTTGATAGACTTTGAATTTCTTGTAAACGGAGAATACTAGAAACATTACTATGGATTCTAATCTAGTAGATGGAGAAAATGTTTTCTCAAAATCTATGCCTTCAATTTGTGCATATACTTGCAAACCAACCTTGATTTATTCCTTATAAAAGCTCCATATTCATTTAGCTTGTTTATATAGACCCATTTTATACCTATCACATTCTTGTTTGAGGGTCTTGGAACTAACTGCTAAGTTTTGTTCTTTTTAATTTGGATTTATTCTTCTTACATGGATTTTAGCCAATTATCATCCTTGTTGGCGTCAACATAGCTCTTAGGATTAATTTTAGACATTAGAGCAAAAATTACTTGCTGCTTGTTTATTGCATCTCTTCTCCTTATTTAAACTCCTTCATTCTTATTGCCAATTATCTTCTTTTTAAGATGATCCTTTTGAACAAATCTTGGAGGTGACTTTTCATTCATTTACTTAACCTCTTCATTATCTACTTCTTCTTTAAGATCTAATTATTCAATACTAATTTCCTTGTTAGGTTCAACATGGTTCAATCCTTCTTCAACCTTGACATTGATTCTCTCTACTATCATGTAGCCTCTTATTGTAATAAACACAGGCTTTTATTTATGTGGAATATCCAAGAAATATTCCTTCATCACGTTTTGATTCAAATATTCCTAATTTTTCCTCCTTTCTTTTGATGTAGCATTTGCTTCCAAACACTCAAAAGTACATAACAGAGGTAAGCTTTCCTACCATAGCTCATAGGGAGTTTTTTATCTATTTACCCTCAGTTGAACTCTATCCAAGATGTATACTTCTATTTGGACTGCTTATCTCTAGTATCCATTAGGTAACTTGGCCTCTTTTAACTTTTTTTTGGCCATCTCCTTGACCAACATGTTCTTTCTCTCAACAACTCCACTCTGTTGTGGAGTCCTTGATACAAAGTAATGTCTTTTGATCCCATGATTCTCACAATAATCTATGAACTCATTTGAGGTGAACTATCCACCTTTATCAAGTCTTAAGTATTTGATCTTTCATCTAATTTAATTTTCAACCATGGCTCTAAATATCTTAAATCTCTTAAAGGCTTGAGACTTGTCCTTCAAAAAGGTTACCCATGTCATTATTGAGTAACCATCTACAAATAACATGAAGTATCTCTCTCCTTTAGATTTTATTGTCTTAGTAGGACCACAAAGATCAGTATGAACTAATTGTAAAGGCTTTATATTTGCATACTCCTTTGTTTAAAATATGATCATTATTTGCTTGCCTAGTTGACATTCCTTGCAAGTAGTATCTGCAAGTTTGGCTATCTTGGGTATATGTTTGACACACTTATTTGAGATTACTTTGACTAAGTTATCAAAGTTGACATGACCCATTATTCTATGCCACAACTAGCTCTCATCAACCTTACCTATCATGAATCTATTTCCATTCACTTCATCAAGATTGTAGATATTGATTTCAATCCTTTTCCCTTCTAAAACTAGTCTTCTAGATCTATTTAGAATACAACTTATACATTAAATATGACCTTATATCCATTATCACACATTTGACTGACACTTAACATATTATGCTTTAATCCTTCAACATAAAGGACATCATGTGTAGGTAATTTTCATCTATGTTCAAGGTTCCTTTACCTTTGATCTTTAATGATGTGTTATCTCCCAAACTAATAGATCCTTCCTTAAATTTTCTCAATTTGGTGAACTTGCTCTTGTCACCAGTCATATTCTTTGAGAAACCATTATTTATCACCCAAAAATTATGATTCTTGACATAAAGTACTCTTTTATCAATCATGGATTTATTTTTCACTTTCCACACTTCCTTGGGTTTCTTATTTAGATTCTTTTCAAAAACTTGTGAACCTTTTTTCACACTAAGAGGCATGCCTTTCTTTACATTATGTAATTTTGATCTTACAAAGCTAGTTTTACAATGTTTAGCTATGTGACTAAAATTATTGAAATTATAGCACATTAAATTTGTATCTAACAGAGGAGCAAATGAGTTTCTACTTAGAATTTTTTTCTCCTTGTAGGTAGAACTCTAAAATCAATGGCCCTATGGCTAAATTGATTACGACTATAAAAATAACCATATAAAGATGAGGAATACCTAGTCAGAGTATTTCTTGGTGCAATATGAGGAACCCTTCTAAACTTTGAATTCTTCAAGTCTCTCACTTTGGTGTATCCATCTTCATAAGCTAACTTTGTCTTGTTATTCTCTTCAAGATTTTTTTTTATGTTTAAATTTATTCACATCAGTTATGTCTGAATATTTCTTTGTGTCCTTGTTAGCTTTATCCTTCATTTTTTTATCTTCTCCTTCTACTTTGAAGTTTTCATATAGGTTAGCAGATGTACTAGTTGAGTAATTTTCCCTTCTCATAAACAAGACCTAATCTATATTTTAAGGGGATTTGAGATTTTATCAATTAATCAAGGATGTCTAATCCTCTTGTCAACTTCAGAATTTTGTTTATTTGACCTTTGATTTTTTCAATCTCTTTTTTCAAGGCCTCTATTTCTACTTCTAGCTTCATACATTCATCAGATTTAGATTGTAGTTTTAGTTTGATTACCTCTTCTATTATCTTAGCCTATTCAACTTGTTTATTTATACTCACTATCATCTAATCATATTTCTCAAGACTTTTAGATATTTTCTTCAATTTCATTTTATCCAAGCTTCTTCTATTTTGAGCTATCTTTTCTTAGCTTATCAGTTTTCTCTAAATTAGAGATGAGCTCACATTCAAGGTATACTTTTCCTTCTTATTCTTCATGAGAGTATTCAACTTCTTCTTCATCTAGATCTATAGAAGTTGATCTTAATTCCATGAACATGGATTCATTTTGCTCAGCCATAAAGGCACAATCATGATCATAATTAAAACTATCACTATCATCCATTGAATCACTATCTTCTTTTGTGTATAGACATTTCTTATTTTTGAAGAAGTTCTTCTTATTGGAATAGTAGGGTTTCACCTTTTTTATACTCTTTACTTGATTAGATTTATATTTTTTATTATGAAGGCATTTAGAAACAAAATTCCCTACTTTACCACAATTAAAGCATTTGAAGGGTAACTTACCTCTATACTTTATAAATCCTCTCTTTAGTCTTTTGAAAAAGTTAGATTCTTCTTCATCATTTTTCTTAGATCTAGATGTAGGTGATTCTTCCTTTACTTTATTGGCTACTTTGAATGCAACTTCTTTCTTGAAGCTGCCTATCTCTCCCATTCTCATCTCATAGGCTATGAAGGTCCCATGCAACTCATCAATAGTGAGTTTGTCTAGATCTCTTGCTTCTTCTATTGTAGATATTTTAGAATCATACCTTGATGGCAAAGATCTTAAAATATTTTTGATAATGATTTACTCTCTAATTTCTTCTCCAAGGCCTCTAATTACATTGACTATTTCATATACCTTGAGGAGGTAGTTTGTAATCTTCTCTTCTTCATTAATCTTAAGGATTTAAAACTTGCCTTTGTAAGTTTGTATCTTGTCTTGTTCTATATATCTTGTGCATTATTACAATGCATAACTTTGATAAAATCTAAGTTTGGCAATCCACAAAGAATAACATTCTTTATCTTGGCATTGCTTTCATATGCTTTCTTAGCATCTTGATCAGTGGGAGTTATACTAGGGGCTATATATTTATTTACCATAGACATCCATACATCAAACCCTAATGAGGACATATGTGCTTCCATTTTTATGCTCCAAAATGCATAGTTAGATCTTAGAATAATGAACACAATGGCTAGTCAAGAATAATCTTCATCAAATAAATCACCTCTCTATGATGGAAGTTGAATGAGCTTCTCTTAAGTAAATAGGGCTCTAATACCAATTGTTGGAACATAACTAAATAATAAGAGGGGGGTGGTTGAATCAATATATTATTGAACTTAGCTCTTTCAAAACCTTTTAATGTTAATTGAAACTATATGCAAAGATCATAAATTAAAAAACACATAACACAAGATAGACCATGGAAAACCCAATATGGTAAAAACCACCATGAGAATAGATGTTAAAAACTATAGCTCTAATCTAGCCTCAAATAAGGAACCTCACTGGCTACACTATTTAAGGACATCAATCCTAAGGAGATACCAATTCCTTTATTTAAGAGTTTCAACTCTAAGGCAATAACCACTCCCTAATCTAATCACAAACTTAGTCTATATGATGGAACCAACCTATAAAATTATTCTATGGAGCTAAAACTCTAGATTAGAAAGTAGATTCATATATGAATCCAAATATTTATTCTTTATTATAGGTCTAGCCTGTAACTAATCGTACTCTACATATTCTATGTGTGCCTTTCTTCCTCTCTATCCCTTTGTCTTTGTGTCTAGATATATCTCTATTCAACACACTTCATCTCAATCTAAATTTGATCTTTTGTATCTCTATATTTTATATTTGAAATAATTCACCAATAACAACACATCCTTTCTACACTTATTCTTATGTCTAAATATTATTCTATGTGACACTCTTCAAATGGATTCACCAACCTTTTCCTTTTCCCTAGATATCATATATATAAACAATTGATCTAGGGCTCCATTCTTCTATGTGTTCACACCTAAATTATAACACATCATTTTAATTTTATAATTTAGTTCATTATGACTTGATCTGTAAGTTTCCCATGTCTCGATTCCATGCATCACCACCATAATTTCCTGTCTCATTAATATTTTTAGCACTGGTTGGACTCAAGTTTTGATGCACATGCTCATTAATATAGATTTTATTGGTTAGATCATTCAATCTCATTATATGTGTCAAGATATAGGGTTTACATGAAAGTTTTTGAATGTTTCTATAACTAACCATTAGTTTGAACATAACTTTAAATATTGGTTGTTGATCTTATGATTGGTGCCATAATCCAATGGTCTATATTTAAATGGCTCAACTTTAAAACACATCCATTGGATCTTCCTGATCCTAGTTTTTACATGCCATACGATCTCTAAAGATGCATGTTGTTTATCTCTATCTAGATTTTAAACATTGATCTCTTTATCCCATCTTATTGCTTCTTATATATTTGGATCACTTTTACTCCATCAATCTTTTCAAACATGTTTGATACTTAACTCACCACTATGTTGATAAACATTGATCACTTTATTCTATCTAGGTCTACTCACTCTATTGGATCTTAATATATGATCACCCACTTAATATTATATCTTTTGACATGCTTGATATTTAAGTCTGACATGCCTATGCTTATTGGTCTTTGTCTGACAAGCTCCATTAATGTGATACTTATCACTTGCATGTTTACTCAGAGCTCTTTTTGACAATTTGACTTCACTGCACTTTGTTAGATCATCTATGTACAATTAAGTGATAGCCATTGATCAAGCTAAGACATAATATAAAGTCTGAGACTTATGAAATATTAAGTCCTTTTATCACTACTTGATTCGATAGTTGCTAGGTCAAGGGACTGATTTCACAATGATAATAAAGGCTTAAGTTATAACTTAAGCTATCAGGTCTAAGATATATCTAGTCACCATCAAAATAGAAAATCCTATTGATGTCATTAATTAAACCTTTAGGGTTTTATTGATAAACCCTATCATGTTTGAGAGCAAAGATAATTCAATTTTGAGCTCATTCTTTCTCATTTGAACCTGCAGACCATATATTCAATATGCTCTTGAAAAACCCATAATAGATCTTCTATTTATTTCCTTTGAAAATGTCCAGAAATGAAATTTTTAAAAGCATGAAAATTTTGTAAGACCTTGTGTAGATTTTGACTAAGTATGGAGACCATTTCATTATAACTAAAAGGCTAACTTTGTACCTACATAACTCTTATTACACTTAGTCGCATGATCCAAAAATTAGTGCATATAATCCTATTAAAAAGGGTATTATATCTATATGTCCATTTAATCCTAAAGTATTCATACAATAAAGATGTGACATCATAAAAATGCCTATTCATCTATTTATTACAATCTAAAAATTTGACTCAGTGTTGGAAAACACTGTTAAAATAGTTAAGAGCCCTACTTTGCTCAAGCATAAATTTTGTTGCACTACATTATGTGACCTAATATTTATAACATAGAAACTAGGTAAAAAAATGAACAAACCCATATGATCATTTTGTCCTTGAACATCCATATGTGTAAATGTTAACCTCATCAACATGCTTACTTGGCTCTGCTGAACCTTTTTGCAAATTTGGTTAAGTATAGATACTTAGTGATTTTTATTTGAGTATCCAAATTTTCATGCCCATATCTTAAAATTCATTTCCTTGCATTATTTAAAATATGGCACATAACAACTAGGGACTAGTGTAATCACAACAATGTGACCATATCCCCCATACTCATTTACATGTGGAAATGGTGATGTCAACAAAATGCCTTCTCATATTTTCCTATCATAGACCCAAAATGCATAAATTATCAATATGAAGAACTATATGAATTCCACTCATTCACATAATCATTCTAATCATCCTTGACCTTTGATAGGATCCTTTGTATATCTTCTAATCACCATAATCAGTCCTGAACATCAATGACATGCTCATAATGTCCCTTTTCACATCAATGACAATCATATTTCCAAAAAAAATTCCCTCAAAATATCCCTTAGGTTATACATCCTTGAAAATATTTAATTTTTAAATACTTTAACCCATTAAAAGGAATTTCATTCAAATAATGCATTAATTAAATAATTGTGCTTACTAAAAAACCTTATTTATTGATAATATGATAGAGAGTTTAGTAAAACATGAAATATTTTGAGTAAAAAAAGTATTCTAACAATTCAACATACTCATATTAAGAAATATAAAATGAAAATAATTTTGAAACCAAAGCTTATTATGTATGCAAATTGAAATACACTCATCATGAAAATCAAATTTTGAATAACATAAAGTTATGACTCATACATAAAACACAACACAATAAAGATATAATAATAGTAATATAGGGTATATTTATACAAAAAACATAGTATGAAAAACACAAGAAATTAACAATAAATACAAATACAACCAAATCCTATAGATTAAAACATTGCTCAAGTAACTGTATGCATCTACAATGTACATAATATGATATCTATAGTACAATGTCTGATAATGATGTAGTGATATAATTTACACTCAATGAAAGTTATATATAACATTATAATAATTTTCCTTCCCTATATATTTATTGAGCCTCTCAAACCCCTAACCTTTTATAAATGATGAAACTACTCCTCTTCATGGTTGAGTTGCTCTAGTTTATTATAGAACTACCCCTAAGGTGACATAATTATTGTAGTGGTTTCAAAAAATAATGTAACCATCACCAAAAAGGTATTTTAATTTTACCTTGAAGTATTTATATTATCCTAAGTGGTGATTATGTCACATAGACAGATGGTTACATAATTGACCCTATAAATAGGGGTGGTTCCATCACATTTGGTTTGTGTTCCAAATTTAGCTTTGAAACTCAATATTTCATTCATTTGGCATGCTTATTTTTATATTTATTATTATTCTCACCTTTATTTAACCTCCATGTTGTCCCAAATCACTCCTTTTATTTGTGATTATTTTTAAGCCTTTCCTAA
The DNA here is from genome assembly GCA_037957365.1 of Torreya grandis. Taxonomy (NCBI): domain Eukaryota; kingdom Viridiplantae; phylum Streptophyta; class Pinopsida; order Cupressales; family Taxaceae; genus Torreya; species Torreya grandis. The sequence continues at coordinate 2,769,592 of JARHVA010001103.1, read as the reverse complement.
GTTCCACTCCCAGTTCAACTCAATTAAACTCACCCTTAAAAATCTCATTCCTCCCCTAAAAGTATTCCAATTTTAGATCCAAAATTTTTAATTAGATATTGAAGTTTTTAATATTTATAAATCCAAAACATACTTAAAATTTCTTTTAAATAATTACCTTTGATCATTTTTGTGTTAAACTACACAATTTCAAGCAAGGAAGGTCATTGAATTTGCAACTAGATCTTTACAATCAGTGCACTAGCCAACCACAATCAATTTTTGTTTTTTCTAGAGTTTTATCCCTCTCATATTATTCCATTTATACCATCATTTTATCATTCTCATTGTTCATAGAGTTCTTACAATCATTATTTTGAGAGGAACTAGCACGCTAAGAACATATCACAAATATATCTCTTGCTTCTAGTTGGTCTACATCTTGATTAGGTTGGGGGTTTCTAGTTTTAGTTTTATTTATTTGTTTAGTTTATTATAATAGTTTAGTTTATTTTCTTTCATTACACTATATTTATATTTTGAAAAGGCAAATAAATAGGAAAAGGAATTCTTCTCTTTTCCCATCTTTGCACCAAAAATATTGGTTAGATTCCTCTATATTTGAAGACATATAATAGATTATTTAAAATAATAAAAATTTGAATCCAAAACCTAAGTAAATATTATAAAACAAAAAAAACTTTTATCTTAAATAATAATTAAATTTTAGTTTAAAACAAGCTCTTGTTTATGCACAAACAAGCACACTAATAAGTAGAAAACTCTGGCCATACCTAGGAGAATAAAAGGTAGTATCATGATTTTTATTTTCCTTATTTCAGTAAATTTAAAATTTTGTTTTATTTTTTTAAAATTGTATATTATAAATTATATATTTACTTTAATTTGATACAAATCATTCAAACTCAGTGTGCATTCATCTAAAACACCAAAACATAGTTCTAACTTGTATATGCAAAAGAATATTCAAATACTTGGTAGTATTAATACTTAGGATTTAGATATGATTTTTTATTTAATTTAATAATATAAAAATATTATTTTTAATAATACATTTATTGATCCATAATATAAAAATAAAACAATTTCATTTAGTTTGCACCTAGAAAAGCTTGAAATCAACACTTGCATTGTTATCCTAGGTTTTGATTTCTAGTATTGCATACATTGAGAAGTGAACTAAAAAATACCAAAAAGGAAGAATTATTTAATTTATATATAGATATTAATTTTTATTTAATTTCAATTATTAATTATATTTTTTTGGTCAAAACATTACCAAAAACCAAAAAACAAATCAACAACCAAAGCCTTGTACCAATGGGCAAGAGCATTCTTAAAACCTTGATTCTCAAAAAATAACAAGTCATACCAAATACCACCTTCAAATAAATATATTATTATTATTATTATTATTATTATTATTATTATTATTATTATTATTATTATTATAAATTTATATACTTATCCTCTTGGATGACACTCTCTACATGTCCATAACTTCATAGAGTAGGTCTTTTTCTATGAGTTAGAATACCATGTCTAACTATCAACACCCAATAAGATATCAGCATCAAGTTTAGAATTGAGTTTTTCCATTCCACACATGTACCTCATATCATTTTCAATGATATTAGTGCCTTATAAGATAAAGAGTAGATTATTGATCCACCCATCATTATCTTCCCTCAAAATTAAGGCTAACAGTACAACATAATTTAAGCCTAGACTCGCATCTCAATCCTCTTTCTTCTCCTCAGGTCTAACCTCATCACATATAATTCACACTTGTGTATGAAATTGACATGGCATAATCAACCTAAAATATTCAACCACATTCTCATTAAACCAAATAATTTCAACTTGGGCATTCCCAACATTGATTAGGAACTTTGCCTCCTTGTTATCACCAACATTGAGGGACCTTGGAGTTCTATTTGTGATTAGTTAAGTGTTCTTAATGAATAACATGATACATAAAAAATATTTTAGTTCCATCATGAACATCCATTTACACTCATCATTCCAAATCCCATTCCAACAAATAATTAACCCAACTCATATTTCCACCCATCATCCATCCATTACATTGGTGTCTTAACTAGATATTGAGAAGCTAAGTGTATATTTTAGAATGTTTTATTTATGTACACAATAAATGATGTGGGTATGTGTGATAATGATTAATTATGTTCTTTATAATCATAAATATCATGATCTACCATCCTCTCTACTATGATACCCTCCCTCAATATGATTAGCAAGAGTGATACTATATTGCATCCTCTTTAGACAAATAAAATGTAGTAAGTCCATTATAAAAATATAATAAAAACATCACTAATTAATAAATGATGAAAATACTAATGTATTATCCATGGAAAAATATATAAAAATAAACTATAGCCATACATTTTTTGATAAATAGATATACTAAAATATATATTCAAAACATAAAATACAATAGTTCAAACAAAAGACATAATAAAATGTTGGGTATGAAGCCATTATTCATAGGCCACTATCCACAGAGTACTATTCATGAGTATTATTCATGAACACTATTCATGGGTCATTATTCATCGTAACATGGTATACAGGTGATGTGGCATGCAAGTGACATGGCATGTAGGTGATGTGATAGGAAGGTAATGTGTTAGTGGGGCCCACAGCGGGTCCCAAGATGTGAGCCCATGATGAGTCCCAAGTGGTGGATCCAAGGTGATATGGCATGAGCCATAAAAGGAATATTTCATGGTGGAAAGTTGGAGAGAGAAACTAGGGCACCATTTTTTCAAGTACATGGGTTTGCTTTTGGAAAATCACTTATGGGGAGCATGTGGGACACCATCTTATCCCTTGCACATGTGGGATCATGTGGGAGTCAAAATGAAGAGGATTTAATCATTCCTTTTGCCATATGAGTGTGGGGATTCTTTGTTGGAATTATTTGAGTAGATTGGGTTATCTTTAAACCTTGATATTTCACATGGGTATGTGGGGCATGTCACTTTTGGATGCACATGGAAATAGTCAAAAAGATGATTGGAATATTTTGGAGTAAATTATGTACACATAGAGTGCATATGTAGTGCACATGGTATTCACATAGAGGTGGTCAAAAGTGGCATCATGAGATGCCATTCCAATATTAACCTTGCCCATGTGGGGGACAAGTTTCCCTATTGATAAATAGTGATCCCCACTCATAAGGGTCAAAATTCTCTCCCTCTCTCTCTCTTTCTCTCTTGTAAAATGCTTTAAAGCATTATTTTCTACTATGTAATGGCTTATCCATCTAGTGGATCATAGAGGAGCCCTTTAAGGCTCTCCATTTTTAGATCCATATTTAGAGATTACAGTTGTAAAAGCTTGCATAAATTACTCACCTAGATGTTTGGGTTGTAAACATCAAATTTAGGTTACAGGTTGAGGCATGGAAGGATGGATTACTTTGCTCACCTAGGTACATGTGATGGATTCATGGAGGATGTTGATGATATGGTTTTAGCATTGTTTAGATTTGCATGTATTTAATTAAGAGGTTAGAACTTGGAAAGCATGGTTGTATTCTTGGTTCACCTGAGTGCTTAGTTTTAGCACTGTTTAGAAGCTATTGAGAGGATGCTATTATAGAGAGATCATTATTGATATATTTAATTATGGTGTTGCCTTTGCACTGTGGTTTTTCCCTTACTAGTTTAGAAAGGTTTTTATATGTATATATGGTGTCATGGTTTGTCTTTCCTATTTGATGTATTTTATTATGTAGTTTAGTTTTATTTACATAATCATTTTATGATTTACTTACACTGTATGATGTTTATTTCCTAATAATTGGTATTAGAGCCTAGGTTAGCTAGTTTTTGTATAAGTGGGAGATAAAAGTGGAGAGACCCAAATATGAAGAAAAAGAATTCTTTTTTTATGGTAGGTATTTCCTCTTGGTGGAAGATGAAGAATGGAAGAAAGGAGTTTAAAATCTTTTCCATATAGAATAACACCAACACAATGTTCATAATGAAGAGGCAAATGCATTGCTTATGGTGGAACAAGCTTGTCTCCATTGGTGTAGATGGAGGGTGATGACAAGGAATGTACCTTGTTGGTTCTCAACTAGAGAAGGTGATACAAGTTGTGGGATCCTACTACCATAATATGTTATCTTAGATGATGTAGGAAATTCCATGTAGAGGAGGAGGTACCAAAAACCTTATTCTATACCTAGAGTAGTTAATGGATGGAGGAGAACAAGTTGAGACCTACGGTTCCATGGAAAAAATAAGGATAGTGTTGGATTTTTCATAGCTTAGAGTTTCATTGAGTGAAGTGCTCGATGGTTATGATGTGTGATTATCTAGGTAGATCGATGCATGGAGTAACTCTACACATGAGTTTGGTTTGACATGTGGTAGAGTTAGATGTAGTTTTATTGTGGACTATAAAATTTGGTAGGTGATGTGATGTACTGAGTAGTGTAATGAATTCCCAATAAATATATGAGTACCATGTTGATCATACTGGGTAGCAATTTTCTACATGTAAAAGTTAAATGTTGACTTTTGTGGGTTCTTCTCTTTAGTTGTAGACTATTGTTATGAATTTGGTGTGAAATTATTTTTTATCAAGATTTGGAGTAGTGGGATGTATTTTGACATCATTTATACATGGTGATCTCATAATGAGATAGGAGTATCTAGGAGGGCTATGTCGATGAGGCAAAGAGTTGTTGGTTTATGGTTTGAAGACTATATAGGCTAAAGTGGATGCGAGGATAGAGTATAATGGTACATTCATAGGGAGCCATGGTTTAGTAGAGGATGATGCTATGTGTAGATGTCATTTTGGTTGTAGGCCCTAACATGATCATGGTGAGATGGCTCAATTTGCTAGGATGTGATGAAGGTGGTTAGATGAGCAAACCAAGGATGGAGATACATAGTGGATGGGAAAATCAATGAAGTGAAGTATCCCACTTCTTATGGTATTTTGAATATGTCTTCCAATGTGTCCTAGAAAAAAGGAGGAGAAGATGGTTTTCATGTGCATTATATCCATTATGAGTAGGAAGAGCCTCATGAGAGCCATGGTGTATTAAACCAGATACTTCCAAGTAGTGGGAGTAGTGAGAAGTTTATGGTGGAATCCTAGATAAAAGATTGGGTCTATGGTGAAGTGGGATTAAATTAAGGTTTCAGAATTTCTACCTAGAGGAGAAGATGTTGATAAAGCCATCAAGACAAAGAAGTTTTATTAGTGAATAAAAATTCTTTTAGACTTATGTATGAGTAGCAGTGGGCATGATGACAACTGGCAGGTAGTTGTATGGAAGTAGGTTGGCATGAAGACATAGGTGGTTTAAAATTCTTGTGCATATGACTTCAAGTGGGAGATTTTTAGGTGTGAAGCCACTATTCTTAATTAATATTCATGGGTCACTATTCATTGTGACATGACATATGGGTGATGTGGCATGTAGGTGTATAGTGATGTGGCATGTAGATGACATGGCATGTAGGAGATGTGATAAGAAGGTGATGTGGTAGTGGGGCCCATAATAGGTGTAAGGATGTGGGCCCATGATGGGTCCCAAGTGGTGGATCCAAGGTGACATGACATGACCCAAAAAAGGCATCTTTCATGGTGGAAAGGTGGAGAGAGAAAATGGGGCACTATTTTCTCAAGCACATAGCTTTACTTTTGGAAAAGCACTTGTGGGTAGCATGTGGGACACTATCTTGTCCTTTGCACATGTAAGAACATGTAGGAGTCAAAAGGAAGAGAATTTAATCATTCCTTTGGCAATGTGAGTGTGGAGATTCCTTATTGTAAGTCTTTGAGTGGATTGGGGTATCATTGACCCTTGGATCTTGCACACGGGTTCTATTCTTTATAATCACAAATATCATGATCTACCATACTCTCTCATATGATACTTTCCCTCAATATGATTAGAGAGAGTGATATTAAGTTGCATCCACCTCAGATAAATAAAATATAGTTAGTCCATTATATAAATATATAGAAAACATCATTAATCAATAAATGATGCAAATACCAATGTATTATCCATGAAAAAATATATAAAAATAAAATATAGTCATACATTTTTTAATAAATAGATATACTAAAAATAAATATTCAAAACACAAAATACAAAATACAACAATTCAAACAAAATACATAATAAAATACACATCATCCATTCCACTTATTCCAAAATTTATCAAATTTATAGTCAGTTGTTTGCTAAAGATAAATAATATTCATTAAGGATTAGGTATGATGTAACACAATAAAAATATGTTAGGGTTTTTCATATGTGAATAAGGGAAATTAAAAAATCAAATATGAAAGTCAAATGTTAACCTAAGGTATATTTTAAACCTTAATAAATGAATATGATACCCTAAGCTATCAAGACTTAGGGTTTGTCTTGGTCAAGTCAATGATTGGGACCACTAGAATTTTTTTATTTATTTTATTATTAATGTGATCCATAAAAGATAAAACTATGAATATTCATATTCTAGAAAATAGGAAAATAATCATAGAAATCTAAATGTAAAAGGGTAGATTGACTATGTACTTACTATATTTATTATGGACAAATCAATGGAGGAGAGATGAACTTATCTAATTTATGATTTTTGTAACTTGTTATGTTTGTCACTATCCCTAAAATAAATCTATCTACTTTTTAACCACTTAGATCTGAAAACATGAGTTCAAATTCTATGTGAGTAATGTTGGTACATTCACACCCTTATAGTGACCAGTACTATTAAGGATCTACCATTACTATCCATATTTTTTATGTAGGTGTGTTACACCTTAGACCATTATGATTTCACTTGTAGATACCTATTATGTGTGTGCTCACCCTAGATCATGTATAATAATCTCTATTTTGATTCTCCTTGATTATAAAAAAGGGATAGAAAGTTAGGTTGGATATCCCCAACCACTCCCCATTGAGTGACTAAGTGTTGCCTATATTTTAATGCTTTGAATAAGATCAAACTATATCTCTCCCACCTAGGGGTGTGTGTGAGAACCATTGTGTTCATATATTATGCAATACAATATTCAAATTTTAACATTGGGTATCATGTAAATTTAACTTACATTTTTAATATTTGTCTTTAGGGCTACTCCTTTGAAGGGTTCTTAGATGTGTACGAGTTATGATTATGTGTCAATAAATTCTAATTGATTTCTTAATGTTATTTTTAATTAGTGACCAAGTTACCAATTTTTCAAGTAATTATAACCTTAAGATTGATTTTTATTTATATCTACCTCTTTGATATTTCATGTTATGATATACCCATGAAACATGTCTAGGTTGACCAATTGGAGATGTCCCATTTTAAAAATTATCATTGAGTGTTCCTAGACACTACCAATAGATGTAGACACTATATAAAATTGTTACTATCTAACTATTACCTGTACTATTATGGGAGTGAAAATAAATGATCTGAGATATGGTAACTATTTATTTAAAATTTTGGAGTGTTCTTGCATAGACTAGGATGATTTTGAATATGCCCATATGGTATATTGGGCTGGACAAGACAATAAGTGGGAAGACAGATAGGGGAAAGTGTACACAAGAGTTAAATGTGTATATGAAGTCTAAGTATGTCAAAGTGTGTCAAATTTAATGTTTATAAGTGTCTAGTACCAAATTTAAGTGTCTATAAAACCCTTCAAAATCCTAGATAGACATTCTCCATATCTCAAATCCTTATTTTTCACTTTTAAGAAAATATTGATAGTCCAAATAATGTTAGTTGTTGTATGTGTCTCCTTTCACTAGTAGTGTCTAGGATCCATCAATGATTATTTTTCAAATTAGAAAGTCTCCATTAGGTTGACATATACATGTCTTTTATGTTGGCCATAGTGAGAGTTAATGAATAATATTCTATAATATAAGTCACCCCTAGGGTTAACAATCACTTGGTAATCATCTAAAACTATCTTGGAATATTATAAAAATACATACATATCTCTCAAGTCTTCAAATATTAGCTTTGAATTAAACCATAGACATACATCTCTAAATATGAAAGGTCAAAGTTACATGATGCCTAGTATTAAATATCAAAAGATATCATTTAACTATAGATTGTTCAATATGTTGTTCACACACACATGAGTGGGATAACTACCTAAAATTTGAGCCCTATTTAGAGTATTATAATATAGGAAACACTCAACCATTTAGTAGGGAGTGATTTTGATTAGTTACACCAAATATACTAACCCTTTTTAATGGTATCTTATGGTTGAAAAATCATAATTAAGGTTTGGATGAAAGAGAGATAAAATAGACATTTCAACATAGGATTAGAGAGGTTTACACACACATAATCACATTATAATTATAGGTTCAAGGTTCCTATAAGTATCATACCCCCATTATTTGTAGGGAGATTTCGGGTAAACCCTAATAGTCCTGGTTACAAGAATTTGACTTTTCTGACAGTGTCTAGGTAGGTTTTCAACCATTGATTTTTATCTGAGTAATTGGCAAAACACAAATTTAGAGACATATTTTGTGAGAAATAGGTAAATAAAATTAGCTAAGTAATTCATCCCTCTCTAGATTTGTCATTTATAAATTAAATAATCATAATAGATGTCAATCTATTTCAATTTATATTAATGCATTTATTTTTATATTTTACATAATTTGAATCAGTGTATAATTTACATTATTATATATATCTTAGACGTATAAAATAAATAAAATATTTTTGAGTGCCAAGTTAGTTCAAAAAGAATGAATTGGCAATTCAATACATGCTACCTATCAAAAAAGGGAAGCACATGTATAAGAAGCTAAGAAAATAAGAACTAAATCAATGGCATAAAAATCAAATTTCAAAACCCTACATAAGATAGACTCAGTGTAATAGAGATAGACTTGGAGGCATGAAGTTTTCCAACATGAGTCTACCTAGGTCAAACTATATAGAGTGTGATTTAGTCCACTGAGATCTAGATGCCAAATCAAAGTTCAAGAATAGTGTGTAGTCATAATCCTTATCCATATTATTAAGTTTCTTTTACAATAACAAGGTGTGATTATTTCTTATCCTTTGTACTTAATTTGCATCCTAGTTTATTTTTTTCATTGTCTTGTTTCTATTGTTATCCAATTAGGTATATTCAAATTATGTAATTTCATAGCTATGTTATTTGATATATTTATTACAATAATTTATTCCTTATTTTGTATAAAACTATAATTAAGGTAAACATAATTGGTGAACTATGAATCATTCAAAAATTCAACCTAGGGTTTTATAAAACCTTTGTCCTTAAGGTTTGTTGATTTCATTCATGATCAAATATACATAATATAATATAGATCATAATAACACAAGAGATATTGGTGTGCCAAGAAACCCTAAAATGAAATGTATTTGAAAATTGATTAATTACACATATTATACACTAAAATATAAACATTAGACAATTGATAATGTCAGTCATGACCTATCCTTACCTACATGACTTATGCATACACATATATCTCTTGTTCACTATTATCTCCTATCCTTTTGTCTTATATGGGCCAAGCCTTCCTTTTTTCTATCAATGATCTATATGAATTAAAAATTATATGCTTAATTTGATTATTAACCTAATTAATTTATCTAATGATCAACATATAAATGTTTGCATATTTTTGGATGTCTCTAGTCATACTTAGACAAATCCAGATTGTCAAAATCATCCACCTCTATTAGATATGTATGTGTGCCTAGTAATAATAATTTTACAAGATCAAATAATCTTTATGGGTTAGCTTGTATATTATTCATGTTGATATAATGAAAATTTACCCAAATATACCTTTATTTATACATGATGGGTCTAAGCCTATTCCCTATCTATCACTCACATATAATTACTAAGCAATCATCTATTTATTAGTTGTACATTGATAATGTTAATAGAGGTTCTTGTAAAACACATCATAACATGTTAATATAGGGATAGTTATGTGAAGTGTGATGGAAGTATAAAACATACACAAAATCAGAATGAAACAAGCCATTAAAAAGTAAAAGTAGATAAATTTATGCATAAAACATATATTTAATAAGTATAGAACATGTATAAGTATCTACATAATTAATATATTTTGGAAAATAGAGCATGCACTGGACACTGAACAATGATAGAGGACACTTTGAGATAAACTATTTCATAGCTTCACATTAATCTCTATCACAATAGAACCATTTAAAAATACAATTGAGTGATATATATAGAGTTTTAAAAGGCATTTTCACTTCATATTCCAACATTTTTCTACATACAAATGAAAGACTCTTTGCATTATAAAGACTATTGTTATACTTTCAAGTGCCAAATACATAAAAAAAAATGATACAAAAGACAAAATAGTGTAAGTCTCACATGTGTCCAACAATTACACTTTAATATTTTTGTAGACCTATTTTACTCCAAACACTTTCCTAGACCTAAATAGTTATCTCATCTTGAGATAAGTCATAGAAAGTGTGCCTTATTATGAAACTAAAAACATTGACTATGTTAAGGAACTAAACAAGAAACATAAGTTGTAGTAATTACTCAAGGTGATATTTACCAATTTTCACCCCTTACAAACTACTTAGCCTCCCTTTTAGGTTTTCAAATAAGTAGCATACTAATCTACCACTCTTATGGGTTTTTAATAAACTAGCCTAACCAAGTAGCCACCCTTTATGGGTTTTCAACCAACCTGGTCTTGCTCCTAATGCTTAAGGCCATCCTACTAGAGTGTGAAAAAATTATTCAAAATTAAAAAATTGGAAGCATGCACATTACCTATTGAGAAGGTGGTGGTATGATCTACATTAGTTGATCTAGTCGGTGTTGTGATGTTGGTTTTGATTGGGATGCAGAAGAACAAGTTGAAGCTACAAAATATGGTGGTGGTGATGGTTATTCTTGTTAAATCACCAACTATGAAATCATGACCACATTCCTTTGATGGAGCACCTATTGTAGATGTTTAGGAGGAATGAAATATGGATATTCAACAAATTATGTGATAGAATTATCTAGATGTGGTAAATTCTATTTGAAAATTTTCCAGTCAGTAAGAACTTCTCACAACATAATGAACATTATGCATAGTAGGAATTAGGACACTAACATATTATAAATATATTTATATTATATGATGGGGAGGCATGCCATAATATTTGACACTTTTATCTAGATATCTTGGGATATTTACTCTATATGATCTGCATACCTTTGTATTTGAATGCCAACACATGAATTTTGTAAAATCTCATTTTTCCATGTCTATAGATTCTACATGACACTGTCATGTGATTCAAGAAACTACTTGAGTTTGATGTCCATTATTTTATAGGTAGATAAATGATCTTCCATCATTGATTTCAATTTTTCCACCTTATTAAACTTTAGTTTGCCCTTATATAATGAATTAGTGATATGTTGCTTCTAATTAAGCATGCCTTGCATGATTGTTTAACTTGAACCAAAACCATATCCAAGACTTTTTCATATTATTCAAAAAGATCAAAAAGTACCTCTATCTCTGCTTTGATGTTATTCCCTTGGGTGTGAATTAGTTTCATCTTGTGCATAACAATCTAGTCCTTTGTTAACTATGATAGGAGGCTTGAGAACTACTTCTCTTCTGACATAACTTGGTCACCCATGACTTGGGTGACTAACATACAACAAGTGTTATCAATGAGTTGGTATGCATTGGTAAATTAAACATGGATATCTAAATTATCATCATAAATATATAATACTTATTAATACAAGGTTGAAGCCTTATACATAATTGACTATTGAAAGATAGTTGCACATTTAATTTAATTATCAATTGAAAGATGTAAAACATCAAGAGATGTTTTGTGTACTATTGTATTTAGAGCCAAAGTAAAATTCAAAATCATCAAAATTGGTTTCTTGATATATGTCATGGGAAGAGAAACATTATGTGACATGTGGATACATCTAATAGCCATTGGCTAGATATTTGGGACCTTTATTGAGGTGCCTCCCCCTGCACACCTCCCTAAGTATATTAGAGCCTTGAGATGTGGATAATTGTTGTTAGATCTCAATTTTTCCCACCATCTTGGTGGTATATACTATTTATTTTGTTGTGAATTTTAGTATCATTGTGTGTTGTATTTATTCTTAGATTTAGCTTCTACCTTTGCCTCAACTTTAACTTCCCTTAGCCTTAGCTTTGTCATCCTACTCCTTATCCTACCTATTAGCTTGTACCTCTTGGGCGTGTAATGATTATTTAGTATTTTTATCTTCTTGAGCCTTTGTGAATGATTTTACTTCAACTTTCTTCTATTGTACTACCTACACTTCTTGATTTTATTTTTTTCTTCCTTGTTTCTTCTTCTTCTTCTTCTTCTTCTTCTTCTTCTTCCTCCTCCTTCTCCTTTACTTCTTCAACCCTTTTATTTTCATACTCAGCTTCTTTAGCCTTTATCCTTTGTTCTTAATCTTTTCCTTTTTGCTTATGCTAGTCTTCCTTATTAATATCCTTGTGTTTTGCCTCTTCCTTCTTATTGCTTTATACTTTCTTAGCCTTCTTTTTAGCTGATTGATGTGCCTTTTATTCTTCTTATTATACAGTGGTATCCTATTCTTATGCTATGATTTCTACTTGTTCAGTGAGATACGTAGGCTATGGTGGAGTTGCCTCTTCTAGATCCTAAATAAGATTTGGTAAATGAAGTTGTGACTATGAATTAGATGACAATATTAATTTGACCACAATACCTCTTCTTGTTAGAGTCTTTTATCTAGAAGAGGATGGAGGAGTGAGGTGATTTTTCACTCACTTGTACACCTAAACCATCTCTTGAGTTTGTTTATAAATTTTTTGGGCTTAATGTAATTTTCCTCCATCACTAGATCAATAAAATAAAGCATTTGTTTATGGATTGATGGAGAGACCTTAGATATAAAATGGGTCCTTAACTTTTGCACCAGGGCTTGTGGTGAAATTTATTATAGTGGAGAGTGTGTTTTCTATGTAGTGGATGATCTTTTAGCTATATCCATTTTAAAATCTCTACTTGAAAGTGTTTTAATATTGATTCCTACCCCATAATGTCTATTATTATCAAAGGAGGATGTTTCTTAATATTAACCAAATCTACTTGCACATGGTTCTACACCTAGCAAGTGCATACTACCTTACAAAAGAAAAAATATTTCTCCTCTTCTTGGTCATAGAATTTATTGCCTATGTTTGTAAGCATTGATTATAAGACTTAGTATTTATCTACACCTAAATTAGTAATGTCACACTCTATAATAATTTTTGGGACATGTTTGTTGTCCAACCAAGACATGGTATTGCATAACCTCTTCTTTGGTGGTGGTGGTGAATCTCACCTTATTGGTGCTTTCTGCTTACCCTTATCAGCCTATGATGTAGCTTATTATATTTGTAATGGTGTTTATGCTTGAGTTTATGCCTATGTAGGAAAAGTTTATTGTGCACCTAGAGGTATAGATCATATAGGTTATACTAACCTAACAAATAAATATTTATGCCTTAGAACTTCTACCTTAACATCCAACATGGTCATGAAAAATGGTAATGGAGAGGTTATCTCCTTATTCATGGAACCTTATGTGTATGACATCATGTAAATTTGTGATTAATGCATGTTTCCCAATATATTCTAGAACATCATTGAGTACATTGGGGTGTGAGATTATCAAATCTTAGATCTCAATCCACCATGCATTAATTTTCTCCAACTAATCATAATAATTCCCTATTTTGGTCCAAGCTAGATTTTCAAATGCAGTCATAGGTCAAAAACATTCATTTAGATTTATTGGGCCCTATAGTGATTTCCATTAGGTAAAATAGAGTAGTAGGACCCCTTAGTTAGGTCTAATGGATCGATATTGGTTATGACCCCAATTTTCTAAATGTAACAACAAGCAGAAGGGATAGTGTGATTTATCTTCTATGAGATAGGATTGAAGTGTATATCAAATTAACTTTCCCTTATATATATTTTGGTGAACCCAATATGAACTAACCCTTGTAGGTTTTCTTTCATGCCTTCATTTATTATTTAATTCATTTTTATGGTACTAGATCAAATCTATCGACTCAATCTAACATTTTGTGTGTAGGTTTAACACATAGTTGCTTTAATTGACTCTTGATTAGATTACTTAATAATTTGACTCTCATCAAACCATTCAAGCTGGCTTCCTTTAGCCAAAATCAAGCCCTTATACCAATACATATCCAAGATCTCACCACACTCTTAAAAAAAATGTCAAATTGCTGACCAATTAGTATAAATATAGCAAGTGTATCAAACATATCTTGAACTAGTGAGAAATCTAAATGCTATGACCATTTACAATACGTCACTCATAGAGTTAACTCCCTCAACTAGGTTATAAATTGACTTGTTAGGTTATGCTAATCCAAAGATATACCCTTTTTTTCGAGTTATGTATGTTATGGACATGTTTAATATTCTTGTTGTTAGAATACTTTAAGCCTAAATGGTGAAATTATAAGACCCTTAGTATATTTTAAGTAATTAAATAATAATGATTTATTATTTATTAACACGGGTTAACAACCCTATGTAAACAAATAATAAAACATAAATTATCTATTACTTAATTTGTTTCTTATTATCGATAATTTAAAATATTCTCAAGATGGTTGGAATCATTATTTACAATGGTCACATCCCTTCATATTCCACTATAAATAGGGGTTTACCCATATTGTGAATGTAGAATATTATATTATGAATCATGAATTATACATGAAAAAAGATTTTTGTGAAGGCTATTGAAGAAGTGAGAAGGAGTTTATGTATTGGGGTGTATTAGTTTCCCAAATATATGAATATCACATTGATGGGTTTTTTTTACCTTTTTGAGGTTTTACCATGATAATTATTGTGTACTAGTTCATTGATCCATATTCACTATTATCTGTGTATGATTTACTTATTCATGTCACTCTAGATCCATCCTATGTATTGCTACACATATGTAAATGAATTCTTTCATGATTTCATTACCAAAGGGATAAAATTGATTAAGTAAACTATTATCAATTGCCATGATCAATTCACACACACACACACACACACACACACACACACACACACACACACACACACACACACACACACACACACACACACACACACACACAATTTAAAATATTCTTTTGAAGTATTTTCAAGGCTGGTTTGACATGGCATGATAAGGAGGGAGAGATGACGTTTTTATTTTGTGTTGTGCTATATGTTCTCTACCTTTTAAAAACCAAAACTCAATTTAAAATATTAAATATGAATTCTAAATCTTTGTTCAAGCAACTTGTGATCATTTTTAAAAACAATTTACTACTATAAGAGTCATTGTATGACAAAGTGCACTTTGTGTAGGAAGGAAATCTCAAAATAAAATTTTATAGTCCTTTTTATCCTATTTTTTGCTTAAAGAAGTCAAATCTTAGTTGTTCAAACCTATGGAAAATTTTATAGAGCCTGAGAGACTTTATAAATATTTTAGTATTTTTTCAAGATCCCTAAGGTGTCATAGTTATCTTGGGTGAGTGAAAAATCTATATTCTACTTTAAAATTTTGATTTTGAGATCGTATTCTACCTTGTCAAGAGAATTAAGGGGGATTATCAAAGTTTTAAGGAAATTTGAGGTTTTTACATGAACATCTAAGCTGTCAAAATTATAAAGGAGTGTCATTCTTCTCTTTACTATGTGGTATAGGTAACTCTATTTCATATAGTTTTCAATAAGTATTTTAAAATAATTTATTTTTTAAATCTTTAATTTCCATGTAACCTTGGCCCCATTATTTTACTAAAAAGGTAAATAACTTTTCACATTTCAAAACAATACATGCATGGTGGATTTAATTTAATATATGTATTTTTATTTAAATTCAATAAAAAAGGGATTTAAATATTACCTAATGCATGTGAAAATTAAATAAAGGTTTCTAGAAGGGTTGGTGGTAGTAATTTTGCTAAAAACTTACAAATAGAGTGGTTATGTGTTTAAAACCTCCTAAAATAAATATTTTTTGACTTGGAATAGTCAATTTTTTCAATTTAATTATATTTTTTGGTTTGTGTGCCAACATTTCATGTGTCTAAAACCCTAGTTTCCCTATCAAACTTATTTCGACTTTCAACCTAGTGAATTTTTTGCCATACATAGTCATGTAGCCAGTCAATCCATAGGTTTTGACACCTTTAAAACACATCTACATAGTCAATTTTGTGTTTTGAAATATTATACTATTAATTTTATAACATTTTCAATAATAGTCTCTAGTTTAGTGCAATTTTAAATCAATTTTTTGCATTATTTGGCATCTAAATTATGTAATTAAGTATAGTTACACTTTTGATTTACTTTATTTATTAAAAAAAATAGTATAAAGACTCATTAAAAAGGTTATTTTAGTAAAGAATTTCTTAAATTAGTGTATTTTTGTGGCACTTGCGATACTCTATTTTATCATAATCTTTCATAATTTTTTTCTTTGTCTAACATTAAATTGAATAATTATTATGTGTTTGCACTTTTACATTTTTTATATTATCAAATTAACATAAAATTCACACTAAAAGGTTTCATTTTAAGCATTTGTGTATTATCTTGACTAAAGGGAAGTTATAGCTTCACCTCTTTTTTAATGTAGATAGATCTCAAATGCTTAATGGAAATAACTATAATATATGGAAAATTCATGTTAAATCCATGACTAAAAACTAACCTAACAACTAGGAATTTATGCCTTAGATATTCTACCTTAACATCCAACATGGTGATGAAAAATGGTAGTGGATTGGTTGTCTCCTTATCATGGGCCTTAATGTGGATGTCATCATGTAAATTTGTGATTAATGAATGTTTCCTAAGATATTTTAGAACATCCTTGGGTAATTTGGGGTGTGAGATGATCATGGATTGGATCTCAATCCATCATGCATTAAATTTATCCAATTAATCATTATAATTCCCTATTTTAGTCCAAGCTAGATTGTCAAATGTGGTCACAGGTTAGAAACATTTATTTTGATTTATTGGGCCCTCTAGTGATTTTCATTGGGTAAAATAGAGCAAGAGGACCCCTAATTTAGGTCTAATGGATCCATATTAGTCATGACCCCAATTGTCTAAGTGTAACAAGTAGAAGGGATAGTGTGATTTATCTTCTCTAAGTTAGGATTGATTTGTAAATCAAATTGAATTTCCTTTATATACATTTTGGTGAACCTAATGTAAACTATCCCTTTTAGGTTTTATTTCATGCCTTCATTTATCACAATTTATTATTTATTTCAATTTTATAGTACTAGATCAAATCTATTGACTCAGCCAAACATTTTATGTGTAGGTTTAACACATAGTTGATTTGATTGACTCTTGGTTAGAGTACTTAGTAATTTGAATCTCATCAAACCATTTGAGTAGGCTTTCTTTAGCCAAAATTAGGCCCTTATACAAATGCATAACCAATATCTTACCACACTTGTAATAGAAAAGGTCAAATTACTAACCAATTAGCACAAATGTAGTAAGTGTATCAAACATATCTTGACCTAGTGAGAAATCTAAATGCCATGACCATTTACAATACATCAGTCATATATTTAACTCCATCAACTGGGGTATAAACTGACTCATTGGGTTATGTTAATCCAAATATAGACCATTTTTTTCAAACTATGTATGTTGTGGACATATTTAATGTTCTTGTTGTTAAAACATTTAATGCCTAAGTGGTGAAATTATAAGACCTTTAGTACATTTTACGTAATTAAATAATAATTATTTATTATTTATTAACACAAGTTAACAACCTCATGTAAATAAATAATAAAACATTAATTATTTATTACTTATTGATAAAAATAAAACATATTTGTTTCTTATTATCGATAATTTAAAATGTTCTCAAGATGGTTGGACTCATTATTTATAATGGTCACATCCCTTAATATTTCACTATAAATAGGGTTTTACCCATATTGTGAATGTGTGGAAGATATTATATTATGAATCATGAATTATGCATGAACAAAGAGTTTTGTGAAGGCTATTGAAGAAGTGATAAGGAGTTTATGTATTGGGGTGATTTGGTTTCTCAAATATATCAATATCACATTGGTGGGTCTTTTACCTCTTTGAAGTTTTACCATGATAATTATTGTGTACTAATTCATCGATATATTTTCACTATTATCTATGTATGATTTGCTTATTTATGTCACTCTAGATCCATCTTGTGTATTGTTATACATATCTATACATGAATTCTTTCATGGTTTCATAGTTAGAGGGGTGTAGTTGATTAAGAAAGATATTATCAATTACCATTATAAATTGATATATATTCAATTTCAAATATTTTTTTGAATTATTTTCAAGGTTGGTTTGTCCTAGTATGACAAGGAGTGAGAGAGAAAATTTTTATTTGGCATCGTGCTACCTATCCTCTACCTCTCAACAACCAAAACTCAATTTTAAATCTAAAATAGGCATTCTAAATCTTTATTCAAGTAATTAGTGGTCATTTTTTTTAAAAAAAATTCTCTTATAAGAGTCAATGTATGACAAAGTACACTTTGTGTAGGAAGTAAATCTCAAAATAAAATTGTACATTCATTTTTTATCCTATTTATTACTTGCAGAACTCAAATCTTAGTTGTTTAAACTTCTGGAAGCATTTGTAGAGCCTGATAGACTTTCTAAATCTTTTGGTATTTTTTTCAAGATCCTTGAGGTGTTATAGTTAGCCTTAGTGAGTGAAAAATCTATATTATACTTCAAAAATTTAATTTTGAGATCGTATTCTACCTTGTCAAGAGAATTGAAGGTGATTGCCAAAGTTTCAAGGCAATTTGACGTTTGTACATGAACATCTAAATAGTTGAAACTATAAAAGAGCACCATCCTTATCTTTACTACATGTTATAGGTAATTCAATTTCATATAATTTTCAATAAGTATTTAAAAATAATTTATTTTTTAAATCTTTAATTTACATGCAACCATAGCCCCACTATTGTTTAATTATTTTTTTCTAAAAAGGTAAATAGCTTTTTACATTTTTCAAAAAATATTTTTACATGCATGATGGATTTAATTTAATATATATATTTGTATTTAAATTCAATAGAAAGGGGATTAAAATATTCCCTGATTCATGTGAAAATTCAATAAAGGTTTCTAGAAGGGTTGGTGGTAGTAATTTTGCTAAAAACTTGCAAATAGAGTGGTCATGTGTTTAAAACCTCCTACAATCAATATTTTTTGACTTGAATAAATCAATTTTTTAAATTTAATTCCATTTTTTGGTTTTTGTGCCAACTTTTCATGTGTCTAAAACCCTAGTTGACCTATCAAACTTATTTTGAATTTTGACCTAGTGAATGTTTTATCATACATAATCATGTAGCTAGTCGATCCGTAAGTTTTGGCACCTTTAAAACACATATACATGGTCAATTTTGTGTTTTGAAATATTCTAATATTAAATTTATAAGATTTTTAATAATAGTCTCTAGTTTAGTGCAATTTTATATCAATTTTTTGTATTATTTGGCATCTAAATTATGTAATTAAATATATTCACATTTTTTATTTACTTTATTTTAAAAAAATTAGTATAAAGACTTATTAAAAATGTTATTTTAGTAAAATTGTTCTTACATTAGTGTATTTTTGTGGTACTTGTGACACCCTATTTTATCATAATCTTTCATAATTGTTTGCTTTTTCTAACATTAAATTGAATAATTATTATGTGTTTAAACTTTTAAATTTATTGTATTATCAAATTAAGTTAAAATCTACACTAAAAAGTTTCATTTTAAGAATTTGTTTATTGTCTTGATTAAATAGAAGCTATAACTTTGCCTCATTTTTCTTTAGATAGATCTCAAGTGCTTAATGGAAATAGCTATAATATATGGAAAATTCATGTTAAATCCATGCCTAACAACTAACCTAACAATAGGTATTTATGAATTATAAATTCTACCTTAACATCCAATATGGTGATGAAAAATGGTAGTGGAGTGGTTGTCTTCTTACTCATAGACCCTCATGTGGATGTCATTATGTAAATTTATAACTAATGCATGTTTCCCTAGATATTGTATAACATCTTTGGGTACTTTGCGGTGTGATATGATCAAGTCTTGGATCTAAATCCACCATGCATTAAATTTCCTAAAATAATCATAATAATGATCTATTTTGGTTAGAACTAGATTTTTAAATGCATTCATAGGCCAAAAACATTCATTTGGATTTATTGGGCCCTCAAATGATTTCCATTGGGTAAAATAGAGTAGGAGGACCAAGCACTAATATTGGAACACCTACGATGTTCTAGAGAGGACCTTATTAGTGTTAGTTATGAGCTTAGAGGTAAAAAAATAGGCCAACAAATTTTCTCATGCATTTAAATTATGCAGTATACAATGTCAATGACCCATTTTATCGAATACCATGTGTTCTTGGTGGTTTACAAGAATTTCTTGGCGATGCACTAAGAAATAATGCACATTGATATGTCATCTATCATGTCAATAGGAATCCCCATGGATGCCCTAGTATAATTTATTTTTGTGTTTGAATGAATAGGTGGAGACTTATTTTTATATGATAGATGAGATTTGACCTAAGATAGAAGACATGATGCTCTCACCATGGTTACAACATTCATGAAGATGGTAACATAGTCTAATAGATTAATTATGCCCTCATTAGATCTACTAATTAGTGTGATCACCACCACATCCAACCATATGAATGTAGTAAACTTGATGAGTTACTTTGCATTAAATACTCATAGAGGGTGTTAAAGCATTAGGGCTACTACTTATGTTACTTCCAATTGTTCTGAGATGAAGAGATTGGCTTCTATAAAATCAATGAAGTTAAAAGGGTATGAATCATGGTATTTGCTTTGTATGATTTCTAGGACAATCCCCATTTCTTCCTTTTGTACATGTGTGAGTGGGATTAAAATTTTTACATGATCCATGTTTATTGTTGTAGAAAGGATTAAACAATTTATTCAATTGTATCAATACCGATGAAAAATTTATGCACAATTGGTCAAATTAGATGCAAATTGTAGAGATCTCTTTTTTGTAATAATGTGTAATGTATCTATGTTCTTTCCACACATAATTATATAGTTTTTCCAATTGAATCCATATGACATAATTCTTTGAATATGTTGAACAAGTTGTACATGATTTCTCCTAAAAAATTAATGTCGACTAGTTAATGATGATTAAACATTTGAAATTATTTGTCTCAAACCCTTTATTTACCTATTGGTAGTTACTAATGTGATGCACCATATTCTGACCTATCTATTTTACTTTATTGTACATCCTTTCATTTTAAAATTTTATCTACTTTGGGAAAGATGCAATATTTTAGGTGTATCATCATTAATAGTTTGGATTGACCAATGAGTGTCCTTTTTATGTACCTTGGTTGCCAGTGACTCATTCCCAAAATTAATTGAAGATTCCCTTGTAATAATTTAAAGTTGTTTTTCCTTAATGTTGGCTTTGTTCACCTATCACATGCTATGAATTTGATTTATCAAACTTTATTCTAATGTGTTGTGATACAAAGATCATAATATAAAAACATGTAAAAACCTAAAACCAAATATAAAAGAAATACATTAATAAAAAAACCTAAACTAATTTTTTCTACTCAACACCCTCTTAATTTTATGTGGGAACTAATTGATATTATTTATGGTAAGGGTTAAGCCTATAGCCATTTACACATTTTGATAATATGGTTCTTTGAAGATTTTTTTTTAAAATTTCCTTACTGTGAGACATCTTACTGATGTAAGGTCCCTTCCATTTAATGTGAAACTTTCCCAAAAATTTCTTGAATTTGATTTCATATAGTAAGACCCTATATTCTAGGGAAAAATATTTATGTTATAGTTTACGATCATGCCACACTTTTTGACTTAGATTTTTTACTTCCTATGTCCATTGTTCCATTTACTTATTTTCTTCCACTTTTGTTAAATCCATCAACAAATCCTACAGAGAATATCGATCCTCTAGTATCATGATCATTATAATGCATAGACTAAGAACTATGCACTCTATGGGAATTAGTATTTTAAGTCCATAATCTAGCTAAAATGGTATGAACCCTATCACATGCTTATAATTTATCCTTTATGCCCGTAAAAATGTAAGAATCCAATCCGCCTAATCATCTCTTTGTATATTGCATATTTTTGTAAACATCTTAACAAGTAAATTATTCAATGCCTCTATTTGGCCATTTTTTCATTGATGATATGTTGTGATTATATGGTGTGATATAATGAACTCACTAGTAAGGGTCTATATGTTGTTATTTAGGAATGTGTGATTTTATCACTAATCAATTTCAAAGTACATCTAAATCTGGTTAGAATATTTAATACAAAAACTTGGTTGCATCTTTAGCACTAAAATTTAGTGTTAAAATAGCTTATACTCATTTGGTGAAATAATCCATTGTATTAATTATGTATCATGTACAACTGTGCTTACTAGGTGGATTAATTAGCCCCAAGAAGACAATTCCCAATTGTTCAAATGGATGCTTTAATAACATAGGATTCAATGGAATTTCATCTCTTTTATTAGGATTACAATCCTTTAACCAATGTCATATTTTTTTTCTACTTGATGTACATATTGAAATCACTTAGGCCACCATAGATCACTTCGTAGTATCTTAATTTTAGTGGATTATCCTATGAAATGACCACTTGAAATTCATTGATGTGCCTCCTTAAGAAGTAATGGTCATTCATGATCTAAAGCCACTCTATGAAATACATCATCTTTCCCTATTTTGTGAAGAAACCTATTAATGATTTTGAAAGGTATGGATCTTGAAATCAACTTATTTTTGTCCCTTTCTACATAGTGCATAGGAAAGATCCTTTGTTCTAAAAAATTGATATGTCCTCTATGTTCTCAGGGATGGTAGAGAATTAAAATAGATGTGAATTTGGTGATTCATCTTGAATTTCCTTAGGTTATTCCCTATTGCATATCCAACTCAAATTTTCTAGTCTAACATTTTCCCTTCTAGGATTAACATTGATTATGAACTAAAATTCTTGAAATAGAATGATCCACCTAGATATTATTTCACCTAACATGGGTTTTATTACTATAAATCATATGGCTTGGTGATATTTAAATAACTCAAATATGTAGCTAGCAAGTAATGTCTAATTTTTTAAGTGTGAACACCATTACCAAAGCTTCCCTCTCTGTAGTTATATAGTTTTTTTCTATGACTGAGGGTTTCCTACTTATGAAATGGTTAGGATGATCCAATTTTCCATCTCTAGGTATGATAACATAACTCTTATGATAGTGTTTGAAACATTCACATGAACATGAAATTGTTTGATCTAGTCAAGATAAACCAATATGGGAAATATAACTAATCTTTGGTTTAGATCTATAAATTTTTCTTGGAAGTCATTTATCCATTCAAATATTTTATCCTTGTGTAGTAGATTTTCCATGGGTGTACATATATTTTTATAACCTTTGATGAATTTTTTATAGTATCCTATATGGCCTAAGAAATTTCTTACTTTTGTCAAGTTTATAAGTGGGTGCATTCCTATGATTACTACAATTTTGGCTTGATCCACCAAAATCCCATAGATGCACACTACATGCCCTAAGAGGACACCAAAGGGTGTATAAAATAAGCACTTTTTCAAATTAAATGCAATAAACAATGCTTAATAACATTCTAATATAACTTATAGTTTACATATGTGTTATTTGAACAAAGAAAATATATCCCAATCATCTAAGTAGGCCTCTAAAAAACATGAATAAAATACTTAAAGGTAATGATAACAACCATACAAAATATAGATAGAGAATTATTCAAACCAACTAAAATTACCTTGTACACAAATTAACCCCATTATACTAAAAAATTTATTTTTCATTGGTCCTTTTCTATGACTTGGATCACATCATACCCACTAAATCTATCCATAAAAGAATACACTTCATGCCATGTGACTAATTCAAAATCTTCATCTATAAAAGGTACATGAAATGGATCATGGATACAAGCATCATTCAACATAGGGTAGCATCCACAAAATATAATTTCCACCAACTTATTAGGTTTCACTACCATCATGTTGACCTAGTCAGCCTTCTCCACTAGATAAATGATGTTCGCTTCTTGCATCTTATCTACTTTAACCTTTAATTTCATCTTCATGTTGGAATTTAGTTGATTTGGTTAATTTTTCATAGTTAATGCACATTCCTCTAGTTCAATGTGAATTTATCCTAATGATATATCTTCCCCCTTCACATCCATAAACTTTATTGTAAAGACATCTTGATAATATTTCAACAATTATAGCCCTTCAAAAAGATCTGTCTAAGTCCAATAATATCTTATAGTCACAAACTTAGGCATAGACTCTATCCTAATGTTCTCAATATTTTTATTCAATGGATCTTGATATATATTATTAGATCCCATATTAATGGAATCTCATAGAGTTCTCTATCCTTCTTGTTTAGGAAAATTCAGATTTTGTAGTTTTACATCTTAAGTTTATTTTATAATTTTATCTTTTGGTGGCTTTGTTTCCCACTATGGTTAAAATAATCCCTTAAAGTATAGGTCCTTATCACTATCACTAAACTAAATTATTTATTTATCATCTACAATCATATTTCATGATTTGATGAAAAATTTGCTTCTTTTTTTAATATGCCTTGTAACTTTGGATAGCTTCATTCAAGTCTCTAGCTACTTATTACTATGAAGATGAAATTGTTGTAGTACTTAAGTTCCCATGACACAATAATATTTTCAAATTATTTATATCATTATGGACTAGAGGATTTTTCATCAAATACAAAAGTTTAAAAGAAATATTATTTCACCTGAGGCCAATTACTTGTTTCCCATGTACATTATTGGTGCATGTACTAGGCTATTAGGAGTGATACCAAATATATATGAAAACATGCACCTAATACTTGAGTTCTACACCCTAGGTAGACCATACATCTACGTACTTATGTACATGCATCTTGGGGCACTATCCTTCTTGAAAGAATGACCATTATTCCATGATAGTAGGAGGTAGCTAAAAATGAGCTCACAATAGTTCATAAGACTCATACCATGTTAATTATTTACTTACATGAACTTCCCACCAAGTGGAAGTATCTCATTTTAGTGTGTAATTTAGAACACTCACCATTTGATATATAATTGGTACATGATGTTTGAAACTTAGGATAAATTCATCCAAGTAATTAGTTATACAGTATAGAGGTAGTTGAAATTCTATGGTTAAAACCATGCACTTTAGGTATACCTCATGATATCCCCTTGACCAATTCAACATGTAAGTGTTTGAGTCACCACTAACTAGGTATGTAATCTCCCACTACAAAATATATTCATTTGTTGGCTTGGTGTAGTCAGTCCATATCCATCACACTTCCTTTGCACACAAGATCCACTTCTAGCTTAGTTAGTGATTTCATATAAGGTGAGCTACATTCATCCATTTGAAACCATAAAACTTGAGCCTTTGTGATCATAGACTTGAATGTAGATTGTTCAATTATTTGTAACTAACGTTGAGGCTATGTTTCTAGTTGATAAAATGTATATTATATAACTCACAAGGAATTAGGATTATATTTAGTACTCATTTTAAACCAAATACTATCTTCATATATATACAATGAATTTGTCTCTTTAGGTATTATGTATGGCTTGTGATCTACTTTATCTAGGGGTATAATGATGATATTATCCCTACAGTGCACTTCTAACAAATTATGCACTATATAAATGGTCATTTGACCACTATAGGCCTACTTATTACCAGCTAATGTAGGGAAGTGAATTTAATCAATATTAATGTCAATCACTTAAAAATATCCTTGTAATATTAGGTCATCCACTTTTATCTCTACATCTTCTAGTCGACCAACAAGTGCTACCCTATCATTGTCTATGAGGCTTATTGTAATTGGGCTATAGCTGAGTGTTAGTCATCCAATAACTTCCCAGGTAGACCAATTAATCATATTCATAGTTCTTCCAAAATTAAATAAAATATTAAGTACCTAATATCCTAACAAATAAATATTCATGTGGGAATAAACATCACAAGGCTTCTTATTTTTTACATACCATACAACCTTGTCAGTACATTGTTGACCTTATTGTGTGCATTTTATCAAGTTATGTAAGAGATTTGTAATATTTTTTGAGATATTATCATTTTTTAGAGTGCTCAAAAGTTGTAAAAGGTTAATCTATTGACACTCATTTTAGGCCACTTCTATGTTTAAGTAAACTTCATACTAATATCTATGAAACTATGCAAATTAAGCTTAGAAATCACTGAGTGTCACAAATTCATCCACACATTATATGTAAGTTCCTATAATTGTGTAATGGCATACATATTTAGCATATTACCTTGTATGTGATGATAACCTCTCATAAATTCATCCTCAAATAGCTTATGACCAAGCAAACAAACATTTTTGACCAAGTAAATTAAATTAAATGATTAAGTTAAAATTCCATGTGGAATTAGTAAATATATAATTTTTTAAAAGTATCTTCTAAAAATTTATGAGGTCATGATGATGTTATCATACTCAAAGTCAAGAATTGAAAAATATCAATATAAATGCCATAAAAATTAAAAATATTGAGTCATGTCTCTGTAGATGCCTAATTAATGCCTTCATTAATTACATTTAGATTTCCAAACTTAACCCTAACCTAACTATACTTGGGTTAGAATTAGTTGAAAAAATATAAATACAAGTGTTATAACCATTCATAAACAAGTTTTTTTGTGCACACTTACTTTGAAAAATTTATGAGACAAGCTTCGTTGCCAACACCAATCCAAGAGCCAAATTATAAGGGGGCAAGAGGAGGTACCTCCCACAATGCATCAAACTTCAACAAGGACCATTTTTATACCATACCAAGCACAATCCAATTTTCATGCCAACAAGAAATTTGAATCATTAAGGAAGGTGAAGTGTTATTTTGTCCTCTTGTTGCCTTTTTGTCTTGTTTGTTATATTACTCACCCTAGGTCTTAGGCTTGGAATGCTAGTTTCATTAAGTCATTTTTGTTTTATTTCACTAACAATAGAAATTAACATCCACCTCATAATACTATGATACATATTAGCACACCCAATGGGAAAAATCACCCCACACCCATCATAAGAAGAAATTTAGACCTCTTAGGAGACAAGAAAAATTCACCATTGGCCTTATTTTATCTATTTTTACTTTAAAATGTTGTGTTTTTTTGTGTATCCATGACTTTATCCATTAGAATGGAAAAATTATCTTTTCTATTCTTATAATAATTAAAATCATAATTGTAGGTGATAAAATCATCTCTATTATTCTTTTATTTTATTACAAGTTTTGACCATCAAGAAAATTGTTCATTATTTCAATGAATTTATCATGAACATTGATGAAATCATCATTACTTTTGATGAATTTATTCTTTGTTAGACACAATCAATTTTTTGAGTTTTAATGAAAAATTTCAAATTACCTTATTGGATATGCTATTCTACACTTCGATGAAAATTCTCTATAATTTAGTGAAAATTCTCTACAATTTAATGAAAATTCTTTGCACTTTGGAAAAAATGCTTTACACTTTGGAGAAATTGTTCTACACTTTGGTGAAAATGTTCTAGGTTTGATTTTCAGCCTATTGGCATTTTTTTTTAAATTTTCAATGAAATTGTTACTCTATTCATCAAATTTGTCATAAAGTAGATAAATTGACTGTAATAATTGGTGAGATCATCCTTGTAATTGATGAAATTGTCTTTGTCTAATTTTTTGTTTACTACCTATTTTTTGTGAAGGTTCCTAAAAAATAGTGAAATCATTATAATAATGTAAAATTTGCTCTGAGACCTAAAATTTGAGACTTCTAAATTTAAAAACTTTTCTTTGTTTATGAAATCTAATCAATCATAAATCAATCCTCTAATGTTTTTTATAGGGTACTAATAAAAATATAAGGAGTCTAAACACATTAACAAAGCCATTCCACATTGTCTTTTGGTGCTTTAAAAACTTTTTCAATCAACTTTATTTTTTATTATTTCAAATTTCTAAACAAATTCCAAATTGAAATCACACTTAAAATAGGTTCATAAAAATTACATTCACATTTAAACTTAGATATATTAAGATCACTTTCCTTTTTTGGTCTTTATTCACAAAATACTAGATTAGTTTCATTTTAGTAAAGCCTTGCACCTATGCTCTCCCCTTATCCCCTTTAAGGAAATTTGGTGATTGGTGACCAAAAATTCATTGTTTCTCTTATTTTATTGAGTTTACTTGAATAAATATCGTGTATGATCTCTATTTGTTTCTAAGGTCTTGGATGACTCAGAAATGACCTAGCTCTTTTTAGTTTCTTTTTGTCTTGTGAACACTTTCTCATAATTTATTTAGGTGGAATTTGACTTGGGGTTTCTATTTTCACAAAATATTTCACCATATAATAGGGTGTTCAATCTTATTCTATATTTTTTCAACATGGGAACACTTCTAGGTATGTGGGTGTACCTATAGTGGAAGTGAGATTCTAGATTTTAAGGGCTAGTTGCCTGAATGTATCTTGAAGTGATTTCACCTATGCTAATGCTTGATTATGGGAAAAGAGTTAGAATTTTCATGAAATAAACCTAATATAATGGGGTGATACACTAATATATATTCCTTATGACCATCATACTTTATTACACTAAGAAATAAGGTACACAAATGAACATCTAAGTCATATGGATCCTAACATGAGTATTTCAATATGGAGGTGAGATGTATGAGATCTATCCAAGGCAAGTGAACTATAGGATAGTTTCAAACACTAAGGCCCATTTAAAACTTGAAAAATAATACCATACACTTGAAAATACCTCATATGAACTATTAGAATATAACTCTCACACAAAAATGAAAGGATAAGGGGAGAAAAGGATAGAGAGTAATCACTTTGCACCACCATACATCACTTGTACACTTAGAAAATTACTCAAGAACTTAAAATTATATTTAAATTAATGTTTAAAGTCAAAATATGATGTAATTCCATTAGGGCTTTGACATACATGGAGTGGAACTAGCCCTTAAAATCTAGAGGCTCACTTCCACTATAGGTATACCCGCATACTTGGAAGTGCTCCCATATTGCCAAAATATGGAAGAGGATTGAACACCCTCTTCTAGGGTGTGATATTTGGTGACAATATTTATGGCATGCCTTATGGGACACATTATATTCAAGATAACTTATCAAGGTGAATGTTGATCTTGACAAACACTAGATATAAACTAGGGTGCTACCTAGTATTTGGTGACTCTTCAAAGTAAATCTGGTTTTATACCAATATTTTGTTATAAAATTTTCATTACAACTCATGATCTTCAATATTTCATCCTATTCTATACCATCTAATCCTAATAATCCACCCATTTAGCTTGAGATCCCTCTTGCAATTCAGTATCCATAGCCTAGTATGCTCTTTGATAATGAGTAGATTTTGCTAGAGAGGAAGAAGAGAAAGAGGCTAAAAAAGTGAAATATTTTGAAGAATAAGACATGTATATACCTTATGGTTTCCCTAACTTCAATAATGATAAT
This sequence comes from Torreya grandis, assembly GCA_037957365.1. Taxonomy (NCBI): domain Eukaryota; kingdom Viridiplantae; phylum Streptophyta; class Pinopsida; order Cupressales; family Taxaceae; genus Torreya; species Torreya grandis. The sequence continues at coordinate 2,739,727 of JARHVA010001103.1, read as the reverse complement.
CCCATTCAATTTAATACATATGATGCCATCCCTCCCAACACCACAAAAGGTGTGCCCACATTCAATGGTGAGAGTCATATCACACATAATGAGCACATTAAAGATGTCTCTAACTTTTGTAGTTTCCATAATATTATCTAAGAGAACATTAAAATTAGGATCCTTTATATGTCCCTTACAGGGAAGACACTTGATTGGTATAGGACTCTATAAGGTGGATACATCACAACATGGGATGAGTTTGGAATGTTGTTGACTTCTATATTTGGGAATGAAAGTGACCATTCATCTCTCATTCATCATCTCAACATGATAAAAATAGGGCCTAATGAGACAACACATGACTTAAATGAAAGGTTTTAGAAGACTTGGCATAGGTTTCCTCCTCCCATGAGACCATCTACTAGTTTTGTGTTCCCTACTTACTTGAAATCCATTGGGACTAAATTATTGTCATGCTTCAATCTATGGGTGGTTCCACCCTCCCTGAAGCATATGAGATTGTTATAAAAGTAGAGAATATTCTCATAGAAGATATAATATTTTCACCTAAATTGTATATGCATGCATTATCTCATGATTTTTCTGATGATTCAAATGTGGCTAAAACTCCTAATGTCAATACCAAGCCTAGAGTTGCTCCTAAGAAGGAGGATAATGTCATGGACAAAGATGGAGAAATTTAAAGGATAAGAGCTTATATTAGAAAAGATAATATGTAACAATGTTATTATCATAAACCTTACCCCTATTATAAATAATATGGAAGAGGGAGAGGCCAATGGCAGCCTAATCTCAATAAGACTACTAATGCATACAATCCTAGCACTACCACCACTGCAAAGGAGATGGTAACAGTTCATAGTAATTTGGTGTAGGGAAAATATTGGTAGAAAGATGAATTCATGGATTCTAATAAAAATGGAGAGAAAGATATATTGTCTCAAGGGGTAGTTACTCCCCTCCTATCAAATGAAGATGAGGTGATGATGCAAGCTAAGGAGGATTAGCAAACTCAAGGAGAGGTCTTCACCAAATTTTTGGCTAAAGACACTTTTATGCTAAATTAAGGAGCCTCTATTATAGAAAATACAAGGGATAAGAAGAGGTATCTAGTAAGGTGTTATTATCATGCCTAAGTGATAATCCTATCCTCTTATAAGGCAATAAGATGTAGCTATAAGTGTGACAATTCCAAAGGCTTTCATGATAACTCTAAAGGTTTCCACACTTCTAATAAGTCAAAATGTGGTAGGGTATATTCAAAGTGCCTCTATTCCTAAAGTTATAAGTAATTATTTACCTCTAAAGACATAATAAAATGTGAGTACTAATTATCTAAACATAGTAGATTCCTTGAAGAGTGCCAAAGCATCTATCTCCTTGTGGAATATCCTTCATATGCTTCGTTAAAAGGAATTGTTACAAAAGATATTATCCAGTATTCTTACTAGTCCTTCATCTTCAAATAAAATTCATGACCATGTTACTCTTGAAAATTTCCATATTAACATTATTTAACTATCCATTAGGGTTGAGAAACCTCCACCATTCTATCTCATTCTCATAGTAGGTGACATGTTGGTTCATAATTGCATAGTGGATAGTGGAGCTTCAACTTTAGTCTTGCCCAAGGTTGTAGCTGAGAAATTAGGTTTGAAGTATGAGCCTCATAGTAAATGAGTTATATATCTATATGATACCCTTGCCAAAACCATATGACTGATTAAAAAACATGAAGGTTTTCCTACATGACTATCCTAACTTTCCTATCTTATAAGACATAGTTGTTCTTGACCTCCCAGCCCACTTTGTAATCTACCTATCAAGGGACTTTACTACCAAGATAAATGGATATACTTTATTTGATTTTTATTTCTTGGCCTTTATGACAAGGTATGGGACCAAGGTGATAATTAGGACATAACCTCTTGCAAGGTTTCACATAGAACCTTACATTGAGACAAGTTATGACTGAATTTTGTTGTCCATGAGAGGGAAGAACCTAATGTGGATGAGGGAATTTCCAAGATTGAAGGAATTTCTAATTTTTTTTTGATAAGTATGGTGTATATGCATATGGACATGATCCTTATATATGCCTTAAGTAAATTGACCTTGGCACTTACATCATGCATGAGGAGCCATTTGAAGGAGCTAAAGTTAGTACCAAATATTCCTATGCTATTGAAGATAATTATATGATCCATGAGTATGATGATCCTACGTTGGTGGATATAATTGGGAATCATAATTAGGAGAATTATGTTTTAAATCCTACTATTGATGAAGATGCTCTGAATAATTACACTCATGAGGAATAAGAGAATGACTTATGGCTAAGATTTGAGGTCATATGTCAAGAATTTGATAAGATTAGTGATATTACTTCTTCTCCCAAAAAGTGTATTACTGATGTGTTTTTTGATGAAACTAATTACCAAGATATTAGGTGATCTATAAATAATAAAATTAAATGTCATGTTTTCAAAGAAGATGGATGTCAATATGCTATTCAAGATCCTAAAATTTTAAAGGGACCTAATGAGGTTGAGGTAGAAGTTGTTGTGCCTAAAAGATAGTTTGGAGAGTCATCTGGTATTGAGCCATGTTTTGAGGGGTTAAATACTAAGGAATAGGAACTTGATAATCACAAGTACCAAGTATATCCTCTATGAGAAGATAGAAAGGTTGAGGCAACTGTCATCATCCCTATTCTACAAAATAAGGAATGTATATTAGATGTGGCAATGATCAAGAGGATTATAGTTCCAACAAAGGCTCATGGAGATCAATAAATAACATCCATGAAGGTCTCATATAATTCAATTTTAGACCTAAATAGATTAAAATGTAATAGGCTTCTTGATCACCTACATGTGCAAGTAATTGGTGATGAGCATGCCCCTCATGCTAGGCTACTTTCATAGAGAGATAAACATGCTAGGGGAAACCTTTTTGACCCCAGTTGAGGTATGATCAGATGTTTCACCTCTATGGGTTAATCTTGTAAATATTATATTTGGTGTGTGTTTCATTTTTTGTGTGTGTTTTATTCTAATAAGTGCTTTTAAAGTGTATGTGTGTTTTGCTTAGTTCTTTGCTTTATGTTTTGTATGCTATTCAAAAGTAGTTTATATGTCCATCTTATATACTTGTGAATCCATACCTAAATGGATAGGATTAGGTAATTGGTCTGGGTTCCTTTTTTAATAGCAAGGATGAAACCCTTGGTAAATCACCAAGAATGTTAACCTTTTTTCACCATAGGCCAAAATGGGTCAACCCCCTATAGCCAAAATCTTGTATGAGTGGATTTTATAATTTCATACATAATGTTATAGATAACTTATGGGATGTTAAGAGTGATTGGAATGACTTGGAAATATCTTGGTATTCATCTATTTCTTCATTGTGTTCACTTAGGCATTTTGGGTCCAATGGTAAAAAGTGCAAGTGGGTAATTTATTGAGGCCAGATATCACACATGTGGATAAATCAAGGAAAAGTGACCACATGGGTTTCTTAACCTTGGTCCAAAGTTTCTATGTGATAATTTTGAGGTCCTTTGACAAAATTCAATTTAAGCTATACATGTGTAAATTTGGGATCTTGGGCATTTTTTCTAAGTTCCCCATACTTAGTCATTTAAGATTAGCTATCGTAGGATGTCATGAAAAAGTAATTATGAACCAACCTTCTTAAACTTTGAATATCTTCACTTGAGAAGATCTCAGTACCATCACATCAAATGGGTTCATCCCTTTTGGTAAGAAGAGCATCTTTTGCAAATTTGGGACCTCCATGTTTCTTGTGATTCAAAATCTAAGCTTTCAAAGTTGGTTAAAAAACATAAAATATTCACGTGAATGTCAAGTTAAATATTGGGTGAGAATATACCTATGTTTAAATTTTATGGTCCATGGTACATCAATCACTTTCTACAAAATGATGAATTATGGTCGTGCAAATGTCAAATTTAGAGATAGAGCAAGACAATAATTTTGAGATTAAATTTGATAGTCATGTGACTATCAATGATGGTCACAAGAACATCAAATGACATCCCATAGACTATCAATTTTAAGACCATGGACTATCCATTAGATTTCAAATAATGGGTCCCATCAGGATTAATGGTCTTTACTTGATTATATATCTCAATCTAATGGTGAGTAGAGGTTAAAGGATTAATAAATCTCAAGGGTGAATGGGTGCATGAAAGTGACACAAGTAAATTTAACTGGTAAAATATTGATGGCTCATGGGCATCCATGCATAGGTAGATCAATTGAGTGAGTTGGTCAATGAGTCAAGGATATAGATCAAGCATTAATAACTAATGAAAATCAAGGTCAAGAATAATGGTGAGCCTAGGATTATCGATGAGGGTTGAAAGACTATTTTCAACCATGAAATAAAGGTTTTGTAAGGACTTTTTAATGCCATTGAATCTCATTAAAATTTCATGGAGTGGTCAATATGATGTATTTAGGTACAAAGAACATTAGGGATGCTACTGGAGATCAACTCAAACCTCTATAATATAATGACTATAGGAGAACCAATAGTGTAAGATTGGTTTTCCATCTATAGTGGACCTATGAGCAGAAGAACTAGTTCAAGCATGATCTAGGTGAAGCAAGAGATAACATTCTGATTGGTGACATGAAGGCATACATGTAGGCCATAATGATCTCATCTTTAGGACAAACTACATGAAAAAGACCCTTCTCTCTACTTTGGTATGCATCAATAAACTAGTCATGGGTGATTTAGCATCAAGACAAATCTCTAACCACTTGATCCTATTATTGCAACCATCAATGAGCATCAAGGGGAGAATGATGTAACTGTGCAACCACTTAAGGTGACCTTGATCAATAAAATGGTCTAAGTGACCATATTTCTAGAGGTAGTTGTAACTATGGTTCAAAATTTTGAATTGATTGATTCCCCTTTTGAGCACCAAGGCCCCCTATTCTCTTATATCCTTTCTTCTATAAGTATAGATCTTAAGCTATTGTAAAGAAGTTACACTCTATGTATGGATAATCCCTACTATAATGACATCATACTTTTCCTTTAAACATTAATGCAAATCTAATTTTTAGTTCTTATATAATTGTCTAAGTGTGCAGCTAATGTATGATGGTGCAAAGTGATTACTCTCTATCCTTTTCTCCCTTTATCCTTTCGTGTTTGTGCAAGGGTTATGTTCTAATAGGTCATATGAAGTGTTTTCAAGTATATGGTCATATATTTCAAGTGTACAATGAGTCTTAGTGTTTGAAACTATCCTAAGGTTCACTTACCTTGGATAGATCTCATACATCTCACCTCCATATTGAAATACTCATGTTAGGATCTATAGTTCTTAGAAGTTATTTTATGTGCCTTATTTCTTAGTGAAGGAAAGTATGATGGTCATATAGAATACATCTTGGTGTATCACCTCCTTAGATTAGTTTTATTTCATGCAACTTTTAACTCTTTTCCCATAAGCAAGTATTAACATAGGTGAAATCACTTCAAGATACATTCAGGAAACTAGCCCTTAAAATATAGAGGCTCATTTAAACTATAGGTACACCCACATATTTAGAAGTTTTCTCATGTTGCCCAAATATGGAAGAGGATTGAACACCCTCTTCTAGGGTGCAATATTCAGTGACAACAATTTTATCACTCAACATTGTTCTAACCCCACTTATCTGATGGTGTATATAAAAGGAGCATATTATGTAATGGGATAGTGGTTGAATAATTAACCTAAATATTAGAAGTGTACTACCACTTGAAACCAACACAAGCCTCTCTTATAAATTTACCTAAGATTTAACACCTCCCTTACACACTCTCTAAGCAATTCATTGCCTCAAATAACCCCCTAAGACAAAACCATTTTTTGACATTTACCAAATAAATTCAACCTAGGATAACCATATTTTCAAAATATAAGCACATTATAGGATTAGGTTGGCCCCAGTTGACCTAGTTTGGGACCTAACTACTTTAATTATTAAATAACAAGATCCATTGGGTTGACTCTGTTAGTAAAATTTTGGAATATTTTAGGGTTAGATTAAGCTATGTAAACACATCCTTTTCACCATTTTTGTGAGAGAGATATAAATGTAATAATTTATTTGTGCATTTACTTATCCACCATTTTACTTTAGAATCCATTAATTAGGGTTTCATACTACACTTGGAGAGTAGAATCTTGTCTTATGGGAAAAGACTCTTGGATGCATATGATAAGTCATATAACCTAGAGCAAACCTATCTTTTTTATCCTTAAAAACCCTAATAACCTCTTTCAAATCACCATTATCTAATGGAGATATTGAGGCTCGACAGGTTCATTTTCAAGGTAAGTATTCCTAACTCTTTCTCCTCTTTATTAAGTTGATATATTTTCATGTGTTAGCTTATGAATATGTTTCTATCTTCATGTATTAGGATTACCTCTACATTTAATTGAGTATAATTATTCTTTTAATGTTTAATTTTATGTTTGTTAACCCATTTTGTGCCACATGCTCTGGTGAGAACTAGATTAGATTTACTTTGCTTTGTCATTTAGTTTGATAAGAAAACATAGGACCTAACTAGGGTTATTGTGTGTTATTGTTTGACTACAGGATTTAGAACCCTCTCTAGTGATATTGTGTGGGATGAAACCCCTTAGTTTGGTATAGTGGATCCATATTGGTCATGACCCCAATTTTATAAATATAACAAGTATAAGGGATAGTATGATTTATCTTCTCTGAGCTAAGATTAATTTGTAAATTAGATTGATTTTCCCTTCTATGCATTTTGGTGAACCCAATGTGAGATAAAACTTGTAGGTTTTATTTCATGCCTTAATTTATTATTTATTTAGCTTTTACATTACTAAATCAAATCTATCGACTTAGTCTAACATTTTGTGTGCACGTTTAACACATAGTTGCTTCAATCAAATCTTGGTTAGAGTACCTAGTAATTTATCTCTCATCAAACCATTTGATCAAGCTTAATTTATCTAAAATTAGGCCCTTATACCAATGCATAACCAAGATCTCACCACACTCATAAAATAAAAGGTCAAATTGTTGACCAATTAGCATAAACGTAACAAGTGTACCAAACATATATTGACCTAGTGAGAAATCTAAATGCCATGGCCATCACAATACATCACTCATAGAGTTAACTCTCTCAACTGGGTTATAAACTGACTCGTAAGGTTATGCTAATCCAAATGTAGACCCATTTTTTCAAACTATGTATGTTATGGACATGTTTAATGTTTTTGTTGTTAGAACATTTAATGCCTAAGTGGTGAAATTATAATACCCTTAGTACGTTTTAAGAAATTAAATAATAATAATTTATTATTTATTAACATGGGTTAACAACCTAATGTAAATAAATAATAAAACATAAATTATTTATTACTTATTACTAAAAATAAAACATATTTATTTATTTATTAGTATCAATAATTTAAAATATTCTTGGGATGGTTGGACTCATTGTTTACAATGGTCACATAACTTCATATTTCACTATAAACAGGGTTTTACCTCTATTATGAATTTGTGTAAAATATTATATCACGAATCATTAAGTATGCATGAACAAAGAGTTTTGTGAAGGTTGAAGAAGTGAGAAGGAGTTTCTGTATTGGGGTGATTTGGTTTCTCAAATATATGAATATCACATTGGTGGGTTTTTTACCTCTTTGAGGTTTTATAATGATAACTCTTGTATACTGGTAAATTGATATGTGTTCACTAATATCTATTTATGCTTTGCCTATTCATGTCACTTTAGATCCATCATGTGTATTGCTACACATATCTATACATGAATTCTTTCAAGGTTTCATAGCCAAAGGGTTGTAGTTGATTAATCAAGCTATTATCAATTGATATATATATATATTAAATTTCAAATATTTTTTGGAATTATTTTCAAGGCTATTTTGGCTTGGTACAACAAGGAGGGAGAGAAAACATTTTTGTTTGGCATTGTGTTATTTGTTCTCTATCTTTCAACAACCAAAACTCAATTTAAAGCTTAAACATGCATTCTAAATCTGTATTCAAGAAAATGGTGACCATTTTTTCAAAATTATTACTATTGTAAGAGTCATTATATGAAAAATTATACCCTGTGTAGGAAGGAAATCTCAAAATAAAATTTTACAGTCATTTTTAATCCTATTTATTGTTTGAAAATGTTAAATCTTGGTTATTTAAACCTCTGGAAGCATTTGTAGAGCCTAAGAAACTTTATAAATATTTTGGTATTTTTTTCAATCTCCTTGGGTGTCATAGTTAGCTTGGGTGAGTGAAAAAATTATATTCTACTTCAAACATTTTATTTTGAGATCACATTCTACCTTGTCGAGAGAATTAAGGAGGATTTCCAAAATTTCAAGGCAATTTGGGGTTTGTACATGAACATCTAAGATGTTTAAATTCATAGGTAATTATATTTCATATAGTTTTCAATAAGTATTTAAAAATAATTTAATTTTTAAATCTCTAATTTCCATGAAACCCTAGCCTTATTATTGTTTAATTATTTTTTACTAAAAAGGTAAATATCTTTTTACATATTTAGAAAAATATTTTTACATGCATGGTGGATTTAATTATATATATATATATATATATATATATATATATATATATATATATATGTATGTATATATATATATATATGTATATATATATATATGTATATATATATATATATATATATGTATATGTATATATATATATATATGTATATATATATATATAGATAGATAGATATGTATATATATATATATATACATATCTATCTATATATATATATATACATACATACATATATATATATATATATATATATATATATATATATATATATATATATATATATATACATACATATATATATATATATATATATACATACATATATATATATATATACATACATATATATATATATATATATATATATATATATATATATATATATATATATATATAACAAATGGATTTAAATATTACCTAATGCATGTGAAAATTCATTAAATCTTTCTAGAAGGGTTGGTGGTAGTAATTTTTCTAAAAACTTGCAAATAGGGTGGTTGTGTGTTCAAAACCTCCTAAAATCAATATTTTTTGACTTGGCCAAATCAATTTTTAAATTTAATTCCTTTTTTTTAATTTGTGTGCCAACATTTCATGCATCTAAAACCCTAGTTGCCCTGTCAATCTTAATTTGACTTTCAACCTAGTGAATATTTTTTCATACATAGTCATGTAGCTAGTCGATCCCTAGGTTTTGGCACCTTTAAAACACATCTAAATGGTTAATTCTACGTTTTTAAAAATTTTACTATTAATTTTATAATGTTTTTAATAATAGTGTCTAGTTTAGTGCAATTCTAAATCATTTTTTTGCATTATCTGGCATCTAAATTATGTAATTAAGTATAGTTGCACTTTTGATTTACTTTATGTTATGAAAAAAAAGTATAAAGACTCATTAAAAAGGTTATTTTAGTAAATATTTTCTTATATTAATGTATTTTTTTAGCACCTGTGACACCCTAGTATGTTGTAATCTTTCATATTTTTTTATTTGTCTAACATTAAATTGAACAATTATTATGTGTTTGTTCAATTTTAAATTTATTGTACTATAAAATTAAGTTAAAATCCAAACTAAAAAGTTTAATTTTAAGCATTTGTTTATTTTATTAATTAAAGGGAAGCTATAGCTTCAATTAATTTTTCTTTATATAAATCTCAAATACTTAATGGAAATAACTATAACATATGGAAATTTCATGTTAAAGCCATGCCTAACAACTGATCTAACAACTAGGAATTTTTGCCTTAGAAATTCTACCTTAACATCCAACATGATGATGAAAAATGGTAGTGGAGTGGTTGTATCCTTACTCATGAACCCTAATGTGGATGACATCATATAAATTTGTGACTAATGCATGTTTCCCAAGATATTGTAGAACATCCTTGGGTACTTTGGGGTGTGAGATGATCAAGGCTTGGATCTCAATCTGCCATGCATTAAATTTACCCAATTGATCATAATAATGCCCTATTTTGGTCTAGGCTAGATTGTCAAATGTAGTCATAGGGTAAAAACATTAATTTGGATTTATTGGGCCCTCTAGTGGTTTCCATTGGGTAAAATAGAGTAAGAAGACCAAGAATTGATATTAGAACACCTATTATGTTCTAGAGAGGACCTTCTTAATGTTACTTGTAAGATTAGAGGCCAAAAATTAGGCCAATTAAATTTCTCACGCATATAAATCATATAGTAATAAATGCCAATCCCTATTTTGTGCATATAATGTGTTCTTGGTGGTCTATAGGAATTTCTTGGTGATGCACTCAAAAAAAATGCACACCGATATGTCATCTATCATGTCAATAGGAATCGCCATAGATGCCCTAGTATAATTTTATTTTGTATTTGAATGAATGGGTGGAAACTTAGTTTTATATGATAGATGAGATTTAACCTAAGCTAGAAGTCATGTTGCTCTCACCATAGTTTCAACATTGATGAAGATGGTAATATCTATGACAGATGAATTATGCCCTCATTAGATCTAAGTAGTGTGATCACCACCTCATCCAACTATTTGAAGGTAGGAAACTTTATGAGTTAATTTTTCATTAGATCCTCATATAGGGTGTTGAAGCACTAGGGATACTACTTATGTTACTTCCAATTGGTCTAGGCTAAAGAGATTGGATTCTAAGACATCAATGAAGTTAAAAGGGTATGAATCATGGTATTTAGTTTGTATAAGTATTAGGAAAATCCCCATTTATTCCTTTTGTGCATGTGTGAGTGGGATTAACATTTGTGCATAATCCATATTTGTTTTTTTAAAAGGGATTAGATAATTTATTCAGGTGTATCAACATTAATGAAATATTTATGCACAATTGGCCAAATTGGATGTGAATCATAGATCTCTCTTGTTCATAATAGTGTGTAATATATCTATGTTCTTTGCACCCCTAGTTATATATTTTATCTAATAAAATCCATATGATAGAATGCTTTGAATGTGTTAAACCAGTTACACATGATTTCTTCTAAAAATGAATGTCAACTAGTTAATAATGATTAAACATTTTAAATTATTTGTCTTGAACCCTTTATTTACTTGGTGGTAGTTATTGATGTAATGCACCATCTTCTCACCTATCAATTTTACTTTATTATATATCCTTTCATTTTGACATTTGATTTACTTTGGGAAAGATGCAATATTTCAAGTGTATCATCATTAATAGTTTTTAATGACCACTAAGTGCCCTTTTTATGTACTTTGGTTGCTAGTTATTCATTCCCAAAATTAATTGAAGATTCTTATGTAATCATTTAAATTTGTCTTTCCTTCATGTTGGCTCTATTAACCTATCACAAAATATGACTTTGATTTATCAAAATATATTCTAATGTGATACAATATAAATATCACACTATAAAAACACATGAAAACCTAAATACAATACATTAATCAAAAATCTTAAACTTAATGGTGCTACTCAACACACTCTCAATTTTATATGAGAACTGATAGAGATTATTGATGGTAATGATTAATCCTATAACCATTTACATATTTTGGTGAAATGGTACCCTAAAGATATTTTTAAAATAAATTTCCTTTCTTTGAGACATATAAATGATGTAAGGTCCCTTCCATCTAATGTAAAAATTTCCCAAAAATTCTTTGAATTTCATCTCTTTGATTAGGATTACTATCCTTTAGTAAATGTCATAGTGTTTTACTACTCAATGTACATATTGAAACAAATTAGGCCACCATAGACCACTTTATAGTATCTTAATTTTAGTGGATTAACCTAAAAAATAACCACTTGAAATTCCTTGATGTGCCTCCTTAAGAAGTAGTGGTCATTCATGTTGTAGAGACACTCTATGTAGTACATCATCTTTCCCCATTTTGTACAGAAACCTATGAATGATTTTTAAAGGTATGGATCTTGTATTCAACTATTTTTTTCCATTTCTACATAGTGCATAGGAAATATCTTTTTTTCTTAAAAAATTGATATGTCCTCCATGTTCTCAGGGATGGTAGAGAATCAAAATAGATGTGTATCTGATAATTCATCTTGAAGTTCCCTAGGTTCTTCCCTATTGCATATCTAACTCAAATGGTATAGTATAACATTTTCCCTTATAGGATTAACATTGATTATTAACTAATGCCATTGATATAACATTTGGCATGCCACAGCGATGGAGAATTTTGAAATTGGTATGAGCGAGAAAAGAATTGGGGAGAATCTGGCAGGAGGAACAGATCTAGGTGGAACAGTAGAGGAAGGAGGGAAATGTGGAGGGTCAGGATTCCTAACTGATGCAGACACAATAGGGCCTCTAGCAGTTTTTGAGCTCTATAGTGGGGCCAGAGACCCTCCATCGAAAAAAGCAGCAGATCAATCCACGGAGACAACGAAAGACAAAATAGATTTTAACACAGAAAAGAATCTTGAAAGGCAGAAAGGGACCCACGAACAAAGGACCTGGTCGTCATTGTTTGGGAAAAAACCGACTGGGAAATCCATCTTCTCCCCGGTGACATCAAAATCTTGCTGGGAGAAAGGTGAGTTCCAAATTTTCATCCCAGATCCCTTACTTGATTTTTTGATTTCTTCAATGGACCTCACCCTAGTAGGGAAATTTCAAGGAGCAAGACCAAATATAGACTCACTCAGGTCCATGATCAAAAAGAGATGGGTTATACGAGGAGAAGTTGAAATTGCACCTATGGTGAATGGTTTTTTCTCCTTCATCTGTAACTGTGAAGAAGATCGGAATATGATCCTGAGTGAAGGACCTTGGTCTTTTGGAAGAAATACCCTCACTGTTAAGAAATGGGAACCAGATATGGATTTATCTGAGTCTTTTTTCTCAACAACTCCTATTTGGGCTAAGCTACCTGGGCTACCTTTAGAGTTCTGGCATGAGGACATCTTCAAAGGAATAGCTAGCTCTTTTGGCGAATTAGTGGTGGTGGATAAAGCCACGGCTTCAAGAACCAAACTCCAAAGTGCCAGAATCTACGTTAAAGTGGTGGATCTAAACATCCTTCCCAAAAAAGTGGATCTTATCTCCAAACTTGGTAAGAAAACCCAAGTGATTGTTTTTGAAGATTTGCCAAATTCTTGTTTTGTGTGCAAGAAGTAGGGGCATTGGGCCAAGAAATGCCCCAACAGGGGAAGAGCCATTTCAAAAAACTCTCAGGTAGGAAGAAATATCAAGACCCAACAAAAGAAAATATGGAAGGTCAAAGAAGACTATCGAAAGATAGGGAAGCCTGAAGAGGCCGTAGCTGACCTACACATAGATAAGGGTATATCTTCTGCTTTAGTAGAAGAGGACGACCCTAATACAATAGGAATAACTGATCCCCTTGTAAAGATTTCTAATGTCCTGATGGAAGAAAAAGGGAAGGGAACAGAGGACAATGTATCAGATCTTCAATCTGAAGATGAGGTTATTGCTTCTACTCAGAACTCTCAAAGCTTAGAAATCCAAGATTCAAAGATGTATGATATAGAGGAATTAGAGGAAGGGGAAGTAGATCCTAAAAGAAGAAACAATAAAGAAGAAGTAGAGGATGAATTGAGTGAAGTTCAGCCTGGGGAAAAGTAGGAGGAACCAAAGGTCGAAATTATGACTCCAACCAAAGAGGTCTTCAAGGCAAAAGAAAAGGATGAAGATGGTAAAAAATCTAAAAACCAAAAGATAAAAGGAGAGATAAAGAACAACTCTAACCACATTATGACAAGAAATGGTGGAGTGAAAGCTAATAGCTCTCTAAAGAGTAAAGGAGGAAAAGATGCTGGAAAACAAGCCAAATTAAAACCGGATATAGGTTCTTCAGAAAAACCTGGGAAAAAATCTGCTAAGCAGAACAGAGAATTGGAAAGCAAGGTCAATATAGCAGATGGAAAACAGAAAACCTTGGGGAAATATATGAACATCAACAAAAAGAAATGAATATTCTTAGTTGGAATATAAGGGGTCTAAATAGTCGTCTTAAAATAGACCTTGTTAGGAATTTTGTTAGAGAGCAAAAGCCAGACCTCCTTCTGCTTCAAGAAACTAAAATGAGTAAGGAGAAAGCTGAACAGATCAAAGACTTTAAAAATTACACCTTTAAAGCTAGTAGCTCTGAAGGCGCTTCAGGAGGAACTACGATTTTATGGAGAAAGATCTTTTTGTTGGATCAATTTTGATGGAAAGTAAAAAAATTTTGGCGGCTAAAGTAACTAATGCTGACCAAAAGGATAGCTGGTATGTTGTTAATATTTATGCTCCTAATATTAGGAATGAAAGGAAAAAGGTATGGGAAACTCTCTCAAAGCTCAGAAGGAAAGATCACTGTGGGCGTTGGATTATAATGGGAGACTTTAATGTCCCTCTATATGATTATGAGAAAATGGGTGGTAATACAATTCAAATGGAAGGGAGAATTGACCTTATGGAGTATATCAGCAAAGAAGGCTTAATGGATGTGGAGTTGTAAGGAATTTAGTACACCTGGAGCAATAAGAGACTGAACAAGGAATGCATACAGGCTAGGCTTGACAGGGCTCTCATCTCCCCAAACTGGATAAAAGACTATAATTGCAAGTTGGAAGCATGCCATAGAATAGGTTCAGATCATTTCCCTCTAATATTCTTAGCGGACAAACTAAACCAAAAAAAGAATCATCCTTTCAGATTTGAAAAGATGTGGCTGTAGCATCCACAGTTTGAAGACAAAATAAAAGAGTGGTGGAATATCTCTATAGAGGAATCTGCTCTCTTTTGAGTTGTTTCCAAACTCAAAAATGTTAAAAAGAAAGTTAAGAAATGGAACAAGGACTGTTTTGGAAATATTTTTGTGGAAAAGAAGATCATCAAGGAGAATATTAGAAGAATACAGGAAAAATTCTAGAAAAATGGATATACTTCGGAATCCCAAAGAGAAGAAAGCAAACATTTGGCACAGTACCAAGACATAATAACTAAGGAGGAAATTTATTGGAGACAAAGATCAAGGGTGCAATGGTTGAAAGATGGAGATAAAAATACAAAGTTCTTCCACCTCTCTACTTTGAAACATAGAGCGAAAACACATATTCATTATTTGAAAAAAGGTGCTCAAAAGATAACAGAGGAAAGGAAATTAAGGAGGAAATGATTTCATTTTTCTCTTCCCTTATGAAGGCTGATATAAACATCGACTTGAAAAGTCAGGCTGATATTCTTCGAGTGATTCCCCCTTTGATCACGAAGGAGCAGAATAATATGTTATGCTCTATACCTAAGGAGGAGGAAATTTTTAAAGCTGTAAGATCTCTTGGAGGAGAAAAAGCTCTGGGACCAGATGGTTTTCCCATGTTCTTTTTTCAAAAGTTTTGGAAATTTATAGGAAAGGATGTCAGTAACGCGGTGAAGGAGTTTTTTGGAGCTAAACAGATGCTGAAGGAAATAAATGCCACTTTTCTATGCCTTATCCTAAAGAAAGTAGGTGCGGATAGTCCTGATCAGTTCAGGCTGATTAGTCTGTGCAACTCCCTCTATAAGATCATTTCCAAAGTACTTACGACCAGACTAATTCTTGTGATCCCCTCAATCATTGCTGAGCAGCAAAATAGATTCATTCCTGGTAGACAAATCCTTAACTCAGTTATAACGGCGCATGAGAATATTCATTCACTTCTCAAATCCAACACTAAGGGGTTCTTGATGAAAGTGGATATAGCTAAAGCATACGATAGGGTGGACTGGCTTTTCCTTTCTAAAAGCCTTATTGCCTTTGGATTTGAAAAAAGAGTGGTTGATATTATCAAATAGTTGATATCAACAACTTCTATAGCTGTGTTGGTAAATGGGACCTCGTCTCATTTTTTTAAACCGTCTAGGGGATTAAGACAAGGGGATCCTATATCCCCTATTCTATTTATTATCATGGCAGATAGTATGGGTCGCTACCTTGGGGACTTGGTTCAAAGAAGTCAGTACAAAGATCTGAGACCCTCTTCGCATCATTTAATTTTCTCCCATGGTCAATTTGTGGATGATACTATTTTCATGGGTCAGTCTGAAGTTACTGAAGCAAGAACTCTTAAGGAAGCCATTAATCTATACACCTCTACTTCTGGACAACTAATAAACTGGAATAAAAGTGCAGTTTTCTTTACTAATACCCCTATTTATAGACAAAACAAAATCGCTAGAATTCTTGATTGTTCTATAGGCTCTTTTCCTTCCATATACCTTGGTCTCCCTTTTGGATTGAAAGCCCCTGAAGCTTTTTGGGAAGGTCTTATCAATAAATTCAGCAAGAAGTTAGCGGGATGGAAAGGCTGTCTTCTTAGTCAAGGAGGAAAGTTAACTCTCCTCAAAGCAAGTCTTCAAAGTATACCTACGTATGCATTGAGTCTCTTCAAAATCCCCTCCAAATTTGCTGAGGCAATAGAAAAAATCCAAAGAAACTTTCTTTGGTCTAGGTCTGAAGAGAAAAGGAGAATGCCTCTTATTGCATGGGATAACATCTGCAAACCGATTAAGGATGGTGGACTAGGTATAAGGAAAATAAGAAGTATGAACACTGCCCTTTTAGCTAAACAAGGATGGAGGGTCTTTCAGGAAAATAATGAATGGAGTAAAATATGGATGCATAAGTATTTATTTAAGGCACAGTCACTCCATGATTTCTTTACCACTCTAGATATCTCTCACCCGTCTGCTATTTAGGGGGCAGTCCAGGGAACAAAACATGTTCTTGAAGAAGGAAGTGCATGGAAAGTTGGTAATGGTAAAGAGGTGAAATTTTGGGAAGATATTTGGGTAAGAGGTAAACCTTTATAGGAAGAAATCCAAGATAAAGATGTTATAGAAAGATGTAAACAAAGAGTGGGCACTATGGTTAATCAATATTGGCAGAACAACACTTGGGTAAACCTCATTGACTTTGATCAAGATCTCAAGGATATCCAATTATCCCTAAATGCTATATCCCTAAATTCTAACCAAGAAGATAAAATTGTTTGGTATCAGGAGCCAAGTGGACAGTTTAAAGTCTCTTCCTTCTTCATCTCTAAGGGTAATGGCAGAAAACTGATTTGGACAAGAGCCTAGATCAAGGGACTCATTCCTAAAATCAAGTTCTTTTTCTGGACCCTCCTCCAAAACAAAATTTTGACTCTGGATAATTTGCAAAAACACAGAATCAATATTTTTAACAGATGTATTCTGTGTAAGAAAGACCTTGAAGATAGAGATCATCTGTTTGTGAATTGTGCCTTCACTCAGCTTGTTTGGAAGGAGGTTCTCAATCTGTGGGGTATTACTTGGGTTCATCAAAAAAATGTTGAACTTTCTCTCAAAAGCTGGTATTGCCCTTCAAAGAATCCTAAAGTTCTCTTCTTATGGAAAATTACTCTTCCCCATATCTGGTGGGGAATATGGAAGGAAAGAAATAACCGAATATTCAGAAACAAAGCTCCCTGGATGGGTGGTTGGCTAGAACATCATTAGAGATCTAAAGGAAAATTTTACTTCTCAAAAAAATCTAAGCTCTAATCTAAATGTGGATAATCCCCTGAGGAAGGACATTACTTTCGGTAAACATGATAATCCCAGATCAGGTGTGACTTGGATTAGTCTGCCTCAAGAATGGATTAAAGGTAATTTTGATGGTGCAGCAAAAGGGAACCCAGGTAATGCTGGTTGTGGTGGTGTCCTGAGAAACCATGTGGGAATGGTTATTGATGCTATTGCAATCCCCATAGGTATATCTAATTGCCATATTGCTGAAGCAACAGCTGCTCTACAGACCCTTAAATTAGCAGTGGAATTGGGATATTCAAAATTATGGCTTGAAGGGGACTCTTTGAATGTTATTAATATCCTTAATAATAAGAATTCAGTGTCTTGGACCATAGAGGATAAGGTAAAGGAGATGAAAACCCTTATGAAGAAATTTAAAGAAATAAAAATCACCCATACCTACCGTGAAGCCAATGGTGTTGCAGATTGGCTTGCAAATTGTGCTATCCGAGAGGGGCATAAAGTGAGGTGGGATGAAACCTTAGAAAGGAATATGGATTTAAAGGCGATCATTCATCTTGATGCCACACATGCGAATGAAGGAAGGATCGGTGTGTATCAAAATCTTAATGAGTAGAAGGAGTGGCAGCACGGGGAAAGAAACCCAATTACCAAAAAGCAAGGCCCTCAAGAGGGAGAAGCGGATTCTGAAAAGCCATAAACAAACTCGATGTCCTAATCAATTTGACAGCAGCAGGATCCAGGGTAATATCCATAGTAAACAGGACTCGAAGAAAATGAGTATGGTGCGGGAAAGGAAGGGAGAACCCCGTAAACAGGAGCCCAAGAGCTATGCAGATTGGAAAGAGAAACACCAAGTCTGGAGAATTTTGTAGAAATGAAATGTCATGAGTTATATGGAAAGGCTCCACGGCTCTAAACCGCACATCACGACGGCCTTCTTCAAAAACTGGTCTGATGATAGGGTCACCCTGCATGGTGTAACTGTTAATTTAACTGAGGAGTTTCTTGCTGAGGTTACAGGGTTGTCAATGGAAGGAATCAAATTTTTAAAGCAAACCAGCATATCGAATGAAGCATTCTACAAATTCCCCAAAACGGATGAGGAGGAGCAGAAATTGGTAAAAAATGGGGATTTTTATGAGCTGGATCAGCTAAAAGGGATTTGGAGGGACGTCCTAAGCTGTATTAGGGAATACTTCATTCTAGATGGTAGAAGTAAATGAGTGCATAAATTCCATTTCATTTTCCTTAACCACTTCAGGCATAAGGTAAGCTTATCTTTTCCTTCCTACCTTTGCTACTCCTTGATTCAAAGCCTTTATGCTCATAAAAAGAAAGAGTTGCGCCCTATTCTTCATGAAGGCCTTATCCTACTCATTGAAGGCTTTTGCAAGAACAGGGCATTGGTAAAGTATCCCAAACAGGGGAAAAACAAGTTGACAGGGAATAAAAAGGATGAAAATGAAAGCCAAAGAGATAATATTAAGACCCCTATACTTAATAAATAGAATGCAGTAGGAGAAAGGGGTCGGGAGAGAATGGGAGAATCTGTGGAGGAAAAACCGGAGGAAGAAGAGGGAACAGAGAGTTGGGAAACCAATTCTAGTAATGATGAAGAAGGATTTGAGGATTTGGAAAAAGACAAAGTAAATACTGAGGAGGACTCTGTTACTAAAACAGAAGAGAAGGAGGAAAACTAGAAAGACGAGGAGGATGACACGGTCCAGGAAGATTCTGGAGAGGACCCAATGCCAAAGAATGAAAAGGAAATCCCAGTCCAGGAAAATATTCAAAACATGGAGATGGAAATTGAAGAAGGTTTCAATGAGCGGGAACTAAAGAGCCAAGAAGACTTCTTTGAAGAAGCTAGAAATAGCCCAAACAAAAAGTCTGAGGACTGGAAAGGGAAGAAATAGAATGAGGAAATACATACTCCTTTGATTTGGGTTAACAGTACAGCTGAGTCTTCTTCCCAATTAGACTCCTGGTTGTGTAGGGAGATCATTGATCTCAACAAAAAAGTGGAAACTTTGGATGAGTCTCTGAAAGCTGCCTGGAACAAAGTAAATGACATGGAAATTCAGTTAAGCGAGATCCCTGTGAAGCTTAAAGTTTATGAAAACAACCTCCGGGAGCTTATAAAGGATAACAGAAAGAAAATGGATGAAGTAACATCCAGCATTTGTGCAGCTGCTATCAATATTGGAAAACGTGCCAATGAGGAGACGAAAGTACTAGAGGGCCCCTGGAAGAGGACAAGGCAAAGTTCCAGAAAGAAAGACACACAAAAAGGAGCTCTATTAGAGGCTTCCACCCAGGAAATTGCTTTGAAAGAAAAAGAAGCCATGAACTTGATTCTGGAACTGGATGAATAATCTGGTCCTTTTAGTCGGTTAAGAATCTGGTACTAATCTCTGGTTTTATTTTGCAAGATTTTGTTTGTTGTTCTACCAGACTTTTGTTTTTTGGGTTTTGATCGGCTGTATCTCTATGGTTTCTAGACCATTCTTGTTCTATTTTTACTACCTCTCTGTAGTGTTTTTAAGGCGTTGCCTGTGGGCTTAGACTGCTCTTTT
The DNA here is from genome assembly GCA_037957365.1 of Torreya grandis. Lineage (NCBI taxonomy): Eukaryota > Viridiplantae > Streptophyta > Pinopsida > Cupressales > Taxaceae > Torreya > Torreya grandis. The sequence continues at coordinate 2,719,505 of JARHVA010001103.1, read as the reverse complement.
TTTCGCTCTTTGTTATAGGGTTTCGAGGCCCCTTCAAAACCTGCTTTTTCCTCTAATCTAAAACATTGATTATTAACTTAAATTCTTGAAATAATATGTGACACCTAGATATTCTTTCACCTCACATGGGATTTTTACTATATATCATAAGGCTTAGTGATCTGTAAAGAGCTCAAAGATGTAGTCAACAAGTAATTTCTAATTTTTTTAAATGTGAACACCATTACCAAAGATTCCCTCTCTATAGTTTTATATTCTTTTTTATGATTGAGGGTTTCCTACTTATGAAATAGTTGGGATGATCCAATCCTCCATCTCTGGCTATGATAACACAACTCCTACCATAGTGTTTGAAGCATTCACATGAACATGAAATGGTTTGCTCTAGTTAGGACAAACCAATATGGGAGATATAACTAATATTTGCTTTATATCCATAAATGTTTCTTGGCACTCATTTTAACATTTGAATCTTTCATCCATGTGTATTATCTTTTCCATGGGTGTATATATATTTGTATAACCTTTGATGAATGTTTTTATAGTATCCTACATGGCCAAATAAATTATTACGTTTATCAAGTTTATAAATGGGGACATTCTTATGATTACTATGATTTTGGCTTGATATACCAAAATCCCATAGTTTCACACTACATTCCCTAAGAGGACACTAAAGGGTGTAAAAAATAAGCACTTTTTCAAATTAAATGCAATAAATAGTGCTCAACAACATTATAACATAATTCATACTTTAGAGATATGTTATTTGAATGAAAAAAATATAGCCCAATAATCTAAGTAGACCTCCAAAAAATCATGAATAAAATCCTTAAAGTTAGTGATAATATCCATATAAAATATAGATAGAGCATGCTTCAAACCAAATGGCATTACCTTGTACGAAAAATATCCCCATTCTATTTTAAAAGTTATTTTTATTTAATTTTGCTAAAAGTTTGAAAATAGGGTAGTCGTGTGTTAAAAACCTCCTAAAATCAATCCTTATTTACTTGGCTAAATCATGTTTTTAAATTTAATTTAAATTTAATTCCATTTTTTTGTTTGTGTTTCAATGTTTCATGCATCTAAAACCCTAGTTTCCCTATCAAACTTGTTTCAACTTTCAACCTAGTGAAAGTTTTGTCATACATAGTCATGTATCCAGTCGATCCCTATGTTTTAAAACATTTAAAACAAATATACATGGTCAATTTTGTGTTTTGAAATATTTTAATATTAATTTTATAATGTTTATAATAATAGTGTCCAGTTTAGTACAATTCTAAATTAGTTTTTTGCATTATTTGGCATATAAATTATGTAATACACTTTTGATTTGTTTTAATTTAAAAAATAGTATAAAGACTCATTAAAAAGGTTATTTTATTAAAAAAATTCTTACATTAATGTATTTTTGTGGCACTTGTGATACCCTATTTTATTGTGATCTTTCATAAGTTTTTGCTTTGTCTAACATTAAATTGACTAATTATTATGTGTTTTTCACTTTTAAATTTGTTATACTATCAAATTAAGTTAAAATTCACACTAAAATGTTTCATTTTAATCATTTGTTTATTTCTTGATTAAATGGAAGCCATATCTTTGATCATTTTTACTTAGATAAATTTCAAATGCTTAATGGAAATAACTATAATATATGGAAATTTCATGTTAAATCCATGTCTAAAAATTGACCTAACAACTAGGGATTTATGAGTTAGAATTTATACCTTAACATCCTATATGGTGATGAAAAATGGTAGTGGAGTGGTTATCTCCTTACTAGTGGACCTTGATGTGGATGCCATCATGTAAATTTATGATTAATGCATGTTTCCTAAGATATTGTAGAACATCCTTTGGTAATTTAGGGTTTTGAGGCTTAGATATTAATCCACCATGCATTAAATTTCCATAATTAATCATAGTAATTCCCTATTTTGGTCTAGGATAGATTATAAAATGTGGTCATAGTCTAGAAACATTCATTTGGATTTATTAGGCCCTCTAGTGATTTATATTAGGTAAAATAGAGTAAGATTACCAAGAACTCTTACTATAACACCTATGTTGTTCTATAAAGGACCTTATCAATGTTAATTTTGAGATTAGATGTGAAAAATTAGGCCAATTAAATTTCACATGCATCCAAATCATGTAGTAGACAATGTTAATGACCTATTTTATCGCACACCATGTGATCTTGGTGGTCTACAAGAACTGCTTGGTGATGCACTCAAGAAAAATGCACATCGATATGTCATCTATCATGTCAATAGGAATCCCAATGGTTACCCTAGTATAATTTTATTTTGTGTTTGAATGAATGGGTGGAGACTTAGTTTTATACAATATATGAGATTTGACTTGAGCTATAAGTCATGTTGTTCTCACCATGGTTGCAACATTGATGAAGATGGTAACATCTTCTGAAAGATGAATTTTTCCCTCATTATATCTATTAAGAAGTGTGATCACCACCTCATCCAAATATTTTTAGGTAGGAAACCTGATTAGTCACTTTTCATTAGGCCCTCATAGAGGGTGTTGAAACACTAGGGCTATTGCTTATGTTGCTTCCATTTGGTACAATCTAGAGATATTGGATTCTATGACATTAATCAAGTTGAAATGATATGAATCATGGTATTTAGTTTGTATGAGTGCTAATACAATCCCAATTTATTCCTTTTGTGCATGTGTGAGTGGGATTAACATTTGTGCATGATCCATGTTTGTTGTTGTAGAAGGGATTAGGCAATTTATTCAGGTGTATCGACACTGATGAAAAAATTATGCACAATTAGCCAAATTAGATTCAAATCATAGAGTTATCTTGTTCATAATAGTGTGTAATGTATCTAAGTTCTTTGCACCCCTGGTTATATAGTTTTTCCACTTAAATCCATCTCATAGAAAGCTTTGAGTGTGTTGATCTAGTTTCACATGATTTCTCCTAGAAATTTAGTGTCAACTAGTAAATGATGATTAAAATTTGAAATTAATTGTCCCAAACCATTTATTTACCTGGTGGTAGTTATTGATGTGATGCACCATCTTCTCACTATCCATTTTAATCTATTGTACATCCTTACATTTTGACATTTGATCTACTTTGGGAAAGATGCAATATTTCAAGTGTATCATCATTAATAGTTTGGAATGACCATTGAGTGCCCTTTTTATGTACCTTGGTTGCTAGTGACTCATTCCCAAAAATAATTGAGGATTCTCGTGTAATCATTGAAAGTTGTTTTTCCTTCATGTTAGATTTGTTCACCTATCACACGCTATGACTTTGATTTATTAAAGTCTATTCTAATGTGATACAATACAAAGGTCACACTGTAAAAACACATACAAACCTAAAACAAAATATAAAAATAATACATTAATAAAAAATTCTAAATTAAATGGTGCTACTCAACACCCTCTCTCATTTTATATGAAAACTTGTAGATATTATTGATGGTAAGGCTTAAACCTATAGCCATATACAAATTTTGGTAATATGGTTCCCTGAAGATTTTTTTTAAAAAATTTCCTTGATGTGAGATGTCTGAATGACGTAATGTCCCTTCCATCTAATGTGCAACTTTCCCAAAAATGCCTTGAATTTTCTATCATATAGTAAGGCCATCTATTCTAGAAATTTTCTCTTAGATCATAGGTTTTTATCATACCACACTTTATAAATTAGCTTTTTTACTTCATATGTCCATTTTTCCCTTTACTTATTTTCTTCCACTTTTGTTAAATCCATCAACCAAGCCTACAAAGAATCTCAATCCCCTATTATCATGATCATTATAATGTGGAGACTAGGAACTATGTACTCTGGGAATTAGTGTTTCCAGTCCATAATATACATTAAGTGAACCCTATCAAATGTATATATTTTTTCCTTTATAACCATATAATTATAATAATCCAATTCTCCCAATCATCTCTTTGGATATTGCATATTTTTGTTAACATCCTACCTAGGAAATTGTTCAATGCCTCTATTTGTCCATTTATTTATGGATGATATGGTGTAATTTTGTGGTATGATGTCATGAAATCCATAGTAATGGTATTTATGGTGTTATTTAGGAAATTTATGCCTTTATCACTAACCACTTTCAAAGGACATCTAAACCTGTTTATAATATTTTCATACAAGAACTTGTTTACATCTTTAGCACTACAATTTGCTGTCAAAGCAACTTCCACCCATTTGGTGAAGTAGTCCATAGTAGTAATTATGTATCGTGTATGATTGTGCTTATTTTATGGATTAATTATCCCTAAAAAATCAATTCCCAACTATTCAAATGGATTCTCTAATAACATAGTATTCAATGGTATTTCATCTCTTTGATTAGGATTACAATCCTTTAGTAAATGTCATAATGTTTAGCTACTCCGTGTACATCTTATAATATATTATGCCACCATAGACCAATTTTTAGTATCTAAATCTTAGTGGATTATCCTACTAAATGACCACTTGTGATTCCTTGATGTGTCTCCTTAATAAGTAGTGTTTGTTCATGCTCCAGAGCCACTCTATATAGTACATCATCTTTACCCATTTTGTATAGAAACCCATTAATGATTTTGAAAGGTATGGATATTGTAATCAATTGATTTTTATCCCTTTATACATAGTGCATATTAAATATCCTTTGTTTCAAAAAAATGATGTCTTCCATGTTATCAAGGATGGTAGAGAATCAAAATAGATGAGAATCTAGTGATTCATCTTGAAGTTCCTTAAGTTCTTCCCTATTGTATATCAAGTTCAAATGGTCTAGTCTAACATTTTACACTATAAGATTAAAATTTATTATGAAATAAAATTCATGAAATAGAATGAGCCACCTAGATATTCTTTCACCTAAAATGGGATTTTTTTTACTAGACATCGTAAGGCCTGGTGATCTGTAAAGAACTCAAAGATGTAACTATCAATTAATGTCTAAATTGTTTAAGTGTAAACACCATTACCAAATATTACCTCTCTATAATTTTATAGTTTTTTATATAATTGAGGGTTTCCTAATTATGAAATGGTTGGGATGATCCAATCCTTCATCTCTAGATATGATAACACAACTCCTACTATAGTGTTTGAGTCATTCACATGAACATGAAAGTATTTCCTCTAGATAGGACAAACCAATATGTGAAATATAACTAATCTTTCCTTTACATCCATAAATACTCCTTGGCACTAATTTGTCCATTCAAATCTTTCATCCTTGTGTAGTAGATTTTCCATGGGTGTATATATAGTTATATAACCTTTGATGATTTTTTTTATAGTATCCTATATTTCTTAAGAAATTTATTACTTTTGTTGACTTTATAAGTGGGGGCATTCCTATTATTACTATGATATTGGCTTTATCCATCAAAATCTCATAATTTCACACTACATGCCCTAAGAGGACACCAAAGGGTGTAAAAAATAAGAAAAATTTCAAAATAAATACAATAAATAGTGCTCAATAACATTCTAACATAAGTCATAGTTTAGAGATGTGTTATTTTAACAATGAAAATATAGCCCAATCATCTAAGTAGACCTCTAAAAAATCACGAATAAAATCCTTAGAGGTAGTGATAAAATCCATACAAAATATAGATAGACCATTCTTAAAACCAAATGGCATTACTTTATATGCAAAATAACCCCATTATATTGAAAAATCTATTTTGGATTGGTCCTTTGCTATCACTTGGATTTGGTTATACCCACTAAATCCATCCATGAAATAATACACTTCATATCCTATGATTGATTAAAAAACTTCATTTGTAAAAGGTATAGAAAATGGATCATTGATACAAGCATCATTTAACATAGGGTAGTATCCACAAAATCTAATTTTCACCAACTTATTAGGTTGAACTACCATCATACTAACCTAGTTAGCCTTCTCCACCATATAAATGATTCTTGCTTCTTGTATCCTATCTAGTTTAATATTTACTTTCATCTTCATGTTGGGAGTTAGTCGATATGGTCACTTTTTCATAGGTCATGAACATTCCTTTAGTTCAATGTGAATTTATCCCAATGATAGATCTATACCCTTCACCTCCATAAAATTGGTTATAAAGAATCTTGATAATATTACAAGAATTGTAGCCCTTCAAAAAGTTGAGTCTAAGTCTAGTAATATCCCATAGTTTCAAGATTAGGTACAAACTCTATCTTGACATTCTCAACATGTTTATTCAATGGATCTTGATATATCTTGTTATATCCAATATGAATGGACTCTCATAGAGTTATCTATCCTTATTTTTTAGGAAAATTAAATTTTTTTAGTTTTACATCTTCAATTTGTTCTATAGTTTTATATTTTGGTGGCTTTATTTCCCACTTTGGTTAAAATAAGCCCTTAAAATATAGGTCCTTGTCACTATCACTAAAATATATTATTTCCTCATCATCTATGATCATATTTCTTGATTTAATGAAAAAATTGCTTCTTTTAATTATTTACCTTGTATTTTTGGATAGATTCATTTAAGTCTCTAGCTACTTCTTGCTATGAAGATGAACTTTTAATAATTAAGTCTTATACTTTCCCACGACATAATAATATTTTAAAACTATTTAGAGCATTATTCACTAGAGGAGTTTCATCATCAAATAAAAAATTTCTAAAATAAATCTTGATTTACCTAAGGCTAATTATTTATTTCCCATAAACATTAATGGTGCAGGTACTAGGCTATTAAGAGTACTACCAAAGTATATCTAAAAACATGCATCTAATACTTGAGTTCTAGAACCTACATAGACCACACATTTATGCATTTATGCACATGCATCTTGGGGTACTATCCTTCTTGTAAAGATGACCATTGTTCCACAACAATGGATGTAGTTAAAAATGAGCTCACAACAGTTAACATGCCTCATATCATGGTACTTATTTACTTATATTAATTACCCACCAAGTTTTAGTAACTCATTTTAGTGTGTAATTTAAAACAATCATCATTTTATCAATGTTTGTCACATGATGTTCAAATATTAGGATAAATTAGTTCAAGTAATTAGTTATAAAACATTAAGGCTATTGACATTCTATGGCAAAAACCATGCACATTAGGCATACCTCATGATATCAACTTGACCAATTAAACATGTAAGTGCCTGAGTCACCACTAAGTATACAATTTCCCACTATAAAAGATCTTCAATTATTGGCTTGGTGTAGTCCATATCCATAATACCTCCTTTGCACATAAGATCCACATTTGGCCTAGTTGGTGATCACATAGAAGGTGAGTTGTATTCATCCATTTGAAACCATAAAACTTGAGCCTTTGTGATCATAGGCTTGCATGTAAATTTTTCAATTATTTGTAACTGATGTTGAGGCTATGTTTCTAGTTGATAAAACTTATATTATGTAACTCTTTGGGAATTAGGATTAAATTTAGTACTCACCTTGAACCAAATATTATCCCCATATGTATAAAATTAATTTGGATCTTTAGGTATTATATATGGCTTTTTATCTTCTTTATTCAGGGGTATAATGATGATTTTATACCCTTGGTGTACTTCTAACTGATTATGCACTATATTAATGGTCATTTGATCACAATAGGCCTACTATTACCAACTAATGTAGGTTAGTGTATTTCATCAATCTTCATGTCAATAACTTTAAAATATCCTCATAATATTAGGTTAGCCACTTTGATCTCTACATCTTCTAGTTGACCAATAGGTGTTACCTTATCATAGTCTATGAGGCTTAGTGTAATTGGATTGTAGTTGAGTGTTAGTCATCCAATAACTTCTCAAGTATACCAAGAATTAATATTCATAATTATTAAAAAAATAATATAATTTTAGGTACCTAATATCCTAACAAATAAATATTCATGTGGGAATCAACATCCCAGGGCTTCTTAGTTTGTACATACCGTACAACCTTATCAGTATGTTGTTAACCTTATTATGTGCATTCTATCAAGTTATGTAAGATATTTGTAATATTTTTTGAGATATTATAATTTTTTAGAGATCTCAAAAGTTTTTAAATGTCATTATGTAGATACTCCTTTTCATCCACTTCTATTTTTAAGCAGAGTTCAGACTAATTTCTACCAAACTATGCAAATTAAGCCTAGAAATCACTGAGCATCACAAATTTATCCACAAATTAGATGTAAGGGCCTATAATTGTGTAATTTCATACCTATTTATCATATTACCTTGTACATAATGATAAACTCTCATAAATTCATCTGTAGTTAGTTTATGACCAAGAAAACTAACATTTCTTACCAATTAAGTAGGGCACTTAATCCAATTCTTTAAATGACCAAAAAACTAAGGATAATTAATTAACCAAGTAAATCAAATTAAATGATTATGTTTAAATTACATGTGAAATTAGTGAATATGTAATTTTAAAAAGGTATTTTTGAATAAATTATGAGGTCATGATGATGTTATCATCTTCAAACTAAAGAATCGTAAAATATCAACATAAATGCCATACAAATCAAAAATATTGCACCATGACACCTTCATTAATTACATTTAGAGTTCCAACATTAACCCTAGCCTAATTAAAATTGTGTTAGATTTAGTTGAAAACCTATAAATATAAGTGATATGACCATCTATAAACTTATTTTGTGCACACTTACTATGCAGAATTTATGAGACAAGCTTCTTTGCCAACACCAAGCCAAGAGCCAAATTCTAAGGGGACAAGAGGAGGTGCCTCCCATAAATCATTGAACATAAAAAAATATGATTTATCCACCATACCAATAATAATACAACTTTCATTCCAAAAATCAATTCAAATCATCAAGGAAGGTAAAGTGTCATTTTGTCTTCTTATTACCTTTTTGTCTTATTTGTTATATTGCTCACCCTAGGTCTTAGATTGAAATTCTAGTTTCATTGAGTCATTTTTTTAATTTTCAGTAATAAGAGAAATTAACATCTTACTCATAATCCTATGATACATATTAGCATGCTCAGTGGGACAAAGCACCCCACACTCATCATAATAACATTTTTAGAACTCTTAGGAGACAAAGCACCCCACACTCATCAGTGACTTTATCCATTAGAATGGAAAAATTATCTTTTATATTCTACTAATCATTGAAATCATCTGTGTAAGTGATAAAGTCATCTCTATTACTCTTATATTTTATTGCAAGTTTTCCCCATCAGAAAAATTGTTCATTATTTCAATGAATTTACTCTAAACTTTGATGAAATTGTCATTACTTTCAATGAATTTGTTCTCTGTCAAACATAGTCCATTTCATGAGTTTTGATGAAAACTTTCACATTACCTTTTTGGCTATGCCATTCTACACTTCAATGAAAATTATTTTTAATTAAGTGAAAATGCTCTACAATTTAATGAAAATGATTTGGACTTTGGAAAAAATACTCTACACTTTGGATAAATTATTCTACACTTTGGTGAAAATGTTCTAGGTTTGATTTTCTACCTATTGGCAAATTTGTTTTATTTTTAGTGAAATTGTTACTCTATTCATCAAATTTTTCATATAGTAGAGAAATTATCTCTAATAATAGGTGAAATAATCCTTGTAATTGGTGAAATTGTTTCTATCTAGTTTTTTGTTCACTACTTATTTTTTATGCAAGTGCTTGAAAAATGGTGAAATAATTCTAATAAATGGCAAATTTTCTTTGAGACCAGAAAATTGAGACTTCTAAATTTCTAAATTTTATTTCGTTTATGCAATCTAATAAAGCATAAATCAATACTCTAATGTTTTTTATAAGGTACTAATAAAAAAAGAAGGAGTCTAAACAAATTAACAAATTCATTTTATATTATCTTTTGGTGGTTTAAAAACTTTTTCAAACAACTTTATTTTTTATTATTTCAAAGTTATAAATAAAGTCCAAATTAAAATAACACTTCAAATAGGTTCTTAAAAAGAACATTCACATTTAGACTTAGAGCTATTAAGAACACTTTCCTTTTTATTCCTTATTTACAAAGAACTAGATTAGTTTAATTTTAGTAAAGCCTTGCACGTATGCTCTCCCCTTATCCCCTTTAGGGAACTTGTGTGACCAAAAATGCATTATTTTTCTTGTTTGATTGAGTTTACTTAAAGAAATATCATGTATGATCTCTACTTGTCCCTAAGGCCTTGGATGATTCACAAATGACCTAGTTCTTTATATTTTCTTTTTGGTTTGTGATCATTTTCTCATTGTTTATTTAGGTGGAATTTGACCTAGGGTTTCATCTCTCAGCATTGTTCTAACCCCACTTATCAAATGGAATATATAAAATGAGGGTACTTTTAATGGAAGAGTGGTTGAATAATTAACTTGACTAGTTAGAAGGGGACTCAAGTCAAGAAGTAGTCTAGACATTGGACTCTACTAAGTAGTACATGGTTGAAGTCATTCTGAAAGGGAAAAGACCTTAGTGCCTCATAAATAGGTGGAGACTATATACAAATAATTTTAACAAAAAATTATCAATTACTAATGATTTCTCTCTTTTAGGAACCCATCAAGTCTCAATCTCTCTAAGTGCACACATTATAAGATGTACCAATAAAGGGGTGGGAATACCATTAGATCTTCACAAGATTGTTATCCCCTATACTACCACTTAAAACTAACATAAGCCTCTCATATACATTTACCTAAGCTTTGACACCTCCCTTACACAATCCTCCAAGCAATTAACTACCTTAAATAGCCCTTACCTAAGCCCAAACCTCTTTTTGAGATTTTACAAACAAATTTAGAATAGGCTAACCCTATTTTTAAAATATAAGCACATTACAATATTATTTCAGCTCCAATTGACCTAGTTTGAGACCTAATTACTTTATTTATTAAATAACAGGGTTAATTGGGCTGATTCTGTCAGCTAAAATTTTGGAAGATTTTTAGGTTATATACAAATATCTAAACACATCCATTTCACCATTTCAATGAGATATATATATATATATATATAGATATAATCATTTATTTTTTCATTTACATATCCACCATTATACTTGAGAAACCATTACTTAGGGTTTCATACTACACTTAGAAAGTAGAATCTTGTCTTGTGGGAAGAGTATTTTGGATATATAAGAGAAGTCATATATCCTAGAGATAACCTAACTTTGTTATAATTACAAACCACAATAACCTCTTTCAAATCACCATTGGCCAAGGGAGAGATTGAGGCTTGATAGATTTATCTTCAAGGTAAGTATTCCAAACTCTTACTCCTATTTAGTAGATAGATTTTCATGTGTTAGCTTATGAATATGTTTCTCTCTCCATGTATTAGGATTACCTCTAAATTTAATTTATTATGGTTATTCTTTGAGTTTTTACTTTTATGTTTATTAATCTACTTTGTGTGACATGCTTTGGTGAGAACTATATTAGATTTACTTTGCTTTGTCATTTAGAATGATAAGAAAACATATGACCTAGCTAGGGTTATTGTGTTGTATTTATTGAATAGAGGCTTTGAAACACTCTATAGTGATATTGTTTGGAAATATACCCCTTATTTAGGTCTAGTGGGTCCATATTGGTCATGACCCCGATAGTCTAAATGTAACAACAAGCAGAAGGGATAGTGTGATTTATCTTCTCTGAGTTAGGATTGAATTGTAAATTAGATTAACTTTCCCTTGTATAAATTCTAGTGAACCCAATGTCAACTAACCCTTTTATGTTTTCTTTCCTACCTTTATGTATTATTTATTTCATTTTTATAGTACTAGATTGAATCTATTGACTCAGCCTAACATTATGTGCAAAAAATTTAACACATAGTTGCTTTGATCGAATCTTGGTTAGAGTACTTAGTAATTATAATTTCATCAAAACATTTGATTAGGCTTAATTTATCCAAAATTATGCCCTTATACCAATGCATAACCAAGATCTCACAACACTCGTAAATGAAAAGGTCAAATTGCTGACCAATTAGCATAAATGTAGCAATTGTATCAAACATATCTTGACCTAGTGAGAAATCTAAATGCCATGACCAGTTATAGTACATCACTCATAGAGTTAACTCCATCAAATTGGGTATAAACTAACTCTTATGGTTATTCTAATCCAAATATAGATCCATTTTTTCAAACTATGTATGTTGTGGACATGTTTAATTTTCTTGTTGTTAGAACATTTAATGCCTAAGTTGTGATATTATAAGACCCTTAGTAAATTTTAAGTAATTAAATAATAATTATTTATTATTTATTAACATGGGTTAACATCTATATGTAAATTAATAATAAAACATAAATTATTTATTACTTATCAGTGAAAATAAAACATATTTGTTCTTATTATCGATAATTTAAAATGCTCTCAGGATGGTTGGACTCATTATTTACAATGGTCACATCCCTTCATATTTCAATATAGATAGGGTTTTACCCATATTATGAATGTGTATAAAGTATTATATTATGAATCATTAATTATTCATGAACAAAGAGTTTTGTGAAGGATATTGAATAAGTGAAGAGTTTATGTATTGGGGTGATTTGATTTCTCAATATATGAATATCACATTGGTCGGTTCTTTTTACCTCTTTGAGGTTTTACCATGATAATTATTATGTAATGGTTCATTGATCTAAATTCACTATTATCTGTGTATTATTTTATTATTCATGTCACTCTATATCCATCATATGTATTGCTACACATATCTATACGTGAATTATTTCATGGTTTCATAGCCAGAGTTGTGTAGTTGATTAAGCAAGCTATTATAAATTAACATTATCAAATATATACATATATATATATATATATATATATATAAAGCATGAAATATATTGAGAGGGGGTGAATTAGTATATTATATATCTTTTACTTAATCTTATTTCTTCTCTTTAACCACTTAATCACACATTCAAGATATGCAATAAAGCTGAAACAATAGTATTCACCACATAAGAGATAAAGAGAGACACCATATTTTTATGTGGAAACCCAAAGTGGGAAAAACCAAAGAGAATAATTTCAAGTATATGAATGAGCACCAACTCAAATTACAAATTTTTCAAGCACCAACTTGCAAGAGAACCAACCCCTTTGTTAAACACCAACACAAAAACTATTTGTGAGCACCAACCCATAAGAGCGCCAACCCCTCTTGTGTATAAAACACAACTATTTCTCAAAGTTGCTTACTCAACAAATGATAGAACTCTACAATATCTCTTTATTTTATCTCTTTGAAAATAAATACAAACCATGTACTCTCTTGCAAATTACAAATGGTTTCTCAAGCCTTTATTTATAGAATTTCAAATGACCTTTGTCATTCACCATTTGTGACCCTTCAATCCTCATGGAAAATGGTTCCAAACTTGCATGACCCTTTGTATCCTTGCATTTGAAAAGTCATATGGTGACCCTTCATAAGAAAATGCATCCTTTCCTCTTTTATCTTTATCTTGATGACTTTTCATATTCCTCAAAGTGTCCCTTTATGTAAAAATGCACCATACCCTTTTTTGTCTTCACATGGTGACTCTTGGAATTCCTCAAGATGACTCTTCATTATACATCCCATTCCTCTTTTTTCTTTACTCTATGACTTTTTAACTTCTCCATGGGCCCTCTTTTGACTTATAAGCAACCACAAATTTATTCATTAATATTAAATAAATATTAACACACATTAGCCAAGATATGAATATTAAAAACACCATTAAATTCAATGGAGCCTTTATCACCAATAATGCTAGACCTTTGACATCAATTACAATATTTTCAATAATCTCCCCCTTTGTCATTGATGGCAACCTCAAATTGAAACTGCCACATCCTAAAACATGCACATACTACCATATGAAAAACATGCAGTAACTCCCCCTTATTGAAGAAACCTATACCTGTTCCCTATACCTATTCCTTATACCTATTTTTTCACTTGTACCTATACTTATACCTATTTTTATTATTCTCCCCCTTTGACATCAATGACAAAGGGCCTACCTAGAGCTAACACTTAGATCCCCCTCAACTAATGCTGAACCTAAATGGCAGGAAGTAAAATAAATTACTCCCAACTTTTCTTGTGGATACTCAAATGTGTATTTTGGTAGTGCCTTTGAGAAAATATCTACAATCTACTCTATAGTACTAATATAATCCATCTTAACCTATTGATCTAAAACCTGCTCTCTCAAAAAGTGAGATCTAATGGGAATATGTTTTGTTCTTGAATGCATCACTGGATTCTTCAAAATATTAATATCACTTATGTTGTCACAAAAAATAGAAATAGGTTCATCATATTTTACCTTGATATCTTCCAAAGTTTGCTTCATCCAAAGCACTTAAGTACAACACAATACTACTGCAATATATTTTGCTTTAACTATAGAGAGTGATACTAAATTATTCTTTTTACTTAGTCATGATACTAAGCTATCACCAAGGAAGAAATATCTTCCACTTGTACTCTTTCTATCATCTAAATAACCTACCTAATCTAAATCTGTATAAGCAACCAAAGTAAAATATATGCCTGTGGGATACCACAATCCATAATCTAGTGTCCCCTTGATATATCTAAATATTCTCTTCACCAATTAAACATGACTATCTTTTAGAGTAGACTAATATATTACAACCATACCTAATGTATGCATGATGTGTGGTCTCAATTCTATTAAATATAAAATACTACCAATCATAGATCTATACAAAGATTGATCTATAATAGGTGAATCTTCATCCTTAATCACCTTATTTTCTATACACATTAGTGTGCCAACTAGTGCATAATCCTCAAAACCAAATTTATTCAACATGTCCTTGGAATATTTACTTTGAGATATGAAAATTACTTTATCTAACTAAAATATTTTCAACCTTAAGAAAAATGACAATTCTCCAAACATAGACATCTCAATTTTTTTTGCATATTATCAAAAAAATATTTTACCATATTTTCAATGTTTCCTCCAAAAATAATGCCATTAACATATACCACAACAATAAATTTATGTTCACCATCTATTTTGATGTAGAGATTACTATTAACAAATCCTCTCTTAAAACCTTGATCCTACAGGTACTTATCAAGTCGTGCATACTAAGCTCTGGGAGCTTGTTTCAATCCATATAATGCTTTCTTCAATATGCATACATGGTTACTAATATTTGAGAGAATAAATACCTTAGGCTACTTAATGTAGACCTCTTCTTCTAAATTATCATTTAGGAAAGTAGATTTGATATCCATCTGGAACACTTTGAAAATTTTAAACACTGCATATGCAAGAAACATTCTAATAGCCTCTAACCTTTCCACTGGTGCAAAAGTTTCTTTAAAATATATTCCCTCAATCTGATCATAACCATTATATACTAATCTTGCTTTATTCTTGGTCACTTCTCCATTTTCATTCAACTTATTTCTATAAACCCATTTTATTCCTATCACATTGTGATCTTTTGGTCTAGGCACTAATTCCCAAGTATCATTATTTTCTATCTAATTTAATTCTTCATCCATTGCCTTAATCCAATTCTTATCATGTCTAGCTTCTAAAAAAGTTCTAGACTAAATTTTGGATAACAAAGAGAAATTTACTTGCTTAGATTCACTTACCATCATTCTTCTGGTGAGAATTCCTTCATTTATGTCCCCAATGATGTCACTTTCATTATGATTTATCTGAACATATTTAGATGGATTTTTGGTGTCCTTTTTCTCCTTTTTCTCATCTTCATCTAATTCTTCAAAATCTTCCTCTTCAATGATTTCAAGAATGTCTACTGGATCACTGATTTTTTATGTTCTATCTTCTTTTATCCTGACACTTGCAATTTCAAAAAAATTCTTGGTTCTTTTGTTATAACATTTATAAGCTTTAATTTTTCAAGAATAACTAAGAAATATACCTTCATCTACTCTAGATTCAAACTTACCAAGTTTTTTGTCAGTTCTCTCTATGAATCATCTACTGCCAAAAACTCTAAAATAATCAATTGTTATTGGTTTGTATTTCCATAGCTCATAAGGAGTCTTCTCACTATTGAATCTCAATAATGCTCTACTCTAAATATGCACTATTGTAGTAACTACCTCTCTCCAATATTTATCTGATATCTTGGATTTAGTTAGCATTGTCCTCACCATCTTCTAAACTATTCTATTTCTCTATTCAACTACTTCATTTTGTTGTGGAGTTCTAGCTCATAAATAATGTCTATTTATTCCATGGTCTTCAAAAAACTCAATAAACTAATCTGACATGAACTCTCATCCTTGATCTGATCTTAAACACTTAATCTTCAAACTAGCTTCATTCTCAACTAATGCTTTGAATGCTTTGAAATGTCAGAAAGCTTCTGATTTTTTATTTTAAAAACATTACCCAAGTCGTACATGAAAAATCATCAATAAGCAACATGAAATATTTCTCACCTTGAGTACTTTGAATTCTCATAGGTCCACAGATCAATGTGAACAAGCTCTAACATTTGAGTGGTCAAGTACTCTTTGTTTTTGAACCACCTTCTAGCTTGCTTCACATGTTAACATGGTTCACAAAGCGTGTCAAATGGCTTTGTGATATTTAGAAGATTTATAATTTCTTGCTTCCTACTGATGTTAACAAGATTGTCAAAATTTATGTGTCCCATTCTCCTGTGCCATAACCAAATTTATTAAATTTGACTCAAACATCTTTGAACTTTGATGTTTGATAACATATACAAATTATTGCATGTTCTCTGAGCATCTACAATCAACACATCTAAATCTTTTCTCCTAATTTCAAAACCTTCTACATAAAAATTTAGTGTGTGCCTTTGATCACATATTTAACTTACACTCAAAATATTGTGCTTAATACCTTCTACATAAAAAAAAAAATAGTTTTAGTTCTACCATTATCCAAACTTTGTACTTTTTCCAACAATTATGGCAGTAGAATTGTCTCTAAATTTCACTATGCCACCATTGATATTATTCAAGGTTATGAACTTGTTCTTGTCTCCTGTCATGTGCCTCAAACATCCAATTTTAATGAACCATGGATTTTATTCATTTATTTCATGCAAAGTTATCTGCACTAACATAGATTTTTCAAGTTGTTTCTTTTGCCATGAACCTATCTGAACTTTCTTCTTGATGAATGGAGCCTTGAAACTATGGTCCTTCTTGATTGACTCAAACATGCTTCTATAGTACTAAGCTATGTGTCTAAAGTTGTTGCATTTGTAACATATTATGGCCTCTTCATTAAATCCTAATAGAGGAGCAAAAGTGTTTTGGCTTCTGATTGACTTTGCATGAATTTCCTTCTTATTTCTAAAATTGTTAGCACTTTTTCAAGATTCTATTTTTTTATGACCATATCCATTACAATAAAAATAGTAACCATAAAAATAGGACCTATTTGTGTATCTCTAACTTGATTTCTTTTTATATCTCTATTCCTTCCAGCATTATTTATTTGAGATGCCATCTGTATTCTTAACTTCTTCCCATTTTATTTCTTCTTTTGTAAGAGCTTCAACATAGCTATTTCCTTTTTCCTTGTCTATGAAAGTAGTGACCTCTTTCTCTTTCTCAAATATAATACCTATCTTATCTAGCATTGATCTTTGATTTTATAATATTTTATTCAACATATTAGTGTTATTCCCAAATTTTGAATCATTGGTTGCTCTATCATTGATTGATTTATTTGTTTTCTCAAGATCTACTTTTAAAGAAGCAATTTTAATAACATACTTTCACATTCTTTACTATGAAATTTATGTGTCCATCACCTTTGTAAATATTATCAATTTTTACCCAAGTTTCATTATCATATTTATATTTCATAACTTTAACAAATTTTGATTCACATAAACCGCATAAAATAACATTTAAATCTTTAGCATTATTTTCACTTGCCTTCTTTTCTGCCAAAGTAGTTACAAGTGTATGTGGCTCTTCATATTCCTCCACCACTGCTTGCCAAATGTCAAATCCAAGGGTCATCAAATAAGTCTTCATCTTTATGCTCTAAAAATCATAATTTGTCTCATCAAACAAAGGTGCCTTATTTATAGAAAAACCTTCATGTGATCTAGCCATCATGCTTTCTTGATCTACCTTCAAGCTGTAAAAGTTTTTCAAAAGGAATCTGCTTTGATACCAATTGTTAAGCATAAAATATACTGAGAGGGAGGTGAATAAGTATATTATATATTTTTTAATTAATATAATCTCTTTTATTTAACCACTTAATCACACATTCAATATATGCAATAAAATTGAAACAATAATATGCACCACACAAGAGATAGAGAGAGACACTAGATTTTTACATAGAAACAAAAAGTGGAGAAATCCATGGAAAATAATCTCAAGTATATGAATGAGAAATAGCTCAAATTATAAATTTCACAAGTACCAACTTGTAGGAACACCAACCCCTTTGTCGAGCATCAATACAATGACTATTTTTAAGCACCAATCGACATGAGCACTAACCCCTTGCAAAGATTTATGAGCACCAACCCACAAGAGCACCAACCCCTCTTATGTATAAAACACAACTATCTCTCAATTTTTCTTACTCAAAAAATGATAGAACTTTACAATATCTCCTACTTTTCTCTCTTTGAAAACAAATACAAACAATGCACTCTCTTGCATATTACAAATGGCTTCTCAAGCCTTTATTTATATCTTTCTAAATGAATTTTGGCATTCACCATTTGTGACCCTGCAATCCTCATGGAAAATGGTGCCAAACTTGCATGATCCTTCATATCCTTCCATTTGAAAAGTCATATGGTGACCCTTCATAAGCAAGTGTGTCCTTTCCTCTTTAGTCTTTATCTTGGTGACTTTTTGTATTCCTCAAAGTGTCCCTTCATGGAAAAATGTGCCATACCCTCTTTTTTCTTCACATGGTGACTCTTGGAATTCCTCAAGATGACTCTTCATGAGAAAATGTGTCCCATTCCTCTTTTGTCTTTACCCTATGACTTTTTGACTTCTCCATGGGCCCTCTTTTGACTTATATGCAACCAAAAATATATTCATTAATATTAAATAAATATTAACACATATTAGCCAAGATATGAATATTAAAAACACCATTAAATGCAATGGGGCCTTTATCACCAATAATGCTAGACCTTTGACATCAATGACAATATTTCCAATGACACACACACATATTTAATTTAAAATATTTTTTTAGAATTATTTTCAAGGTTGTTTTGGTCTACTATGACAAGGCGGGAGAGAAAACATTTTAATTTTGCATTGTGTTACTTGTTCTTTACCTTTCAACAACCAAAACTCAATTTAAAAGCTTAAACAAGAATTATAAATCTTTGTTCAAGCAATTGATGATCATTTTTAAAAATGTTTTACTACTGTAAGAGTCATTGAATGATAAAGTAAACCCTACAAAGGAAGGAAATCTCAAAATAAAATTTTACAATCATTTTTTATATAGTTTGTTGCTTGAAGAAGTTAAATCTTAGTTTTTTAAACCTCTAGAAGCATTGATAGAGCCTAAGAGATTATCTAAATCTTTTGGTGTTTTTTCAAGCTCCATGATTTTGAGATTGTATTCTACTAAAAATTGATTTTGAGATCATATTCTACCTTGTTGAGAGAATTAAGGGGGATTTGTAAAGTTTCAAGGCAATCCAAGGTTTTCACATGAACATCTAAGCAATTGAAATTATAAAGGAGCCCCATTATTCTCTTTACTATGTGATATAGGTAATTCTATTTCATATAGTTTTCAATAAGTATTTGCAAATAATTTATTTTTTAAATCTTTAATGTCCATGCAACCTTGACCCCACTATTGTTTAATTATTTTTTACTAAAAAGGTAAATAGATTTTTACATTTTTAAGAATATATTTTTACATGCACGATGGATTTAATATAATATATATATATATATATATTTATTTAAATTCAATAAAAAAAGGGATTTAAATATTACCTAATGCATTGGAAAATTCAATAAAGGTTTGCATAAGGGTTGGTGGAAGAAATTTTGCTAAAAACTTGCAAATAGTATGGTCGTGTGTTCAAAACCTCCTAAAATAAATCTTTTTTGATTTGTCCAAATCAATTTTTTAAATTTAATTTAATTATACTTTCATTTTCTGGTTTGTGTGCCAATGTTTCATGTGTCTAAAACCCTAGTTGCCCTATCAAACTTGTTTCAACTTTTGACTTAATTAATGTTTTGTAAAAAATTATCATGTAGCCAATCGATACCTAGGTTTTGGCACCTTTAAAATAGATCTACATGGTCAATTTTTTGTTTTGAAATCTTCTACTATTAATTTTATAATGCTTTTAATAATAGTGTCTAATTTAGTGCAATTCTAAATCAAACCTTTTCTTTATTTTGGCATCTAAATTATGTAATAAAGTATAGTTACACTTTTGAGTTACTCAAATTTTAAAAAATAGTATAAAGACTCATTAAAAAGGTTATCTTAGTAAAATTGTTCTTACATTAGTGTATTTTTACGATACTTGTGACATCCTATTTTGTCATAATATTTCATAATTTTTTACTTTATTTAACATTAAATTGAACAATTATTATGTGTTTTCACTATTAAATTTTTTGTACTATCAATTAAGTTAAAATTCACACTAAAAGATTTCATTTTAAGCATTTGTTTATTATACTGATTAAAGGGAAGCCATAGCTTTGCTCATTTTTATTTAGATAAATCTCAAATGCTTAATGTAAAAAAATATAATTTATGTAAGATTCATGTTAAATCCATGCCTAAAAAATCACCTAAAAACTAAGGATTTATGCCTTAGAACTTCTACCTTAACATCCAACATGGTGATGAAAAATGGTAGTAGAATGGTTGTCTCCTTACTCATGGACCCTAATGTGGATGCCATCATGTAAATTTGTGATTAATGCATGTTTCCAAATATATTTTAGAACACACATGGGTACTTTGGGGTCTGATATGATGATCTAGGCAACAATTTAGGCAACAATTCGGGTGACAGTTCCACCCCAATTGATGACAAAACTTTCGGGAGCCATAACTTTTGTACCGTAGCTCCAATTGACTCACCGTTTGAACCGTTGGAAAGATAAGAATGAGGAGAAAAAATTTAGATGGAATTTATATCCTCTTAATGAAGTTTTAACCTTTAAAACCCAACAAAAGTGCCCCAAATTTCAATTTTAGTAGTGCAATCTAAAAATAGTAAGTTTCTAAAAATAGTAATTCCTCAAATTCTATATTGTTTTATATCTTGGAAGTCAAACCACTTAATCTTCCTTGATATTTTTGACCTTCCACATCCTCCCCATGCTTTAAAAATGTGTATAAATGAAGATGTAACCCGAAATGTGAAGACAAACATCTCTTCCCAGAGATAAACATATATTTGTATTGTGATCTTGAGTAATACTACATCTCTTCTCAGAGAATTCATTGTTACTATGTTATTTTTATGCTATTAAAATATTTTTCAACTATAAATTTTGAGTTTTTGATCAGATGATCAAGGCTTTGATCTCAATCAACCATACATTAAATTTCCCCAACTGATCATAATAATGCCCTATTTTGGTCCAAGCTAGATTGTCAAATGCGGTTGTAGGATAAAAACATTAATTTGGATTTATTTTGCCCTCTAGTGATATCCATTGGGTAAAATAGAGTAGGAAGACTAAGAACTTATATTGGAACACCTACAATGTTCTAGACAGGACCTTCTCAATGTTAGTTCTAATCTTAGAGGCCAAAATTAGGCCAATTAAATTTCTCATGCATATAAATCACGTACTAGACAATGTCAATGACCCATTTTATCACATAACATGTGCTCTTGGTGTTCTATAATAACTTCTTAGTGATTCACTTAGAAATAATGCAAAATGATATGTCAACTATCTTATCAATAGGAATCCCCATGGATGCCCTAGTATAATTTTAGTTTGTGTTTGAACGAATGGGTGGAGACTTAGTTTTATATGATATATGAGATTTAAACTAAGCTAGAAGTCATGTTTTTATCACCATGGTTATAACATTGATGATGGTAACATCTTCTGTTAGATGAATTATTCCCTCACTAGATCCACTGAGTAGTGTGATCACTACCTTGTCTAACTATTTGAAGGTAAGAAAATTGATGAGTCACTTGACATTAGATACTCATATAGGGTGTTGAAACACTAGGGATACTCCTTATGTTTCTTCTAGTTGGTCTAGGCTAAAGAGATTGGATTCTATGACATCAATGAATTTGAAAGGGTATGAATCATGGTATTTTGTTTTTATAAGTGGTAGGATAATCCTCATTTATTCCTTATGTGCATGTGTGAGTGAGATTAACATTTGTACATGATCCTCGTTTGTTCTTGTAGAAAGGATTAAACAATTTATTTGGTTGTATTTTTTGTAATAGTGTGTAATTTATCTATGTTCTTTGCACCCATGGTTATATAGTTTTTACACTAGAATTCATCTGATAGAATGCTTTGAATGTGTTAAAATAATTGCACATGATTTATCCTAAAAATTTAATGTTGACTAGTTAATTATGATTAAACATTTTAAAATATTTATCTCAAACCCTTTATTTACCTAGTGGTAGTTGTTGATGTGATACACCATATTGTCACCTATCTATTTTTATTTATTATACATCCTTTCATTTTGACATTTTATCTACTTTGGGAAAGATGTAATATTTCAAGTGTATCATCATTAATATTTTGGAATGATCATTGAATTTCCTTTTTATATACCTTGGTTGCCAATGATTCATTCCCAAAATTAATTAAAGATTCCTATGTAATCATTTAAATTATCTTTCCTTCATGTTGGCTTTGTTCACCTATGACATGCTATGAATTTGATTTATCAAACTCTATTATAATGTGTTGTGATATAAATATCACACTGTAAAAACACATACAAACCTAAAACCAAATATCAAAATAATACATTAATAAAAAATCCTAAACTAAATGGTGTTACTCAACACCCTCTCTCAATTTTTTTGTGAGAACTAATAGAGATTAATGATGTTAAGGCTTAAGCCTATAACCATTTACACATTTTAGTAATATCATTCCCTGAAGATATTTTAAAAAAAAACCTTATTGTGAGATGTTGGAATGATGTAAGGTCCCTTCCATATAATGTGCAAATGTCTTAAAAATTCCTTGAATTTGTTATCATATAGTAAGACCATATGTTCTGGAAAAAATCTTTAGATCATAGGTGACACACTTTCTGACTTAGCTTGTTTATTTCATTTATCCATAATGCCCTTTACTCATTTTCTTCCACTTTTTTTAAATCCATCAACTAAGCCTATAGAGAATCTCAATCCCCTAGTATCATGATCATTGCAATGCATATACTATAGTGATTCAAGTCCATAATCTAGTTAAAATGGTGTGAACCCTATCACACACTTATAATTTGTCATTTATGCCCATATAATTTTAGGAATCCAATCATCCCAATCATATCTTTTGATATTGCATATTTTTGTAAACATATTACCAAGGACATTGTTTAATACCTCTATTTGTCCATTTTTTTATGAATGATATGTTGTGATTTTTTGGTATGATATCATGAACTCCATAGGAAGGTTCTTTATGCTGTTATTTAGGAAATGTGTGTCTCTATCATTGACCAATTTTAAAGGACATCTAAACTTAGTTATGATATTTTCATACAAGAACTTGGTTTCATCTTTAACACTTCAATTTGGTGTCAAAGTAGCTTCCACCCATTTGGTGAAGTAGTCCATTATAGTAATTATGTATCATGTATGATTGTGCTTACTATGTGGATTAATTATCCCCAAAAATTCAATTCCCAATTGTTTAAATGGATGATCTAATAACATAGGATTTAATGGTATTTCATCTATTTGATTAGGATTACCATCCTTTAACAAATGTCGTAGTGTTTCACTACACAATGTACATATTGAAATAGATTAGGCCACCACAGATCACTTTATAGTATTTTACTTTTAGTGGATTATCCTATGAAATGACCACTTGAAATTCCTTGATGTGCCTCATTAATAAGTATTGGTCATTCATGCTCCAAAGCCACTCTATGGTGTGCATCATCTTTCCCCATTCTGTACAAAAAACCATTAATGATTTTGAAAGGTATGGATCTTGTAATCAACTCAATTTTGTCACTTTCTACATAATGCATAGGAAATATCCTTTGTTTTAAAAAAATTGATAGGTCCTCCATGTTCTTAGGGATGGTAAAGAATCAAAATAGGTGTGCATTTGGTGATTCATCTTAAAGTTCCTTAGGTTATTCCCTATTGCATATCCAACTTAGATGTTCTAGTTTGACATTATCCCTTATAGGATAAACATTTATTATGAACTAAAATTCTTGAAATATCATGAGCCACCTAGATATTATTTTGCCTAACATAGGATTTTTTACCAGACATTGTAAGGCCTGGTGATCTATAAAGAACTCAAAGATGTATCTATCATGTAATGTCTAAATTTTTTAAGTGTGAACACCATTACCAAAACTTCCCTCTCTATAGTTGTATACTTTTTTATATAACTGAGGGTTTCTTACTTATGAAATGGTTGGGATGATCTAATCCTCCATATTTGGCTATGATAACATAACTCCTACCATAGTGTTTGAAGCATTCACATGAACATGAAATGGTTTGCTCAGGTCAAGACAAACCAATATGGGAAATATAACTAATCTTTGCTTTAGATCCATAAATGTTACTTGGCACTCATTTGTCCATTCAAATCTTTTATCCTTGTGTAGTAGATTTTCCATGGGTGTATATATAGTTGTATAACATTTGATGAATTTTTTTATAGTATCTTATATGGCCTAATAAATTTATTACTTTTATCAAATTTATAAGTGGGGGAATTCTTATGATTACTATGAATTTGGCTTGATCCACTAAAATCCCATAATTACACACTACATGCCCTAACAGGACACTAAAGGGTGTAAAAAATCAGCACTTTTTCAAATCAAATGCAATAAATATTGATCAACAACATTCTAACATAAGTCATATTTTAGAGATGTGTTATTTAAATAAAGAATATATAGCCCAATCATCCAAGTAGACCTCTAAAAAATCATGACTAAAATCCTTAAAAGAAGTGATAACAACCATAGAAAATATAAATAGAGAATTATTCAAAACAAATGGCATCCATGAAAGAATATATTTCATGTCCTATGACTAGTTACAAAACTTCATCTATAAAAGGTATATAAAATGGATCATTGATACATGCAAAATTCAACATAGGGTAGTATCCATAAAATCTAATTTCTACCAACTTATTAGGTTATACTACTATCATGCTAACTTATTCAGCCTTCTCCACCATATAAATTATGCTTGCTTTGAGTTGTTGTTTATGAAAATTCAGTGATTGTCTATGGTGGAATGGAAGCAAAGTATGAAAACTATCCACAATATTTATTTGATTTAGTGGTTGGGAGAAACCAAGGTCTATACTATTTGAATACTTAATAATTCTAAGGATTCATTAGTTAAACTAAAATATTATTAACAATGACCTCTAAGCTAGAGTGAATAGTATAACCTTTACTTTCATATTAATTCTTAGATTTAGTGATATGGTCACTTTTTCATAGGCCATGCACATTATTTTAGTTCAATGTGAATTCATCCCAATGATAGATCTACACCCTTCACCTCCACAAACTTGGTTGGAAAGACATCTTGATAATATTGCAACAACTATAGCCTTTCAAAAAGATTAGTCTAAGTCCAATAATCTCCTATAGTCACAAGCTTAGGTAAAAAATCTATCCTAATGTTCTCAAAATGTTTATTCAAAGGATCTTGATATATCTTGTTAGATCCAATATTAATGGACTCTCATAGAGTTCTCTATCTTTCTTATTTAGGAAAATTCAGATTTTGTAGTTTTACATCTTCATTTTATTCTATATATTTATCTTTTGGTGGCTCTATTTCCCACTCTAGTTAAAATAAGACCTTAAAATATAGGTCCTTATCACTATCACTAAACTCTACTATTTACTCATAATATATGATCATATTTCATGATTTGATGAAAAAAATTCTTATTTTATTTGTTTACCTTATAATTTTGGATAGCTTCATTCAAGTCTCTAGCTACTTCTTGCTAAGAACATGAACTTGTTGTTGTACTTAAGTCTTGTACTTGACCATGACATAATAATATTTTCAAATTCTTTAGATCATTATGCACTAGAGGATTTTCATCATCAAATACAAAAGTCTAAAAGAAATCTTGTTTCACTTGAGACTAATTCTTTGTTTCCCATATACATTATTGGTGAATGTACTAGGATATTAGGAGTGCTACCAAAGTATATATGAAAATATCCACCTAATACTTGAGTTATACACATTATATAGACCACACATCTATTCACTTATGCACATGCATCTTGGGGCTCTATCCTTCTTGAAAAATGACCATTGTTTCATGATAGTAGGATGTCACTAAAAATGAGATCATAAAATTTCACATGCCTCACCTCATGGTAATTATTTACTTACATGAACTACCCACCAAGTAACAGTATCTCATTTTAGTGTGTAATTTAACACACTCACCATTTGATATATGTTTGGCACATGATGTTCAAACCTTAGGATAAATTGATTCAAGTAATCAATTGTAAAGTATTGAGGTAGTTGAAATTCTATGGTAAAAACCATGCACATCAGGTATACCTCATGATATCCATTTAACCAATTCAACATGTAAGTGTTTGAGTCACCACTAACTGAGTATGCAATCTCCCACTACAAAAGATCTTCATTTATTGGCTTGGTGTAGTCCTTATCAATCAAGCCTGATTTGTACACAGGATCCACTTCTATCTTAGTCAATGATCACATAGAAGGTGAGTTACATTCATCCAGTTTAACCCATAAAATTTGAGCCTTTGTGATTATAGGCCTGTATGTAAATTGTTCAA
Source organism: Torreya grandis (assembly GCA_037957365.1). Classification (NCBI taxonomy): domain Eukaryota; kingdom Viridiplantae; phylum Streptophyta; class Pinopsida; order Cupressales; family Taxaceae; genus Torreya; species Torreya grandis. Next base: position 2,692,451 of record JARHVA010001103.1, on the reverse strand, counting down.
CTATTTATAACTGAAGTTGAGGCTATGTTTCTAGTTGATAAAATGTATGCTATGTAACTAATAGGGAATTAGTATTAAATCTAGTACACACCTTAAACCAACTATTATCCCCATGCATATACAATGAATTTGGCTCCTTAGGTATTATGCATGGATTGTGCTCTTCTTTATTCAGGGGTATAATGATGATTTTATCCCCTCAGTGCACTTCCAACTGATTATGCACTATATTAATAGTCATTTGACCATCATAGGCCTAATTATTATCAAATAATGTAGGGTAGTGCATTTTATTAGTCTTCATGTAAATCACTTTAAAATATCCTCATAATATTAGGTTATCCACTTTGATCTCTACATCTTCTAGTTGACCAATAGGTGGTAACCTATCATAGTCTACGAGGCTTAGTGTAATTAGACTATAGGTAAGCGATAGTCATCTAATAAATTCCTAGGTAGACTAAGGAATTATATTCATAGTTCTTCCAAAATTAAATACAATTTTAAGTACCTAATATCCTAAAAAATAAATATTCATGTGGGAATTAACATCCTAGGGATTTTTAGTTTTTACATACCATACAACCTTGTCAGTATGTTATTGACCTTATTGTGTGCATTTTATCAAGTTATGTAATATATTTATGATATTTTTTGAGATATTATCATTTCTTAGAGTGATCAAAAGTTATACAAGGTTCATATGTAGAAACTCCTTTTTGGACACTTCTGTGTTTAACTAAACTTCAGACTAATTTCTATGAAACTATACAAATTAAGCCTAGAAATCACCGAGCATCACAAATTCATCCACACATTAGATGTAGGTGCCTATAATTGTGTAATGGAACACATATTTATATCATTACCTTATACATAATGATAAACAATCACAAATTCATCCACATTTAGCTTGTGACCAATCAAATTGACTTTTTTGACCAATTAAGTGAGGCACTTAACCTAATTCTTAAAATGACCAAAAGACTAAGAAAAATTAATTAACCAAGTAAATTAAATTAAATGATTAATTAAAAATTTTATGTGTAATTAGTGAATATGTAATTTATATTATTATTTTTCAACAAAGTATAAGGTCATGATGATGTTATCATCTTCAAAGTCAAGAATTGCAAAATATCAACATAAATGCCATAAAAATTAAAAATGATGAACCATGCCTTCATAAATGCCTAATTAAATCCTCAATTAATTACATTTAGAGTTCCAACCTTAACCTTATCCTAACTACACTCTTTTTAGAGTTAGTTGGAAAAATATAAATACAAGTGTTATGACCATTTATAAACAAGTTTTTTTGTGCACACTTACTATGTAGAAAATATGAGACAAACTTCATTGCCAACACCAAGCCAAGAGCCAAATTCTAAGGGAACAAGAGAAGGTACCTCCCACAAAGAATCAAACATCAACAAAGACCATTTTTCTAAATCCGTCTTTCATGCCAACAAGTAATTTGAATCATTAAGGAAGTTAAAGTGTCATTTTGTCTTCTTATTGCCTTTTTGTCTTGTTTGTTATATTGTTGTCCCTAGGTATCATATTTGGAATGCTATATTCATTGATTCATTTTTGTATTATTTCACTAAAAAGATAAATTAACATCCTACTCATAATCATATGATACATATTATCATTCCTAGTGGGACAAAGTACCCCACACTCATCATAAGTGTTGGGAGAATAAATTAGATAGTTAAATTGTATAGGATATTCTTTGATATTCATGTGTTATATATTCTATTGTTGGATACATGAATATTTTTTATTATCCTTCATGAATTTTAATAGGCTAGAAGATGAATAGACTCCTCTTTTGGCACCAGTTATGAGAAAAATGTGAACAGTCAGACACTATAAATGACTATATATATGTATATTTGTATGAAGAAGAGAGTTTAAACTTTGTTGAGATCAACATAGAATAATTATTTATGTTTACCTATTGTATTTATTATTTTGTTTCTTGCATGTGATTTCATAGTTAAAGTTTGGCTTATTTCTATCTAATTTACTCTAAATGATTTGTAAACATTAATGAGGTACTAGTTATTCCTAATTCATATTTAACACACAATAATTCATCTTTGTTATGCTTCTATTTTCCCTATAGAATATCAATTCTCCACACTACCATATAAAATTGAGTAAAACATAGCTATACTCATCCTTAACATGTTTTGATGCTTTATGAACCTATACTAATAGTGGTGTGGTGAGTGTGTAAACACTCTTTCTAGAGGAAACTATGCTAAGATGGTTAGCAGGGTAGAGAGACATTGAGACATGGTTAGACCAAAAAGTATAGAATTTCATAGAAGAAGAATCTAAATGGACTGGTCTTACCATAAGTGAAATTATTCAAGACAATATCTATGGAGATATATATGAAATTTTATGGTACAAATTACCTGAGATACTATCTAACTAGTTGACATGATTAGAGTATTATTTCTTTAATTCCATAATGAAAGAAATATCTAGTTGGACTGAAGAGAATATAGGCCAATTGTAGAAACTAGAAATCAACTAGATGAGAGAAATAAACTATTGGGTTGCTACCACCATAGATGGATACATCACATGTTTTTAGTACAAGGATATATATCTTTTAAAGTTACATAGGACCAGTTTGTTTGAAGAATTAGAGGGAAATGTTTGTAGTGACTACCTCTCTTTGTGAAGATGTTAGTTATGGACAAGGCCATTGTGCCTATTCCAACTAATATGGATTAGTTACTTTGGAAATATGTGGGTGTGTGAAACATGATAGTGAATTATGGTTATATGAGTAAGTAAGGCTTGGACATAAATCTAGAATGGAGACATGAGGGAGTAAGAGTCTAGATTTAGAATGTGAACTACGATAATAGAATAGATTTAATAAATAAATGAATACCTAGGTAGCTATGAGTAGAGGTAAGATTAGTAGTAAATTAGATGATTAATGAGTAATAAGATGTGAAAAGTGATATTATATACAAGGATGATTAAAAAAGATGATAAATACTGGTAGATAGAGTGAAGTGATGAAGAATGAGACAAAGAAGAGATGTTTGAAGAAGAAGGTGAAAATAGTTTAGAAGTAGAGTAGATAGATGATAGATGTAGTGTGTAGCTATAATAATGGGTATTAGTAGAATAAAAACAATTAAGTAAATAATTAGAACACATTCATAAGTTAATCATAGGTTCAAGCATAATAGAATAAGAATTAGTAGGAAAGAACCATTCACTAGAAGAGCACACATCCCTGTAGCCTAATATTTTATATTCTAATAGAAGTTTTTATCCAAAAGATTAAAAAAATAATAGTTGGGAAGGACCATTTTTATAATAAGTGCATCATTGGGTTACTAAAATTTAAACAAGATCAATTAGATAGGTTTTGAAGGCTAAAGGGCTTGTTGAAACCAAACAAAGAGAAGATGGAAGTGCATAGGAACAAAGTGTACATGTTAACTCTCTTAGTGCAAAAAGTAGTATGTAGGTAAGGATTCCTAGAATACAACCTACTATGGTAGTATATATGCAATAGATTTTATCAACACCAATTTACATAATGGGTCATCAAGGAGGATTCATTAACTTAACAAGATATGATGGGTCTACAAACCCTGAATAGTATTTGCTAACCTGTGACATGAGATAGAAAGTTAAGGCCATTAATGATGATTATATCAAAAAGTGTGAGTTACTAGGGGCACTAGTCAGAAGAAAATTTGAGTTCATATACCAAAGAGATGTTCAATGAGAAAATCTACAAGATGTTAATAACTATATTATTTAAAAATTAAAGATAAAGAAATGCACTAGTTAGACTATACATGACATGAAGGAGATAATGCAAAAGTTTAAAAAATCAGTCTGTGACTATGATTGTAGATTCTTTAATGTGACGAATAAGGTAGAATTTACCTTAACAAATAAGACAAGTCTATGTGGTTCATCAAAGGACATCAATCTAAAATTAGGTTTTCCACTACATAGACTCAATATGTTATAAAAGCAAATGTTATAGCTACTACCCTATGTCTAAAATAAATTTAAGAATATGGAGAAGCTCCTATTGCCAATTTCAAGATTGAAAATACACTATAAGATTTTACGAAGAGAATGGAACAATACCATGACGTAGATAAACCTAAATTAAATATCTAGTGTATGGAGTGTAGAAAAGAAGGAAATCATAAGAATGATTATCTTAAAATCAAGATAGAATTCTATGAAATCTATCAAGTAGTGGAACATGCAACAATGCAGTGTCATCTTTTACAATAATATGTCAATAGTCTATAGAATTTATATTGTAATTTATGTATGTCAAAAAATCATGATGAAAATAAATGTAGATATTTGCAGTAATTCATGGAAGGCATCACCAAAAATGTATTTTCCATCACTATGTAATAAAGGTTCTCAACAAATTAGATGATTCTAAGTCGAGAGGTTGATCAAGGTTGTGTGACCCAAACATGTCCATAATGGATTCCTAGTTTGCCATAATACTAGCCTCAAGGTCTAGCTAGTTGAAGCCCTCCTTCATCAATTTGGACACCACCATCTCTATAGTACTAGTATGTAACACCCTAGAGCTTAACCATGATGCATCATAAATAAATGATTTAGAATCCACTAGTTATGCAAAAATAGCTCAAAATTGGAGATAATAAACAATAAAACTATCATTATAATACTAATTAAAAATAAGAAGGGTATAGAGGAGGATATCAATCCAATAGAGGAGGAGCTAGGGGAAAATACAAAGGAGGTTTCAAGGTGGTAGAGGGAATAACTATCAATGGCCTCTCTGCAATGTTACATATGTAGATAGTACAATCACGTACAATGAAATTACCCTATGAATCCTCAAAGGCAATTTTATTATGCATACTATAGAATCTCTGACCAACATAACACAAAATATTATCCTATCTTGGAGAAGCAAATAAAGGACAAGGCCATTCAGAATGTGAATATGGTAAGTGTGTAACCTAAGGATAATGTGTTCCTAAATACTATTACATGACAACAACACATAGAAAAAGGTTTTCCTTTGCTTGAAATGCCTTAGGATCAGGGACTTTGCAAAGAAAAATAGGATAAATACCTAGACCCAACTACAAAAAAGGGGCTCATGTATGAATTTGCATAGATGCTAAAAAATATTCAACATCAAGATACCACTGAAGGAGATTTTTTAGTAATAGATGCAAAAATGTATGGCTAGATCATGTATAATATGCATTAAGATGGAGTTATCACTATGCTAATAGATCTTCTAAAACTTTTAATCACACTATGAAATGAAGACATGTCATAGACCATCATAAACCTACTACATAATCTATTGTAGTGTGTGTAGTGTGGACAACAAAAGATAGAAAAGTTGGTTTGGTACATCAAAACAAAGAATCCCTAGGATGTAGATGCATGAATCAACATTGAGGTTATAGTGTATGATATTCAAAATGTTGTATTTTATTTTGGTAGCATAATCAACATGATTCCTAGGTATACATGGGAAGCTATTAGATGATTAATCCTGAGTTATAGCTCAGTAAATTTGAGCTTAGCTAATTATGGAAGCGTTGAGCCTATTGGCAGATTATAATATGTTGAGATTAAAGTCACAAAATTAACCCTACAAGGTGACTTTGAATTAATTAAAATGAAAATAACAACACGTTACCATACATTGATTGGTAAAAAATGGGAATATGATGGTCAAATGACTATAAACATAGTGTGAAATCAATTAGAGGCACACTAAGGAGATAAGTTTGTTGTCATTCCTCTATATAGAATGCACAAACTTTATATATTCTAGTTGAACCATATTCTCCATACATTGTACAAGAAATAAACTAGATGAAGGTGAACTCTAAGGAAAATCCAAAAGCTCTACATGCATCTGAGTGTAACTTCTTGTATAAGCCTTTTAAACCTATTAATCACTCAACAACTTAAGACATCAAAATAATGGAGGCCCAAATTAGTATTTACATAGCTATTGGAAATCTATTTTTTTATAGAAGATTATACATCTATGTCTAAAAAAATTCCCTACTCAATCAGAAATTGACTTCCTCTATCAAGCTGATGAGCATATATAAGACTATATAGAGCCTACATGAGAAGGCATTTTTCTTTGGGAAGTAATTTTGTCTATCAGTGAAGACTCAGACACACACCTCCTCAACTAGGCTCAAGGTAATCATGAAATATAATAAATGATAATGGTATTTTCACACAAGTGATGACTTCTTATTTACTATGTAACTAAAGATATCAATGACTACATTTTACATTTACAAGTTCATATACCTACAATTAGCTAATGGTTCAGTACTCTAAATTATGCTCTAAGGGGGTTGTTATGACATCGTGGGTAATTCATTGAAGCAACCAACTCAAGTACGATGATGAATTTAATCTTATGATTAGTAGGTTACATATACCATAGTTCATATGAAGCAATTAGTCTTTATTTCGAGAAGGTAAGTGCCCTAAAATTCATATTCATAAATGTGTTAAAGTATGGACTAAGGAACATGTGGAACCAAAGTATTGGGTTCGCATTTTCCATTATACACATGCTATATTACCATTAGTATGGTATATGAATAAAGAGTGAAGAAGGGAGACAAAGAATTGGGCACAAATTCACAACACAATCTAGAAAATAAACTAATTCTTATGCCATGGGTGCGGAGAAGTCTTAAGAACCATGATGGAATCCACTGCATAAAAGAATGTAGCTTCTAATCTTAATTTAGCATTATAAAGATATAAAGCTACCAAGAAATAATAATAATATATGACATAACCATGCCACCAAATACAATATGAAGAATAAGATATTGAATATTCTAATTCTGATGGTGATCTATATTTTATTGATTTATTTGTAGCCAAACAGCTAGTAGAACCAGTAAAAGACCTTAGTTCAGAACCTATTAAAGAAGATAAGCTACAGAACATACATATTCCAAAATATGAATGTCAATGGAGGATATATGAATCTATTGATGAATAAAAGTTGAAATATTTACTAGCATCCCATCAAATATCATGTAGAAAACATTGGAACTAAGGAGGTTCCAAAATTGGTGAATATAGGTGATTATTGGATAAAAGATGAAATTTATGAAGCCATGCAACTTCTAAGGGATTATCAAGATGTTTTACAACTAAATTCATAGAGTTATAAGGATTTTATCCATCTCTATGTGATATGCATATCAAACTAAAGGAGTGCACATGACCTATAAATAAATGACCTTATAAGCTAAATGCAAGCATGAAGCTGAAAGTGAAGGTTGAACTTGATAGGAAGTAGGATGTAAGAATAATTTATCTAATAGAAAAGGTAGATTCGGTAAGTCCCATGGTAGTGAAGACATAATATAGGGGAAATATAATTATGTGGGGATTATATCATTATGAATGATGCTTGTATAAATGATCCATTCCTAATTCCATTCATAGACAAAGTTTTGGAATCTATCATAGGATATGAAGTCTACTCTTTCATCAATGGTTTTAGTAGATATCATCAAATACCCATCACAAAAGAAGATAGAGCCAAAATAAAATTTTCCATGGAATGGGGATCTTTTGCATACAAGGTCATGCCTTTTGTCTTTAAGAATGTACCTATGATGTTCTCTCATGCAATGGTGACTTCATTTAAGGACTTTATTCATGACTTCTTGGAAGTTTATCTTGATTATTGGGTAGTCTTTCCTTATTTAAATAACATTTACCTAAGTCATGCCTAATGTTGTAATGATTTAAATCTCTATGCATTATGTTAAATTTAAATAAATCCCTATTTTTTACACCTTTTAGTGTTTTGCAAGCACATGTAGTATGCAGTAAGGGCATTTTGATTGACCATGCCAATATTGCAATCATTCTAAGTATGCCTCTCCTAGTAAGTTCCACTAAAGTGCTATCTTTCCTAGGTCATACAAGCTACTATCACAAGTTTATCAAAGGATATGCAACTATTTAATGTCTATTGAAATCATTACTACATAAAAATTCAAAGTTTGTCTGGGCTTTAGAGTGTCAAGCCACCTTCATCGAGTTGAAATAAAGACTGGTTACTGTGACCATACTCATTTTTCTAAACTAGAGTAATCCCTTTCACATACATATGGATGATTTAAGTATCATAGTTGATGTTGTGCTTGCATAATTAGGAGATGGTGGACTCAACCATCCTATTCATTTTGGTAACCAAAAATTGTCTGATGTAGAAATGATCTATACAACCACTAAATGAGAAACATTGGATATTGTGTTCACACTATAGAAATTTTGACATTATCTACTTATGACACCATTTAAAGTCTTCACTAATCATCAATCATTGTGATACCTTGTCAACAAGCTGATGTTAGGAGGATGCATCTCTCTATGGTTGATGTTATTTCAAGAGTTCCAAATTCACATTAATGTCAAGCCAGAAAGAGAGAATATGGGACCAAGTCATCTCATCCACATCCTAAATGGTGAAGAACAAGAATATTCTCTTGAAACTCACCTCTTTTTCATTTTTATGATTCTTAGATTTTTTGAAGTAATTTACAACTTTATCGAACAAGTAATGTTTCTTGTGAACTATCAAGAATGTGACAAGAAGTAGTTTTATACTAAAGCTTTACCACACACCATCATCAATGGACTTTTGTATCACTTGAGAAAGGATGAAGTTATACACAAGGTTATTTTTGAACATGAATGACATCAAATCTTACAATAGTCACATCAAGGATTCATAGGAGGACATTTTATGGGAGAATATATATATATATATATATATACATATATATATATATACATATATATATACATATATATATACATATATATATATACATATATATATACATATATGTGTGTGTGTGTGTGTGTAAAAATCTATTATAGAAGGTTTATGGTGTCCAAATCTATTTTAAGATGCACACAGAGTAGCACAACACTGTGATGTCTACCAATGCATGAGTAAACCACTAAAAAAAGATTAAATGCCTTTGCATCTTTATTAACTCAATAGTATTTTTATTAATGTGGAATTGAATTTGACAAACATATCAATACACTAAGTAAATTTAATAAAGCAAGGTATATCATCACTATAACTAGCTATTTTACCAAGTGAGGTGAAGTTATTATGACACTTAGCTATGGTGCAAAGGATGTAATGAAGTTTCTCTATGAAAACATTATTATGAGATTCAGATGCCCCATAAATCTCATTAGTGATTGAGGAATGGATTTTTTAAATAAAACCATCAAGGATTTGACTGAGTAATTTAGATTTATCATCAAAAAATCACTACATAACATCCACAGGCTAATGTCTAAGCTGAAGCTTCCAATAGAGTGTTGGGTAAAATGCTAACAAAGATTTGTGACATCAAGAGGGATAATTCAAAAGATCACATTATGTGGGCATATTGCATGCACTAAAAAAGATCCATAGGTTTTATGCCCTTATAATTGGTATATGGACTCGAATTAGTTATGTCAATAGAATACCTAATACCTAGTTTGTACATAGCCATGGACATGAGACTAGGAAATCATGACTCTCTAACCAACAAACTTATTAAACTAAATAAGATGGATGAGAATAGATTTATAGTAGTGTAGATGTAAGAAGTTAATAAATAGAGCCAAAAAGCATGGCATGATAGGAATTTGTGCCAAAAAAAATTTCATAAAGATCAACTAGTCTTATTAAATGATAGTCATTTTACAACTTTTTTGGGCAAGTTACATATTTGATGGAAATGACCCTATATTATACATGAACTAATGTAGAAAGGAACCATGGTTTTAAGATATTTTCAGGGAACCATTTTACTAGGATGGGTAAATGGGTGTAGGCTTAAAACCTACCACTAATAGTTGAATTGATCTCATTTTGCTAAGTGAGTGGTTACTAAGTAGCACCAAGTAGATTAGGATTTCCCCATTTTGCATGTTTTTGTGTTTTTTTCTATTTATGTGTGTTTGTAAATGATATCTTCAACAAAATTTGAGAAACATGATACCAACCATGTGTAGGAGGACCCATGTGGGCCATCGTGGATGTTAAATAAGAGTGAACAAAAGAAATTAAGTTTAAGAAAGGTAAAAAAACATCCCATCAATAAGATCTCCATCATATAATGGTCATCCATTAAAAAATAAATGCTAGATCTATGATTTGATTAACATAAATATTCAAAAAATTAGTCACCCATCAACATCATCTACTTGTAGCCCTATATGGATATCAAATAGCATAACAACATAACTCCACACATGTGCCAATGAATATCTTAATTGTTAGATCATATAAAGATCTACCACATCCACCATTGCATTCATTTTGAATAGATAGTTAAGCATGAAATTCATGTGGAATATAATAGGCACCAAATATATAAAGGCTATGTTTAAAGACTCAAGTCGATATTTCATCCTTGTGCATATTTTTCCATGATCTGTAATTGCAAAGAGCCAAGCTAGTTTTCTTATATAGAGATCAAACAATATTGTAATTTAATTACTTTAATAGACATGGATACTTCATAGCTCATTAGGGGTTTTATAGAGGCTCAAAAATAGGTAATATATGTCAATATGGATCTCAAGAAATCTAAGTTCAATGACCTAAAACCATTTGACTACTTTTGATAAGTAAAATATAAGTTATTTTGACCAAACCCTATTAATGTTGTGTAATCACTCACTCTCATAGGTTCCCATCATTTTCACAACATTAATGTTGAATTCCTACTATGAATTCCTACCTTTCGTGACCTAAAGGAGTTCACACAATTTTTTCTTGGCTGATAAAATGATGGAAACATCTTTTTTAGCCTCGATGTCACCATCATAATCAACACAAAATCCATGGCCTAAGATTTGGGCATGCCTATGTGAGGAGACTCCATGTATCCTTAAAAAATGAGAATGACCCCCATTCTATAATAGGTTAAAGATTTGCATGTTTAGAGAAAAAAAAGGGATTCTAATTGATGAAATCCTATATGAGCTAGTGCACATACTCATGGAGTGCATTATAAGAAGATTTTAGTAGATGTCCAAGTCTATGAAATTGATATTGAAAAGGTTGTGGACATTTCCCACTGGATGATCCATAGAAATGAGAAATTAAAATATCTATATTACTTCATTCAGAAGCTACTCACTAACATCAATAAGTGTCATACCTCACCAAGGTAGACATTTCAATACCATTTTCTCATTTTCCTACTTTACTTCATGTAATGGAAGCCCCCAGAGGCAGAAGTGCACCTTGATACATATTATTTGCTAGTGCAATAATTTCATAATATCATTTGGACATAAGAGCATGAATCCTTGACAAATGAGGGAAAATTTAAATCTTAGTAAGAGAAGTGTCTAGAGCTGATTACAACATGTCCCTAAGTGCCACTAAATGTCATGCAATAGTTAGGTCAACATGTAACTATCATCTTTCTTCCAAAAGGTGTGTTTATCAAAATTCATGATTTGTCATGGTTGCCCTTCACACCACTCCAATTATTTATCATAATGGACATGGCATAGGCTAAATTAACCAAATAAAAAACCTTTGTATCCCAATGTGCAACTCCATTATAGGCCATACCACTAAGCATAACTATCCCTCTAGTACAACAACTATAGGAAGCTATCAATTCACAACAATAGAAGGGAAAATAAAAGCTTCCTACATAACATCATTTGACATCCCTTCCCTTGAAGCAAAAGACACATAGCACAATAACCTAGATGGGTGATATGAAGGTGCCTTAGATCATGAGATAATGTTATTTTCTCTATATGGGCATAGATGAGCAAGAATTTTACCAAGTCATGATGGAAAATATGGATAGGTATTTATATAGTAAGTAGGAGGATAATGAATTCTTCTTCTATAAGTATCTGTGCATAGTTCAAGTGTGGACGTAGGTTCCCATAGAACCATGGGTGGACCGTACATCTTGCCCACCATTTATAGTAGTTGACACCATCTAGAAAGAATCAGAGTTGTTTTAGTATTAAATTGAATTTTGTCACCCTAATCTAACCTTACCTTCATATCCAAGGATACCTTTGCACCCCTTCTATAAAGTCCCCCAAAATCACTTATGCATAGACATTAAATAAAGTGGGAGGCCAGGGTATCCCCTACTCTTTAAGAATGTATGTTTGGATGACCAACCATTATGTAGGAAGCATAAACTACCCCTACCTCTAATTTACCACCACTAAAATGCTCACACTCAGGAAGAGGATATCATAAGTTTCTAGCTTAGAAGTGCAATCAAGTGATTCACCACCATCACCATAGGCCCAAGAGTTTGAAGAGCTCAAACTTGAACAACCCATAGAAGTAGAATAATAATCCTTGAGGGAATAAGTAACTTTCATAGTAGAATAATGCATGAGGAAAGTGGAGAAGAAGCATTATAAGGAAAAAACACAACAAAAACAACAACAAGCCACTAAATAAGCTAAATAAGCTAAGGCCATACAAAATGCCAAGGACATAGAGGCTGATATACAGAAATCTATGGATGTGGCCAAGAAGGCCTAGGAAGATACTAACATAGCTCAAAAAGTATAGGAGGAGAAAGTACAAAAGGCTAAGAAAGATGAGATTGCTGTGAAGGCTAAGGTAGAGGAAGAAGAGAAAAGAAAATAGGATGTAGCAGCCCAAGCACAACATACCATGGAAGTTGTAAAGCATGCACAACAAAAAATAGAGGAAGATGCAAGGAAAAAATGAGGAAGAAGATGAATCCCTAAATCAACAACAGGTGAAAGCTTAGGTATAATAAAAATATCAAGCACAAGCATAGACCCAAGCTACACAAGATCATGCCAAGGCTACATCCCTAGAATAATAGAAGAAGAAATAAGAAGAAGAAGAAGAAGAAGAAGAAGAAGAAGAAGAATGGGTGAAGAAATTGAAGGCCCAAGAGGAATAGACAAAGTTGTAAGTTGCACAACAACAGCCAAAAAAGAAAAAGGAGGAGGATGAAGTAAAATTCAAATAGGATGAAGACATTATATAACAACTCAAACTACAGGTAGAGGCCACAACACAACAGAAACATGCACCAAAGCAAACTAAAACATAAGTAGAGTAGCTAACACAACAAGAATCCATAACTACCACTCTAATAGGTCCTCAACTTCTAAAACTACCACTCAGAGGTGTCTAGTTATGGGATGTCCTAATAGTTAGTACTCGACACACCACTTTCTCACTCCCACTTGCCATAATACCATGACTAGACCTTGTATCATCTACAAGTACATTATCTACACTCCAAATAAATTAGGAAGCTTCCTTGGATGTCTCTAGGTTTCCCCTAGAGAAAAAATTGGAGGGTGTAGTAGCTTTATAAGAATTAATTACATAGAAGGATACCTATTTGGAGCTAGAGATTACTCAATTTAAGGCAAAAATTATAGATTTAAAGTCATGCCTTCACAAAGTTTCTAAAATGATCTAAGACACCTACCTAGAATTGGTCACTCGAGCAATCTGGGATTGAGTTATGTTTGACCAGTGTAGAATCAAGACTTTGGTCTCTAAGTTAATAAAGGATTGGTGCATAGCCTTGTAAGTCCATGTAATTGATATATTAGGTCAAAATATGAAGCTTGATGTAACCACATTGATAACCTTACTAGAGGAGTACTAGAGCATGCTAGACATTGTAGCACTCCAAGCACATCAGATCATATGAAGTCTACTAGGTTGGAAGCATCACCTCAATGACTCTCTATTGAGTTCTAATGTAGACTTCACCACATCTACAACTACCAAGACAATCATGAGAATCTATACCACTTTAATGGATGAGAATGATAGAGATCTCCAAGGCTTGCTCAATACCCAAGATAAGATGCACAATAAACTTCTCAACTTATAGAGTGAGATTTTGTACAATTCATTCACAAGCCTCTAGGCCAAATGCCATACAAATAAGCTAGAAAAACTAAGTGGAGAGATCTAGATGAGGGTTAATAATACTAAGTCATCCATGAGCATTAATGATAACTTAGACCTAAATCAACTCATTAGCTATCATGTACCACTATGCATCCCATTATACATGATTTAGGAAGTGATGATCAATTGGCATACATGCAAGACCAACCTATCTTCATTCTATAGTGAGGTTGACCAGATCCTCAACATTCTAGTCTATAATCCATCATCAGAGTTCCAACAAGTCATTATACACTGTAAGGCTACATAATTCAAGGCCAAGGATCCTACTGACCAATCATCATCCACATCAATGCCACCTTTGTCAGGTTAATTACTATATAAGCCACAAATTTTGTAAAATAATATTATATTGGGGGTGACTAGTAAGATAAGAGGGGATAGGATGGTTAAAAATCCATTAAGAGTGACCACCTAGTTATTTTAGCCTATTAAAAACTTGAAATGGTAGTAGGTTGGTATGATATTTAGTTTAAAACCTAAAATGGTGGCTAAGTAGTGTGCAAGAGGTAAAAACCAGAAATGACACCTTGAGCGATTATTATGAATCTTAATCGTCTAGCCATTTCTTCAATTTCTACCCTGGGTACACATTTAGATGATCCTATGACATTCTCAAGATGAGACAACATTTTTAGTCCAAGAAACTATTGGGAGAAGAAATCAGATAGTAAAGTTGTGCAACATATTCTTCTAATATTCATGTGTTATGTATTCCATTACCAAATATATGTATATTTTGTCCTATCCTCCATGACTTTTAATAGGTTATAATATGAATAGACTCCTCTTTTGGCACCAAGTATGACAAGGATGTGAGTAGTTAAAGACTATAAATGACTATATATATGTATGTTTGTATGAAAAAGAGAGTTTGACCTTTGTTGAGATCAATATAGACTAATTGGCTATAGTTACCTATTGTATTTATTATTTTATTCCTTGAATGTAATATCAAGGTTAAATTTTGGCTTATTTCTATCTAATTTACTTTGAATGCTCTGTAAACATTAATAAAATATTGGTTTTTCCTAATTCCTATCTATTGCACAATAATTCATCTTTGTTATGCTTCTATTTTCTCTACTAAATATGAATTCTCTACATATCATATGTAATTGAGTAAAACTTATATATCCTTTTCCTTAGCATGTTATAATGTTTTAGGAACCTCTGCTAATAATAAAAACATTTTTGGACCTCTTAGGAGCTTAAAAAACTCACCATTGGCCTTATTTTAGCTCTTTTTACTTAAAAATGTTGTGTTTTTTTATTTTTTTGTGTATTAGTGAATTTATCCATTAGAATGGTGAAATTATCTTTTCTATTTTGCTAATCATTGAAATCATCTCTACAAGTGATAAAATCATCTTTATTATTATTCTATTTTATTGTAATTTTTGCCCATCATAAAAATTGTTCATTATTTCAATGAATTTTTCTTAAACTTTGATGAAATCATCATTATTTTTGATGAATTTTTTCTTTATTAAATAGAGTCCATTTCTTGAGTTTCAATGAAAAAAATCACATTACCTTCTTGGCTATGCCATTCTACACTTCGATGAAAATGATTTTTAATTCAATGTAAATGCTCTATAATTTAATGAAAATGCTCTACACTTTGGAGAAATTGTTTTACACTTTGGTGAAAATGTTCTAGGTTTGATTTTCTACCTATTGGCAAATTTATTTTATTTTCAGTGAAATTGTTACTCTATTCATCGAATCTGTCATATAGTAAAGAAACAATCTCTAATAATTAGTGAAATCATCCTTGTAATTGGTGAAATTGTATCTGTTTGGTTTTTTTTTTACTACCTATTTTTTATGTAGGTTCTTGAAAAATAGTGAAATCATTCTAATAAATGGAAAATTCACCTTGAGACCAAAAACTTGAGACTTCTAAATTTCAAAATTTTGCTTTGTTTATTTAATATAATCAAGCATAAATAAATCCTCTAATGTTTTCACAGTGTACTAATAAAAATATAAGGAGTCTAAACATATTAACAAAGCCATTTCACATTGTCTTTTGGTGCTTTAAAAACTTTTTCAAACAACTTTATTTTTTATTATTTCAAAGTTCCAAACAAAGGCTAAATTGAAATCACACTTCAAATAGGTTCTTAAAAATAACATTCGCATTTAGACTTAGAGATATTAAGATCACTTTCCTTTTTGTTATTTATTTACAAAGCACTGGATTAGTTTCATTTTAGTAAAGCCTTGCACGTATGCACTCCCCTTATCCCCTTTAGGGAAATTGGGTGACCAAAAATGCATTGTTTTTATTGTTTGATTGATTTTACTCAAAGAAATATATTGTATGATCTCTACTTGTTCCTAATGACTTGGATGACTTAGAAAAGACCTAGTTCTTTTTATTTTCATTTGGCTTATGAGCACTTTCTCATAATTTATTTAGGTATAATTTAACCTAGGCTTCCATCTCTCAGTATTGTTCTAACCCCACTTATCTGATGGTGTATATAAAAAAAGAATATTGTTTAATGGGATAGTGGTTGAAAAATTACCATGATTAGTTGAAAGGGGACTTAGGTCAAGTAGTAGTGTTGACATTGGACTTCACTAAGTAGTATATGGTTGAAGTCTCTATGAAAGGGACAAGACCTTAGTTCCTCTCAAAAATTTGGAGATTGTATACACACAATATTTTTACAAATTTATTAATTATTAATTCTTTTTTCTTATAATAACTCGTCAAGTCTTAATCTCTTTGAGTGCATGCCTTAAAGGGTGCATCAAGAAAGGGGTGGGAAGACCATTGGTGCTTAACAAGATTGTTATCCCTTATACTACCACTTGAAACCAAGATAAGCATCTCCTATATGTTTACCTAAAATTAGACACCTCCCTTACACACTCTTCAAAGAAATTCACTGCCTCAAATAACCCCTACATAAGCCAAAACCTCTTTTTGACATTTAAAAAACAAATTAAACCTAGGCTAACCTTATTTTTAAAATATAAGCACATTATAGGATTGGGTCAGCCCCAGTCAACCTAGTTTGAGACCTAACTACTTTATTTATTAAATAACAACATTGATTGGGCTGACTTTGTTGACTAAAATTTTGGAAGAGTTTCAGGTTATATCCATATATATAAACACATCCTTTTCACCATTTTCATGAGAGATATATAGAGATAATAATTTATTTGTGCATTTACTTATCCACCATTATACTTGAGGAGCCATTACTTAGGGTTTCATACTACACTTGGAGAGAAAAATCTTATCTTGTGGGAAAAGTATTTTGGATGCATAGGAGAAGTCATATAGACTAGAGATGACCTATATTTGTTATTATTACAAACCAAAATAACCTATTTCAAATCACCATTGTCCAAGGGAGAGATTGAGGCTTGAAAAATTCACATTTAAGTTAAGTATTCCTAATTCTTACTCATCTTTATTAAGTAGATACATTTTCATGTGTTAGCTTGTGAATATGTCTCTCAATCCATGCATTAGGATTACCTCTACATTGAATTGAGTATATTTATTCTTTAAATTTTTAATTTTATGTTTATTAACCCATTTCATGCCACATGCTTTGGTGAGAACTAGATTAGATTTACTTTGATTTGTCATTTACTTTGATAGGAAAACATAAGACCTAGTTAGGGTTATTATGTCATATTACTTGAATAGAGGAATTATAACCCTCTCTAGTGATATTGTGTGGTAAAATACCCATTTTTTAGGTCTATTGGATTTGTATTAGTCATGACCTCGATTGTATAAATGTAATAACAAGTAGAAGTGATAGCGTGATTTATCTACTCTGAGCTAGGATTGATTTGTAGATGAGATGGGATTTCCATTGTATAAATTTTTGTAAACCCAATGTGAACTAAATATTTTAAGCTTTATTTCATTCCTTCATTTATTATCATTTATCATTGTTTTTGTTTTTACAATACTAGATCGAATCTATCCATTCAGTCTAACATTTTGTGCATAAGTTTAATGCATAGTTGCTTCGATCGACTCTTGGTTAGAGTACTTAGTAATTTTCCTCTCATAAAACCATTTGATCATGATTTATTTAGCCAAAATCATGCCCTTATACCAATTCATAACTAATATCTCACCACACTCATAAAATAAAAGGTCAAATTGATGACCAATTAACACAAATGTAGCAAGTGTATCAAATATATCTTGACCTAGTGAAAAATCTAAATGCCATGACAATTTACAGTATGTTACTCATAGATTTAACTCCCTAAATTGGGGTATAAACTAACTCATTGGTTTATTCTCATCCAAATATAGACCCATTTTTTCAAACTATGTATGTTGTCGACATGTTTAATGTTCTTGTTGTTAGAACATTTAATGCCTGAGTGGTGAAATTATAAGACTTTTAGTGTATTTTAATTAATTAAATAGTAATGATTTATTATTTATTAAAATGGGTTAATAACCTTGTGTAAATAAATAATAAATAATAAATCATTTATTACTTATTGGTAAAAATAAAACATATTTGTTTCTTAATATTGATAATTTAAATTGTTCTCAGGATGGTTGGACTCATTATTTACAATGGTCACATCCCTTCATATTTAAATATAAACAGGGTTTTACCCCTATTGTGAACTTGTGGAAAATATTAAATTATGAATCATGAATCATGTGTGAACAAAGAGTTTTGTGAAGGCTATTGAAGAAGTGAGAAGGATTTTATGTATTGTGATGATTTGGTTTCTCAAATATATGAATATCACATTAGTGGGTTTTTTTTTACCTCTTTGAGGTTTTACATGATAATTCCTATGTACCTAAGTTCATTGATCTAAGTTTACTATTATTTGTGTATGCTTTGCTTATCCATGTCACTCTAGATCCATCCTATGTATTTCTAAACATATCTATACATGAATTATTTCATGGTTTCATAGCTAAAGGGGTGTAGTTGATTAAGCAAGATATTATCAATTACCATTATCAATATATATATATATATATATATATATATATATATATATATATATATATATTACATTTCAAATAATTTTTTGAATTGTTTTCAAGGCTAGTTTATCCTAGTATGATAAGGAGGGAGCGAGAGTTTTTTTATTTTGTGTTGTGTTACTTGTTCTCTACCTTTCAACAACCAAAACTCAATTTATAATCTTAAACAGGTATTCCAAATCTTTGTTCAAGCAATTGGTGATCAAATTTTTAAATTGTTACTATTGTAAGAGTAATTATATGGGAAAGTACACCCCATGTAAGAATAAAATCTCAAAATAAAAATTTATAATAAATTTTTATCCTATTTGTTACTTGAATAAGTCAAATCTTGGTTGTTTAAACCTCTAGAAGCATTTGTAGAGCCTAAGAAACTTTCTAAATCTTTTGGTATTTTTTAAAATCTCCTTGAGGTGTCATAGTTAGCTTGGGTGAGTGAAAAATCTATATTATACTTCAAAAAATTGATTTTTAGATCGTATTATACCTTGTCAAGAGAATTAAGGGGGATTACCAAAGTTTCAAGGCAATCTGAGGTTTGTACATGAACACTAAGCTGTTGAAATTTTAAAAGAGTCCCATTCTTCTCTTTACTATTTTATATAGGTAATTCTATTTCATATATTTTTCAATAAGTATTTAAAAATAATTTATTTTTTAAATCTTTAATTTCCATGCAACCCTGACCCCACTATTGTTTAATTATATTTTATTAAAAAGGTAAATAGATTTTTACATTTTTTTAAACATATTTTTTATATGAATGGTGTGTGTGTGTGTGTGTATATATATATATATATATATATATATTCAATAAAAAAGGGATTTAAATATTGCCTAATGCATGTGAAAATTCAATAAAGGTTTCTAAAAGGCTTGGTTGTAGTAATTTTGATGAAAACTTACAAATACAATGGTCATGTGTTCAAAACCTCCTAAAATAAATATTTTTTGACTTGGTCAACTCAATTTTTAAAATTTAATCTAAATTTAATTCCTTTTTTTGGTTTGTGTGCCAATGTTTTATGCATCAAAAACCCTAGTTACCTTGTCAAAATTGTTTCAAATTTTGACTTAGTGAATGTTTTGTCAAACATAGTCATGTGTTAAATCAATCCTTAGGTTTTGACACCTTTAAAACACATCTACATGGTCAATTTTGTAGTTTGAAATATTCTACTATTAATTTTATAACATTTTTAATAATAGTGTCTAGTTTAGTACAATTCTAAATTAATTTTTTGCATTATTTGGCATCTAAATTATGTAATTAAGTATTGTTACCCTTTTGATTTAATTTATTTTTAAAAAAAAATAGTATAAAGACTCATTAAAAAGGTTATTTTAATAAAATTGTTCTTACATTCATGTATTTTTGTGGCACTTACAACACCTTATTTTATCATAATCTTTCATAATTTTTTGCTTTGTCTAACATTAAATTGAACAATTATTGTGTGTTTTCACTTTTAAATTTGTTAAACTATCAAATTTTAAAGGTTTCATTTAAATCATTTGTTTATTGTCCTGATTAAACTGAAGCTATAGCTTTACCTCATTTTTATTTGGATAAATCTCAATTTCTTGATGGAAATAACTATAATATATGGAAAATTCATGTTAAATCTGAATTTATGGCCCAAAATTTATGGAATATTGTCATTAGGACTAAAAAATCCTCTTCTAAATGACATGTGACCCTTGAGCTTACCAATATGTTTCAACAAAAATCATAGGAGGCTATGTCCATTATCTTGCAGAGTGTTAAGGATGATTTTTTTTATCCACATTGGTAATTAAGAGTTTCCTAGCAATGATTGGAAGTTCCTTGAATCCATGAATGATATCAATTGTCTCTCAAAGATTATTAAGTTAATCCTTGAATTGCTAACTACACCTATGAAAGGTGATAATAAATTTATGACTTTTCTTACTAAAATTAAAAACATTAAATATTAATTATGGATGTAATTTTAATTTAATTAAATATCAATTGATTTATTTTATCATTTAAATAAATAATCATGAAAAGTTTAGAAATTACATTTCAATTTTGAATTTTAATTATTAAACTAAGCAAGATATCCTTGACCTTACCACCTTGTCTGCTCTCATGATTCAAGAAGAACAAGTTATGACCAATTTTGATTCTAAAGAGAATACCACTTAAGAAATTATCACCTAAAATAATATTTATGATAACAATTAAAACTATAAATATAACCCTAATTCTTCTAAAGATAAATATGGGAATAAGAAATCTGATAATAAAATTCATAAATCTAAGTTTAATAAAAATTTCAATTTATGTGGTAAATTTTGTCATAGAAATGAAACTTGTTATAAAAATAAGGATAAAAATAACTATAAATCTTATAAAAATAAAAATTTAATAAATCTAATCAAAACAAGTAGAAGAATAAAAATTCTAATTAGACTAACAATCAGGATCAAAATCTTATTATTTTTTATGCTACTTTATTTGCTTTAAAAGAAAATGAGTAGATTTTAGATAGCAGTAAATCACATCATATGAATTTGTTATCTAATATTATATGTGATTTTAGAGATATCTTATGAATAATTTACTTAAGACATAATTCATTTTTAGAAGTAACTAAACAGGGAAAATCAAAGTTTTCAAATGTTGTTATTAATAATGTTTTCTATGTACCAAAGCTTAAAAAGAATTTGTTATATTATTCTCAACTTATAAATGATAATTTTATTGTAAAATTAATTAAATATATATGGTCTATTAAAAATCAATCTAGTTCCATGATTATTGAAGGTGTTCAAAAAAATGGTTCATATATTTTCTCTCCTTTTTTTACATTTTTTCTTTCATCACATAGTAAGATTGAATCTCAATTATGTAATGAAATATTAAGACATGCTAATTTTATAATTTTACATGATATGTATAAAATTAATATTATTGTTCGAATTATTTATATCCCCTCTCATCATGAAACTTGTGAGGGTTACTTATGTCATAAGCAACATACTAACTCCTTTCACAAGAACTATGATGCAAAGTCCTCACATCTTTTAGATTTGATTCGTAGTGATGTTGTATGACATTTTGAAGTTGTATCTTAATGTTTATTTTTATAATATTATTTTTATTTATTATTACACTAGAATGATATGGTCATTTTTCATTAAAAAAATATGACGTGTTATCTAAATTCAAAGAATTCAAAGCTAATGTTGAAAATGCATATTATTTTTCTATTAAAAAATTAAGAATTGATAATGGTGGCGAATATGTTAGTAAAGAGTTTTATTATTTTTGAATTAATTATAATATTCAAATGGAATTAAAAACTCTCTATTCCCCTCAACAAAATGGTATTTCTAAAAGTAAAATTTATACCATTATTGTGATGGCTAGAACAACGTTGCAATTTGTAAATGTTACTCATAATTCTTATAGGCCAAAGCCATGAACACTATTGTGTATATTTTGAATAGAATTCCTGCTTAATTCTAAAATGAACACTAATTTTTGAGTAGTTTATGAAATATAGTTATTTTTATTTTAAAAAGTGATGTTTGACATGATGAATTTTTTAAATCTTCAATTTTTTTACATATTATCATCCTTTTTAAAGGATTCTATGGCATTTATCACCACTTAGCATTAAGGGAGAGTGTTAGAACATCTAATGTCTAAGTGGTGAAATTATAAGACCATTAGCACATTTTAAGTAATTAAATAGTAATGATTTATTATATATTAACACAAATTAATAACCTTGTGTAAATAAATAATAAAACATAAATTATTAATTACTTATCAATAAAAATAAAATATAGTTGTTTATTATTATCATTAATTTAAAATGTTCTTGGGATGTTTGGACCCATTGTTTACAACAACCACATCCCTTCATATTTCAATATAAATAAGGTTTTACCCCTATTGTGAATGTGTGGAAAATATTATATTATGAATCATGAATTATACGTGAACAAAGAGTTTTTTCAAGGCTATTGAATAAGTGAGAAGGATTTTATGTATTGGGCTGATTTAGTTTCTCAAATATATGAATATCACATTAGTAGGTTTTTTTACCTCTTTAAGGTTTTCCCATGGTAATTTTTGTGTACTGGTTCATTGATATGTGTTCACTATTATATTTGTATACTTTTATTATTCATGTCACTCTAGATCCATCTTGTGTATTGATACATATATCTATTCATGAATTATTTCACTTCTAACTATGAACAAATCCATAGATCTATCAGAAGACCCTTCTCAAAACACTGTGGGTAACATATAAGTCTATTGCAATCTAGACCAAGTTCAGTTGAATTTTCAAAGGAGTAATTCATAATAGGGTCTTCCTATAAATATTTAGAATAGTTGACAATAGTACATTCATAAACATCTAGTTCATAAATGTAAGATACAACTACTCCCCTCCACTAGGCACTTTATCAAACACACAATAGGGGGAAAACAACCAAACATAGACCAATACTCCACCCTAATAGGTGGATAACACTACTCCACCCCAATATGTGGTGACCAAAGTTCTAAACTAAAAAATATAGACTAATATTCCATCACAATAAGTGGTATATCCTTTATCACAAACATTGTCTAATCAATAAATGAATGAATTATTTCACTTCTAACTACAAACGAATCCATAGATCTATCAGAAGACCCTTCTCAAAACATTGTGGGTAACACATAAGTCTATTGCAATTTAGACCAAGTTTAGTTGAATTTTCAAAGGAGTAATTTATAATAGGGTCTTCATATAAATATTTAGAATATTTCACAATAGTACATTCATAAACATCTAGTTCATAAGTGTAACATACAACTACTCCCTTCCACTAGCCACTTTATCAAACACACAATAGGGGGAAAACAACCAAACACAGACCAATACTCCACCCCAACAGGTGGTGAACACTACTCCACTTCAATATGTGGTGACCAAAGTTCTAAACTAAAAAATATAGACTAATATGCCATCATAATAAGTGGTATATCCTTTATCACAAACATTGTCTAATCAATAATGTATTCTTATAAGTCAATAATAACTAGCAACTAGTCAACACCAAGTGCCTAACATATCATAAGGACCTAATATTCTATAATAAGGTCCCAATATACAAAAAATAGGAAATAATTTCCCCATACCTAACATGTTCCTCACAAATAATAAGGGCCTAACCACAACACCTTCAATAATAGACCTTTAGCCAACAACAGGTTCCTTCCATATAATAGGTTTTGACTAGCCAAAAACAAGTTCCCTTCTAAAGCCATGCTATACAATTAATTACACAAAATAGAATACCTACATTCATGCCATAGTTCCCTCTAAATCAAATTTGCACTACTAATCCTAACCCTAATAAATACCAATAATAAATACCATACCAACATTATAACCCTAACCAAAAAATGAGTATTCCTAGTCAAGTGACCGAGCAAGCAAACATACCTCAATCTTCAATTCCCCCAATATACCTTAGTCAAGGTAGTTCAACTCATACCACCCAACCATAACCATTTATACTATCTATACCATTCCTATTTTTATCCCAAGAACTACAACAAACGAAGTATACAATTATAGTTATTTAGACTAGAAAGTAGATAAAGAAGTTTAAACTAAATGAGATATGCTCATACCCTTTCAACATGGACTATATTCAAATACCATTTACTATATATTTTGAGCCACAAAAGTTTAATAAATACAAATTCAAAGGTGAAAAAAAGGAACATTTTAAGGATTTATATGTTACTTTCCATCTAGTGGCATTTAACGATATCTACATGCTTCTTATTTTTACACAAAGTCTAGTGGGATAGGCCTTGGAGTGATTACTCCAAATTTCAAATAATTCTATGCCAAAATTTGATGACCTCTCAAAAAAATTTATGCAACATTTCTCTTATAATCTCAAACATGATATTACTATGGTGTATTTAAGCCAAGCACAACATTGACCCGATGTGAGTTTTTTGAGCTATTTGTAGTGATGAAGGGCACACGTTAGCTAAAATGTTTAATCATAATCTACAAAGTGACATATTATATCAATTGAAGCTTGAGTGTTCCCACACCTTTGAAGAGATTATTAATAAAGGCATACAAATTGAGAAATCCATTATCAATAAAAGAGTAATTAGATTATACACCCCTAGCCAAAACTAGTACCAAGGTCCAAACTAGATCCAAAACTAGTACCAAGGTCTAAACTAGAGCCATAAATAATATAAAGGATAAATTTAAAATCAGAACCCAATTTAAATTTAAGATCCTAAGATAACCCAAAATAATACTCCTAAGAAGCCCAAAGTTTACAACTACAACAAGAACATTGTGGGTAATGGGGTTAATAAATAATGCCATGTCTAAATGGTGCAAACACCATCTACCCAACTCACTCCACATATGCATTTAATTCCATAAATATAGGTGCTCGCACCACATCCTTTTTTAATGGATCAACCTAGAGTAAGGCCACCTTTAAAGATAATTTTTAGTGACCTATGAGATCCCATTGAATCTGTGTTTTAAAAATTGGCTCATGCCAATCTGATTAGTTGGTATATTCCCAAAAAATTCCTTGAGGATGTTCCTTTCCCTAATTGGTTTAAAGAGCACACATTCTATTACTAACATCAATTTAAAATCTATTCCATACATTGAGGTGTGTAATTATGACATCTCATTCAAAACATGCTAAAAATAGAGAAATTGAGCTAGATAATAGGGCCCCTACTTCTAATCAAAACCTAGGCATTTATAAAAACCCTTTTCCATAACATGATGTAAATAACTAGAATCAACAATAAAATCATCAAAAACATAGGACACCACTTCAATAACCTCAACAAAAACAACATAAAAAACAATAAAAACAATAATGATGACAACCATAACCATAGAATGGATGGAACCAAGGTCAAAATTATAACCAAGAGGTGTATCATGCCATCTCACATGACAAAAAAAAAGCTGTAAGACATATTCTCAGCAATCATATAGCTATTATTACCATTAAACTAAGACCAAAAACTAATCACCAATAATCAATATCAAATAATTCTAAAATACCTCTTTATGTTGGTAATCCTTATATTATCCATGTGGGTAGCCAAGCTCAATAGTATCGAGGAGTTACAATCCTAAGACCTTCTTATAGTTATAGTATTCCATTACCTAATGTGGATTAGATAATTACAACATAGTGGATTAAAGTTATCATTCTAGGATTGTAACCTCTTTATACCAATGAGCTTATTCAAGCACCCATGCTAGTCATAAATAATCTAGTTACCTATGCCAAGGAGAAAATGTATGAAAATGTGGAAAAATTAAAAAAGATTCCTTTTCAAATATCTATTTTAGATTTATTATGTACCTTTACTATCCACAAGAATATATTTAAATAAGTTTTAAGCCAATCCTAAATGCTAAATGACATTATGTTGGATAAATTCCAAGCTATGGTCAGACACTTAGCTCCTAGCCAAAAAGTGACCTTCGAACAAAGTGACATGTCATCCCTTGGTCCTATCCATAATAACCCATTATACATCAAAGCTATCATATATTGACACAAGGTTAAATATGTCCTCACATACAATGGGTTAGGCCTCAATGTTATGTCTCTAAAGTTACTCAAGCATCTTGGATACAAGACAACTAACCTTCAGCTAGATACCATTACCATCAAGGCCTATGATAATGATGAAAGGGAATCATAGGGAATAATTTATTTCCTAGTTATCCTTGGGTCCTTGACCCACAACACATTTTTCCATGTTCTAGATCTTAATTTATCATATATCTTGATTATGGGCTGGTTATGGATACATGAAATTTGGGCCATACCTTCCACATTACACCAATGCATCAAGTTCCCTCATTCAATGATGGAGGTAATTATTTATGCAAACCTAAAACCATATCAATTATGAAAGAATTGAAAATATGAGTATAGAGATACAATTACCACATTGTCTTAGGCCCTATACCAAAAAAGGACAAGGATGTACTTTTCAAATTACTAGACTCCAATTAGAGTAACCCAGAAAGCCTTGCCTCTACTTCCTCTACACCCCCTCTTGAGATATTTAATCATTTTACCATATCTAACAAAGTCCTAGAATAATACATTATGCACAATACCTTCCACATGGCCAAGCTTTCATAGGCCCTTAAATCTTATGGAAGACCCAAAGCCAAGGTCATTCACATAGAATGGAAATAGAAAGTAAAGCTTAATGCCCAAATGACAATTATTTTCACACCAAACACTAGACAAGAACAAGACCCATAGATGAAAATGAATCTTGGATTTATACTAATGATCTAGATGATTTCTACCAAGGAAAAAAGTATCCCATCGCTAACCAGATCATGGATAATAAATATTATAAAGGTAGAGGCCTAATGGTAAATTAACAAAGAACTCTTGAGCCCATCTCTATGACCAAACATAAAGGAACTTATGGTGTTGGATTTAAAATACATAGGGATTAACCTATCTATATTATCTATGTTTATGTGCCAATGACTATTAAGGATGATTCCTATAGAGATGTAGAGTCTGATTAAAATGTATATGTTGACCAAATTTAACTTTTTATTCAAACTGGGGCACCACTAGTAAAAAAATTGATTTTAAATCCTATAATGGTGTATAATGTATTGTTATGATATGTTTTATAGGTCATTTGATGTCAATTAACATTGTACTATCTTTGGCCAATTAGTTTCTAGGTTTATTTATCATTTTAGGTCATTTTAAGGGTCAAAAATAGTGATTTTAATAATGTGTATTAGTTTTTCAAGAAATGTGCAAGTGTAAAAGATTTTTTTCATGTGACATGTGTATTATAAGGTCTGTATTAACTGTCACTAACTGAAAATTGCCAAGTTACTTAGAAAAAGGCAATTTTATTGAAGAAAAGAGTGAGTTTGGCACTTGTATAGCCTCCTTAGGAAGTATGCCATATGGTAAATAACCAAGAAGTATATCTTCATCTACCTAACACTCACTGATACATTTTTATTTCTTTATAAATTCCATTTTAAATCCAAAACCATTTGTCTCTCTTTTCACCTTTCTAGACATGTAGAAGTGACTTGCAAGTTTTTTCTTGGTATGGCCAGCATAAGGGGTTTCAAGAAAAATGATTTTGGGGGAATACTATAAACTAATATACCTTAATTTATATATAATAATTTTGAGTAATAGTGTCATGTGCTTATGAACCATCCATTTAAAGTGGACTATACAAACCTGCTTGCTCATCTATGCACCCTTCAGGTTTTGGTCTTGTTTGGAGGATTTCATACAATATCGATACTAAGAAGAGTTACACATGATGTTCAATCCATATCATAATTTATTCCATGATTATATTAATATTTGACAAAGATCTCAAGATATTTTTGGTCTAGTATACAGATTGTTGTCTCAAGTGTAATGGTAGCAGTTTCCACTACTTACAGAAGGTGATATCTTCTATAAGATCTTAAATATGAGTATAATATAGTGTTTTAATTTTTAATATCGTATGGAACACCTAATTAAAAGTTTTAGTCTTAAAGCCCCATAGTTTAATAAGGAATCCATGTCTACACCATGCTAGACCATTCTTTCAACTTGTTGCCAGTTTTGCTCCATATGTTTGCAAGTTATTTTCATGTGATGAGGATGTGTTGGAACTAGTATTAAGTGTCCTTAGTATAAATAATGAATTTAGATATTTTATTTATGTTTGAATTTTTTTTGGATCCATACATCAACCTATTCCTGCTCCATCTCGCACCTTCTACCTATATACAGTTAGCACACACCTACAAGTGACTTGGTAGAGGATTGAAAGGGTCATTATAAGGTCTTATCATTAATGAAGTTTATTAAAGGTCTTAGTGTAAATAAGACTCATGATATCCTTTTTTGGAAAGGTTAGATGTAAACATGAAGCAAATAAACTTTCAAAACATGAAAATGATTATCTTTTCACACAATCCCTAAAATCACTAAATATAGGTCAGAGGATCTTTTATGATTAACATATAACATGGTTGAAAGGACTTTGAGACATCTATAAAGATTAATATTGTATCCCTTGGTATAAATAAATACTATGAAAATAATGGGGTCAAGAATATTAGTGAATGATGAGTTGAACACATCAAATTTACCTTAAAAGCACTAAAAAACTTTTGTGGTGTTTATAGGCATCTATGAGTAAATGGCCTTTTAATGTCCTAGGGAACAATATTAAGCATAAATTCATGAAGGAAGTGGATAAAATAGTATAAGGAGGAAAATTTGAACTCATAAAGAAAGGGTTGAGGTATAACTCTTCTTCATCCCATGGCCACCTATAGGTACCCCTCAAACATAGAGCTAGTAACCTACAGGGGTCAGATAGGTAGTGCAAGGAAATAGTGGTTTGCGTAAAGTTATGTGGTGCTTAACCCATCTCAAGGTGATTTTGAGATTATAAAAATGCTATATCCTATAAGGAAGACAATAAATCCTTTATCTTCATCAAACCACCTCATTTAATCCCTTTGTGACTCTATCTCACTTACAACAGAGTCCTAAAAGGAAAAATTGTATCAGTTAAGTTGAAAGGCACTATTTTGAGTTAAAATGAGGCATGTAAGTGAATGAAAATAAAATACATATTGTATGACCTCATCTAATTAATAAATGAGTTAAAGGGAATCATTATCAAACCCTTATAGGTAGTGAACACCTATAATAAGGTAAAAATCATGGTGTCTCAGTCCAAATAGGAGTCAAAGAAGGAAGGAACTCAGCTAAGAGTCCAAAGAGTATATATAGTGAGTTCAAGGTGAGAGAAGGTATGATATATTTCTCATAATTCATGATGATTTTTTAAACATAATTAACAAGATTAGTTAATGCAAGTAATACCTATAATAAGATCTTAAGAGGAAATGTCTCGGTCCTCTAGGTAGAGACCCAGTCTTAGTGGTAAAAAGGTGCATTAGTATGATATTAGAGCTCAGTCTTGGTGAAAAAAATGAAAAATAACCTAAATAAACATGTTATTTATATGATAAAACTCTTATTAATGGTATAATAATCTTACGTATGGTTTTAGACCCTTGTTTTCACTAATAATAAGGTCTAAACAAGTAAGGGTAAGATGGACATGAACTTGCTTAGGAAAAGAGTTGAAGTGATTAACAAACTCAGGATATCACCATGACATCCACTAAATTAGGAGGTCCTATTAGATATAATTGAGATAATATATCAAGTAAAGATCCTTCAATCATGCAAAACGTAGTCCACTATTGGAGCTTCTCACACATAGTCCTGGTGTACAAAGAACGATTTTAAAACTTAAGCATTTGAGAGGTCAAATGAGAAAGTTAAGAGTTGAAATATTGTGTAGATAACCCATAGGAATTTTGGAACCACTTAAAAAATTCATCATTATCTGATAAGGTAGGGAATTACCCCCTATTTTGTCTCAATAAGGGGGTATTTCTCCTTATGTGAAACTAGTAGATTTGAAATAAAATGCATAGAAGGATGAGATAAAGGTTGTTTTAACCTTGTAAGAAGGTTTGGGAAGTTTTAATACAACTATAAAAACATGGGAAACTAATAATGAGGAGTTGGAACCAAACATGGTGGTCTAGATATCAAGGGTTACAATTATAACACACCAAGCAAGATTGAGGCCTAAAGACCAAATGAGGAATCAAAACCATTGTTAGTAAAGGAAAAGTTTCAAAAATATTGGATCATATTTTTGAGATGTGGTTATATGTGTTTAAAATTTTGGAAATAAAATAGGTTGTGGGGGAACCAAGTTTGAACTTGGGACCAAAATTTGACTTGTGCAAATGAAATAACAAGCTCCATAGGCCATCTTTTGAAGCTCATATCTTTCATGAAGATCTCCATGGGAGATAGAGGAGTTTAGGACAGTTAGAAGAGGTATTTAACAACTAATTTGTCAAAAAATTTAGTAACTTGGATGTTAGATCTTTATGAGCCAACCTTAAGAGTGAAAACTAGCTAAAACCCTGATTAGGACCAATTTTGAAAAGTGGAGTTGGAAAGATAATCTAAGGACATAGTTTGACTAGAAAATATATTGTAACTTAGAGAGGACCATCTCAAGATAATCCACATGCTTTGGAGTTTTACATAGTTATATGGATGAAGTCATAAATAGGATTTTTATCACCATTTTATGTGTTGTACAGGATACATGAAGAGTCACAAGATGAAATCAAGTTTGGGTGGAAGATTAAAACTTAATATAACTCCCAATACTATGTTTTGTCCTTGAAAAAACTTATAAGTGCCCCACCTAGGTGATTCAACTCAGCCAATCAAATCTGACATATTTGATAAGTAGTGAAGACGATGGAAAAATTCAAGTGAGCTCATTTTAAGGTGTCCCTAATGCCTATAAGGATATGGAGGGTATTTAAGGGTATCATACACTTCCTCCCATGTATTTTAATGGAAAAATAATTCCAATTTTGAGGCCAAGTGTGCAAGGTGCATGGAAGAGAAATTTTCTAGACAACAACTGATGATGTTTCACTTTCAATTTACTCTAGAAGACCAAGCATGCAACCAATGCATAGAGAGGCATGTATGATTTCCCTACCTTGTATTCAAATTATTATAATTTTTATTCATTAGTTATGGGATGTAAAAATAGAGGAAATCATGAAGGTAATTTTTTATACAAAATGAGGAGCTTATTGCAAATTTTCTTGAAGTTTGTGACTTGGAATGACACTTGTTTCTCCTAAAATTACAAGGTTCAACCCATATCCTCTTCCCATGCATGGATAACTAATATTATTAGCTTGAAGATTTTCTTTGTGACCCTTGGACTTATCTTCTTCTCTCTCTCTTTGAAACTCTATAAGAATTAGCCATGTTGGCTTTGTATTAGATGCTTCACCTGAGTATAGTGAAGCCCTACTCATTTGTATACCTTATGATAAATAAAATGATAAGTGTTACCTCTTCTATTACTGTTCATAGTGTATTTAATTTGAATGATTGAATTTTATTAAGTGACACTCTTGTTTCCTTAGCATGTTAGCTCATTCTTGCAACTTATTTGAAGTTGGAAAACTTCTTCTTATAAGGCATGTGGCGTGTTTTTTTGGATATGTCAAGGATTAAGTGATTTTGTCTCTTCATCAATGCTATTCAAGGCCTCTTGTCTAGTCCTCCTATTTTATATGTTCATCTTAACCCCAAAATGTAACATTGATGTGAGAAGTTGTAGATTGGAAGAGTGTATGTTTGGTTTGTTGCTTGGTCTCAAGTGTAATATGAATATGGTTGTATGTCATCATTCAATTTGGTGTATCACCTTCATTAGTTTAGATTTTATTTCAGTTTTTTTCTCTCTTTTCACCCCCCTAAAGTTTAGTTTTATTTTGATCCATATTGGTACATCAAGGGAGATAGCCCTATCTAGAGACTCACCTCAACCCTTAGGCTACCCATGAGCCTAGAGGTGATTCCATTGTGCCACTTGGATGAGGAGAGCCTTTTCATCTCCTCAAAGGGTGTAAATATAAGTGATAATAATTTTTGGCTTGCTCAGCGGGACTATTTATCCAAGGAGTTAGAAAATTCTTTGTGTGTTCTTTAACTAATCATCCTTTTGGAGGCACCTAAATCAACACCAATGGCAGATCCAAGTTGAATCAACTAGTAAATCAGCCCTAGTGCATCAAAAAAATATACTTTGGTATGTATAATCCTACTTTTGAGTAATATAGATCTTATGTTCTTTCACATAGATTTTATCAAGCTCATGTTGTTTATGTAATCACCTCAAGTAGCTATCATAATTATCCTTCTTCTAATCAATCTAAGAGTGTTAGAGAGATATGGTTAGATTATGAGAAACAAATGATGGAAGTAGATAAGTTGAATGAATGCAATATATAATAGAAAGCACTAATGTACAAACATGAGAGCTTATTTAGACAAGATCAAGCCATGAAATCCATGAAAGAGATAATAGTATGATGGAGGATTCAACTCACCCAATGCAGTTAGCCTTTTGTACCTTCTTCCATCCCAAGACAACCTTATCTTATACCAAGTGAGCATCCTTGTACCCCAAATCTCTTCTATCAAATGGCACTTTATCATCAAAATAAAATGAACCAACCTTCTAGTGCACCTAAAGTATCCTTTTCTACACCTAATCAAGGTTTTCTCATTCCAAATCCTTTCTTCCAAACAACATGTGCTCATCAAAGAAGAATGAATAAGTCTGCTAGCATATCTAATGCATCCTCTCCTATGCCAAAGTAAATTACACCTACTATTAATCTCTTGAATTTGGTAATCCAACACCAAAGGATATTAGAGTAACCTTCTATGGAAACTAAATACTCCAATTTCTTAAATTATGATCTCTCCTTTGAGGAAATTCAACCTATCCCTCATGGAAACCAACACATCTATCTTCAGGAAACTCCTCTTATGCATGCGAAAACTCTTCCTAGTCTCCCTAAACCTCCTCAATCCTTTTAATATTATATCAAGATCCCAAGTTGGATAAATGTAAGTCATAAATCAGCTCAAGAAATTGAGAAGGTGAATGAAGTTTTTGATTATCATTAGAGGGAGACAGATGATATCAAGATCCCAAGTTGGAGGAGTGTTCATCATGAATCAACCCAAAAGATTAAGTCATAAAGTAAGGATGAAGTTATGCCTATTGGTTTTACATGTTGGAAGGATGTTCTTCAAATGCAAGCAAAACCTAAAGAGGAAAATAAAGAAGAGGTTGATGAGGCTCATATGAATAGAAATGCAAATTTGGTAAGTCATCCTCCTATCCCTCAATCTGAAGTGGCTTCAAGTGATGGAAGTTTTCCAAGCTTTGATATGATAGTTGTAAAATGGAAAGAAGATAATAAAAATAATCCAACATGCTTCAACTCAGTCAAGGAATTTTCTTACCTTCCCACCCTCTCCTTTGATAAAAGAGAATGCTTTGTATTAGGTGGAAAACAAAATTTTATAACTCAAGGATGAAGAAGATAATTTGAATGGAGAAGAAGTAGAGTTTAGAGACTTGTAGTGGAATCATGGTAACTTTAAGGACCTTAACTCTCTTGATTCTCCTTTGGTTATCAATGAAGATGAGGGAAAGAAAACTCTTGAAGACTTTACAGCTGAAGAGGAGACTCTTCCAAGTGTACCTCATGAGGAGATTGACATTTCCAACACTTTCAAGTCTAAGAAGAAAAATCAATAGGTATGGAGCCATGTAGGCATGGTGATTTTTCACTATCTCTACTTGATGAGATTCTATTTTGTTTTGATGAAGATAGTGAAAAATCTATGGAAGGTGATAATGAAGAGATCCAAGAAGGTTGTCATGAGCAAGATGATATATTGGTCCTTAATCAAGAATAAGATAAATAATAATGGTATGGTTTTAACATTTAGGAAGGAGAAGACCTTGAGTATATTGAACAAGAAAGTGATTCCTTTTGGGATGAACTTGAAGATTATTGTGTTAGTTTCAACATTAGACTAGCATCCCTTCTTTAAAAGAGAAATTAAGAAGTTAGGGATAAGTTTGTAAAGATTCATGAAAAAATAGATAAGGATGAATTTTATCAAGACACATAACAAGGGCATAAGACAAATAAGCCTACCAAATATGAAATTGCAATTATAGATGCATTGATAAGCTACACTACCATGAAGGATCAGCATAAGACATGTCACAAAGAGAAATAAAAATAAATATATGCTGGATATATGTTTGAATATGATCCAATTGGATACCTTCCAACTAAGGTGACAAGAAATAGTTATGAGTCACCAAGATTATACTTCAACAAACCACTTGTTTGACATCATGAGGTTTCTTGTCATGGGAGAGACCTAAGAAACTTCCCCTTTGATCCAAGAGGAAGGTATGCTTATTATTAGTTGTACATAATATATTGTTTCAATTTCCCCTAAATTCCTAGAGTACATGTGTATTTTTTATTTCTTTATTGTGTGTGTCATTTCTTTGTGTGGTATAGGTAGTCATTAGTGTCTTATCTTGATCAAAGGTTTGTGGTCAATGGTCAAAATTTTCTTGTTGTCTCAATCCTTAGATGAATCCATAATCCCAATGGAATAATAAGGATATTGGTCTAGTATTGTCAATTTTTAAAGAGATATTTCATGTGCCATGTGTCCTAAAAGGTTTGTAGTAACTGTCATTAACTAAAAATTTCTAGGTTACATATAAAAAGGTAGTTTTCTTAAAGAAAAGAGTGAGTTTGGAACTTGTACAACCTCTTTGGGAAGTGTTCCATGTGGCAAATTATTAGGAAGTGTCTCTTAATCTCCATAACACTCATTGATATTTTTGGTTTGATCTATAAATTTCAATTTGAGGCCAAAACCATTTTGCTCTTTTTTCACCTTTTTAGACATACAGAAGTGACTTACATGTTTTGCTTGGTATGACTAACACAAAGGGTTTTAGACAAAATTATTTCTAGGTAATATTATAAACTTATATATATTATTTTACTTATAATAATTTTTAGGAATGGTGTCTTGTGCTTCATGAACTATCTTTTTGAAGTGGACTATACAAACCTACTTGCTCATCTGTGCACCCTTTAGGTTTTGCTCTTATTTGGAGTCTTCCATATATTATAGATGATGAGATGAGTTTAACATGAACTTAAATAGTTATCATAATTAATTAAATTATTAGTTTCATATTTGACAAATATCTCATGAGCTTTTTGGTCTAGTTTGCAGATTATTGTCTAAGGTGTAATGGTAGTCATTTCTACTACATGCAAAAGGTTGTGTCTTCTATAAAATCTTAAATATGAGTATAATATTGTTTTTTAATGTTTAATATCATAGGTTACACATCATTAAAATTTTTGGTCTCACAACCCCATAGTTTGGTAAGGAAACCATGTCTACACTATGCTAGACTAGTCTTTCAACTTGCTCCCAGTTCTGCTCCATATGTCTACAAGTTATTTTCATGTGATGAGGATGTGTTAGAAATGATTTTAAGTGTACTTAGTGGAAATAATTAATTTTTATATCTTATTTATGTTTGAATTTGTTTTTGAGCCATACATCAACCTATTCTTGCTCCATCTCACACCTTTTACCTATATACAGTCAACACACACCTACAGGTGACTTGGTAGAGGATTGAAAGGGTCATTCTAAGGTGCTAGCATTGATGATGAAGTTTATTAAAGGTCCTAGTGTAAATAAGACTCATTAAATACCTTTTTGTAAAGGTTGTATGTCAACATGAATTAAGGGCACCTTCAAAATATGAAAATGATTGAGTCTTAATGCACAACACCTAAAAGCACTAAACAGAGGTTAGAGGATCTTTTATGATTAGAATATAACATGGTTGAAAGGAATTTGAGATATATAGATAGATTAATCTTGTATCCATTAGTATAAATAAGGAATATGAAAATAATTGGGTTAAGGAGATTAGTGGATGATAAATTTTGAACACCTTAAATTTTCCTTAAAAGCACTAAAAAACTTTAGTGGTGTCTACAAGTTTCTATGAGTACATGGCCTTTTGATGTTTTGAGGAACAATATTAAACATAAATCGAGGAAGGAAGTGGATAAACTAGTATAAGGAGGAAAAGTGGAACTAAAGTCATCAAGAAAGGGTTGAGGTGGAACTCTTTTTCATCTCATGGCCATCTACAAGTACCCCTTGACCATGGAGCTATTAACCTATAGGGGTCAGATAGGTAGTGGAAGGAAATAGTGGTTTGTGTAAATTTATGTGGTCCTTACCCCATATTAAGGTGATTTTTAGATGTTAAAAAAGCTATGTGTCCTATAAGGAAGCCAAGATATCCTTTATCTTTATCAAACCACCTCATTCAACCCCTTTTAGACTATATCTCACTTACAATAGAGTCCCAAGAGGAAAAAGTGTCTCAGTCAAGTTGAAAGGCATTATTTTTAGTTTAAATGAGGCATGTAAGTGAATGAAAATAAAATACATATTGTACGACCTTAGATAATGAATAAAGGAGTTAAATTTCATCATGATCAAACCATTTTAGGTAGTGAACACCTACAATAAGGTAAAAATCATGGTGTCTCAGTCCAAGTAGGAGTCAAAGAAGGAAGAAACTTAGTTAAGAATCCAAAGAGTATATATAGTGAGTTTAAGGTGAGATAAGGTATGATATTGTTCTCATACTTCATGATGAGTCTTTTAAAATAATTAATAATCTTAGTTAATGTAAATGATACCTACAACAAGATCTTAAGAGGAAATGTCATAGTCTTGTAGGCAAAGACCTAGTCTTAGTGGTAAAAAGGTGTATTAGTATGATATTAGAGCTTAGTATTGGTGAAAAAAATGAATAATAACATAGATAAACATGTTATTAATGTGATAAAACTCTTATTAATTGGAAATTAATATTACATAGGGTTTTAGACCCGTATTTTCACTAACAATAGGGTCCAAAAAAGCAAGCATAAGATGGACATGAACTTGCTTAGGAAAAGAGATGAAGTGATTAACATAATAAAGATATCAACATCAAATACATAAACTTAGGAGTTTATACTATCTATAATGTAAATAATAGATCAATTAAAGAGCCTTCAATCCTACAAAACATAGTCTACTATTGGAGCTTCTCGCACACAATCTTGGTGCATAGAGAATAATTTTAGAACTTAAGCATTTAGAAGGTCAAATGACCAAGTTTTAGATTAAGGTAAAAACAAGTTTTGAAGGGGACCCGAAACCCTATAACAGAATCAAGAAAGATAAAGTGTTAACATGCACCAGGAAAAGCATTCCTGAAACCTACTAAAAAGTAGCATCAGCCTAAAGTTATACAGGGACAACCTCTAAATTCATTATACATTCAGCCCCCTAATTTCGAAATAATGATTTAATAACTATTTTTTAGGGTTAAAATCTAGAATTGTTGCCTACCTTCCATCAGCTATATTTTGCTTACTTTCTAGCTCTCTGATTTTCCTTATGGGTCTTCTTCCAGGTTTGTCCGAAAAGCCAACATTTGGCTTCACTTTTGAAAGCTGCTCATCTCTTTTTCTAGATTTATCCAGAATAGAAGCAAGATGTTTTGCCTTTGTTTGCTGGTCTTTTTTGTTGCTTCTGGTTTCTATTCCCTTTGTATTTGTCTTTTTTTTAGCCTTTTTCCTTTGGTTTAGAGAATGCTTTAATTTTTCTCCATTATCATTCATAGGAAGCTCCTCCAAAGGCAAATCATTATCAACCTGAATCTTCATAGGCTGAGAAAGAGGAGGATCTCTCTCTAATTTATTTCCAGTTTCAGCCAAGATTTCTCCATCCTCTAGTGTTGCTTTGCCTTCTGCCTCTCTCCATCAGTCCTCTACCCTTTGGTATAGAATGATTTGCTTTGATAAATCTGTCAAATCTTCTATGCTTTGTGTAGGTAATATGGTTTTTGGTTGCAGTCCATTTCCTTCTGTCTCAGAATTTTCTTTCTCAAAAGAGATCTTTGTATCTGCCTCAGGAAGTGGGCCTTTAGGATCTTCAAAAGATAGTGCTTTACCCTCCTCAACATTTACATCTTTAGTTTCTTGATTATCCTTTTATTCTTGTCGCTGGTCCTCTTTGGGTTTCCATACTTTCTTTTGCTGGACCATGGACCTTTTCCCATCCAAAACATTATTAGGATGAGTTTTACTTCTGGATGGACAACTTTTTACCCAATGCCCCTATTTCTTGCAACCATAGAAAGAGTTGGGTAGATCTTCGAAACAAATTCCTTGAGATTTTTTACCAAACTTGGAAATTAGATCCACTTTTTCTAGGAGCTTATTTAAATCTACCACTTTAACATACATCCTGGCAGCTTAAAGTTTGGTTCTGGTTGTCGTAGCCTTGTCCAAAGCCACAAGTTCCCCAAAAGAACTGGCTATTCCTTTAAATATGTCCTCATGCCAAAACTCTAAAGGGAGTCTAGGAAGTCTAACCCAGATGGGAGTTGTTAAGAAAAAAGAATCCAAGAGATCCATATTCAACTCCCATTTTTTGATAGTAAGAGAACATTTTCCAAAAGTCCATGGACCTCCACACAAAACCATATTCATGTCTTCTTTACAGTTGAAGGTAAATGAATAGAAACCATTCAACATTGGTGCAATAAGAATCTCTCCTTGAATGACCCATTTCCTTTTAACCATTTTTGTAAGAGATTCTAGATCTGGTCTTACTCCTAAAAATTTACCCACTAAGGTGAACTCCATGGAGGACACAGAAAAATCTATTAAAGGATCTGGAATAAAAACTTCATACTCACATTTCTCCCAACATGATTTTGCAGTCACCGGCGGGAAAGAGGATTTTCCAGTGGGTTTCTTGCCAAACAGAGATGACCACGTCCTTTGTTCTGAATACTCTGCTTTCAACCCATCTGAGGATTTTTCTTTATTGAAGTCGCCTTTGTTTTTCTCTTTCTCAATCTCCTGTCCCAGTTGGGAGCCACAAAATCCACAGAAAGGGTCATTTCCACTCAAATATTTTATGTTATTTGCTTCAACCATAGATTTTGACTCAATATTCTTCTCAACCCCTCCTCTAATCCCTCCGGGGTCTGTCCCTCCTGCCTGATTCTCCACCACCAGTTTTCCATGTGCCCATAGCCCAACAATTTCCAAAACTAGAAGAGTGGTTCACAGACCTGTAGATTCAAAATTAGAGGGCACGCCTAATGCGCCCATTGGGGGCACGCCCGTCGTGCCCATAAGCGTTCAAATTTTCCCTAGCACGCGTAGTTATTTGAAGCTCAATTAACATGCCATAATAGTCAAATGACCAAGTTAAGAATTGAAATATTGTTAATATAACCCTTATGACTTGGGGAACCACTTAAAAAATTCATCATTGTTTGATATGTAGGAAAGTACCCCCTATTTTATCTCAAACATGGGGTACTTCTCCTTATGCAAAACTGGTAGATTTGAAATAAAATGCATAAAAGGATGATCCAAAAATTGTTTAAACCTTATAGTAAGTTTTTTGAAGTTGTAATATAACAACATGGGAAATTAATAATGAGGAGGTGAAACCAAATAGGGTGGTCTGGACACCAAGGGTTGCAGTCATGGCATGCCAAACAAGATTGAGGCCTAAATACCAAATGAGGAGTCAAAACCATTATTAGCAAAGGAAAAATTTCCAAATTATTGGATCATGTTTTTGATATTTTTTATAGGTTTTTAATCTTTTATAAATAAAATATGTTATAGGGGAACCAAGTTTGAACTTGGGACCAAAATTTGACTTCTACAAATGGAAGAACAAGCTTGATAGGCCATCTTTTGAAGCTCATGTCTTTCATGAAGATATTCATGGGAGATATAGGAGTTTATGAAAGTTATAAGATTTTTTTTTAAAATAATTTTTGTAATTTTTTAATCAAATTGGACATTGGATCTTTATGAGCTAACCTTAAGAGTGAAAACTAGATAAAACCCTTGTTAAACCCTAATTAGGACTAGTTTTGAAAAGTGGAGTTGTAAATATAATATAAGAACATATTTTGACCATAATAGATATTATAAAGTGGATTTTACCTTCTCAGGATAGTCAAAATGATTTTAATTTGTATGAAATTGTACAGATGAGGGAAACAATAAGCTTTTTCTCACCATTTTGTGTGTTGTGTAGGATAAAAGAAGATTCAAGAGATGAAATAAAGTTTGGGTGAAATATCAAGACTTATGATAACTTAAAATACTTATTATTTTCCTTTAAACAACTTCTAAGTACCCCAACTAGGTGATTCAACTCATCTAGTCTAATTTGGCATTTTTGGCAATCTAGTGAAGAGGATGGAAAACTTCAAGTGAGCTCATTTTAAGGTGTCCTTGATGACTCTAAGGCCATATATGGTATTTAAAGGTGTCATAAAATTCCTCCTATGGATTTTCATGCATAATTTATGCCAATTTTGAGGCCAAGTGTGCAAGGTGCATGGAAGAGCAGGTTTCTAGATAACATATGATGATGGTTCTCTTTTAGTTGATTAAAAAAACCAAGAATGAAAAAAATTAATGGATAGGAATTTATGATTTACCTACCTTTTATTCCAATAAGTATAACTGGTCTTCATCAATTATGGAATGTCCAATAGAGGAAATCATGAAGGTAGTTTTTGGTGTAAAATGACAGGTTTCTTGCCACTTTTCTTCAAGTTTATGACTTGGAATGTCACTTATTTATCTTTAAATTACATGGTTCAACCCATATCATCTTCCCATGCATGTATAAATTATATTATTATCTTTAAAAGTGTCCTTGTGACCCTTGAAATTACATGGTTCAACCCATATCCTCTTCCTATACATGTATAAATTATATTATTATCTTTAAAAGTGTCCTTGTGACCCTTGAAATTCTCTCTCTCTCTCTCTCTCTCTCTCTCTCTCTCTCTCTCTCTCTCTCTCTCTCTCTCTCTCTCTCTCTCTCTCTCTCTCTCTCTCTCTCTCTCAAACTCTATAAGAGCTAGCCATTTTGGCTTTGTATTGGATTATCCACATGAGTATGAAAAAACCTACTAATTTATATACCTTTTGATCAATAAAATGACTAATTTATACCTCCTATATGACTATTCATAGTGTATTTCATTTTAATGATTGATTTTGCTTAAGTGACACTCTTATTTCCTTAGCATGTTAGCTCATTCTTACAACCTATTTATAGTTTGAAAACTTCTTGTAGGGATTGTAAAGTGTTTTTTGGATATATTAAGGATTAAGTGAGTTTGTCTCTTCATCAGTGCCATTCAAGGCCTCTTGTCTAGTCCTTCTAGTCTAGATGTTCATCTTGACCTCACAATGTAACATTGATGTGAGAAGTTATAGATTAGAAGAGTGGATGTTTGGTTTGTTGCTTGGTCTCAAGTGTAATATGCATTGGTTAGATGTCATTATTAAATTTTGTGTATCACCTTCATTATTTTATATTTTCTTTTAGTTTTTTTCTCTCTTTTCACCCCCAAAGTTTAGTTGTAGTTTGAACCATAGTGGCACATCAAGGGAGCTAGCCCTATCCAGAGACTCACCTCATCCCTTAGGCTACCCACAAGCCTAAAGGTTATTATGTTGTGCCACTTAGATGAGGAGATCCTTATCATCTCCTCAAATGATGAAAATCCAAGTGACAATAGTATATGAGGACTTATCTAATACCAACCTATTTAATCCTCATGTTGTATGTACCATTACACCTATCATTGGTCATTCCCCACTTTTCCTTCATCATTCATAACTCATTTATTGGGACCAACAAGAATCCACAATATCACTTGATGATTTCAAAAAACACCATGTTATTTGTGAATTTCTAAGTCTAAGATACCATATTCCACTTAGAGATCATAAATAAGGTTTTTCTATTAGATTGGATCATACTACCTATTTTGGAGAATAGGTAAAATTCCTTTGCCAAAAATAAAAATAAAATAAAACATTAGGGTCCCAGAGTGAAAAAATCTTTGAGATGATTTTGGACTACGATAACAGTAAATAAAAAGGCTAGTCTCTTGGTGAAAATTAGTTTCAAGTATCGTTAGATGGGGATGTTCACCCTTCCTTGGATGAGGATTAGTATGCCACCAATGCCAAAATCATATTTGGGTTTGAAATTAGTGAATAATAATAATGGGCCTTTGAATATATTGTCCAAGAATGTCCAAAAGTATTTGTAACATGGCCCTTACCACCATTGGGTGATTCTAATTCATCCTATTTGGGGGAACTTGATGAGCTAGTCCAATCAGAGGACTTTGATATAGCTAATTAATTCATGTCTTTTTTTACTCTCTTATAATATGGTTTTACACTCCCTACAGAGGAAACTTATGAGGTCAACATTGGAACACTGATCAATCCAAATTGGATCAAATTAAGCACAACTCTCACTAAGGATGAATGTTAAGTGATTAATACTCTCTTGAGGGAGTTCATTGATATATTTGCATGGGCCTATTATGATATGATAGGATTGGACCCTTAATTGGTTTTACATCATCTTATAGTACATATTGATTCCAATATCATTAAATAAAAGATAAGGAAAATGAATCCTTGTATTATTGTATTGGTCAAGAAATAACTAGAAAAACTCCAAGAGGTGAGATGCATTTATCTCATTGACTATTAAAAGTGGATATCCAACATTGTGCTAGTTATAAAAAATCTATAATTATAAAATTAGGTATCAATTTCTGAGACATCAATAAATACTACCCAAAGTATGACTTTCCTCTCCCAAACATTCATATGATTGTGGAATCTATAACTAGGTATGAGATGTTATCTCATGGATGGTTTTTTAGGATATAGTCAGATCAAGATCACACTAGAAGACCAATACAAGACAATATTCACCACTCCTTAAGAAACCTTTTTCTATCAAGAAATGCCTTTTGGCCTAAAAAATGTTAGTTTCATGTATTAGCATGCAGTGACTTTTATTTTTCATGACATGATGCATGATATTGTCAAGGATCATATTGATGACATTTTAGGTAAATATAATACTATAATAGGCCATCAAGAGATGTTTTTAAAAATATTTGAATGCCTCCATGAGTATAAAGTAAGGTTTAACTCTAAAAATTGTGTCTTTGGCATCACTTCAAGCAAATTAATAGGATTCATTGTCTCTCATAAGGGTATTTAAGTTGATCTATCCAAAGTTAAAGCCATTATTAAGATACAATCACTATCTACTTTGAAATAGCTCCATAGTTTATAGGGTAATATATAGTTCATCAGATGCTTTATTTATCAACTGACTGACAAATGACATCTAATTTACTCACTTGATGAAGAAGGTCAACACCTTTTTGTGTAATGTTGATGTAAACACCTAAATTTATTTTGATGTTGAAGTGCACCTAAAATCTATTTAATAATTGTTCTTAAAATAATTCATCACATCTCCTTCCAAATTCAAACAATTAAATAAGTCAAATTAGTCAATTATGCACACTTTAAATCCTTATTTTAAATATAAAATCTAGATTTTACACCTCATTCAACATCTTCCACCTTATTCTCTCTCACATGTTGACTCATCCTAACCAAACCCACAATTTTCTCAACCTCCTATGAGTCATCCCTTGAGTTGTCAAGAAGTTTGACTCATTCTTGTTGACTCAGCTAGCCAATCCCATACTTATCTCAGCCATTTAAAATGGTCTTCATCCTCATGAGTGAGTACTCATTATCCACATTTGATTAATTGGATTATTTAATAAATCCAAATAATCCTCCACCATTGGATCTTCCTTTAAAAAACTATAAATAAGCTTGAAAACCTTCTTTTTTAATAATCCTAACTTATGCTAATGAATTTTTATTCAATTAAAAATTGAATCCAATTGAATCAAAGAATACAAAAACTCCTTTTCCATCAAGACATTGCCCATCCTCCTTTGCATTAGAAGAGAGAGTAACCACATTTTTGAAGAGAAAATCAAGTTTACATCACAATGGAGAAATCTTGCACATTTTAAGTATAAGTTTATGTTTTGTGTTTTATTTATTTGTTGCTTTATATTAGTTTTAATTTATCTTAGATTAAGATTAAATTATTAGTTTATTTCTTATCATTTCTAAATTTAATTCATATATTTCGAGCTTGCTTGATGGGACTTTCCCTCATCTTTTTCATCCTTCATTCATCATAGTTATATTTAGAAATCATCTTTTATTTGATTTTTGTTATTTCTATTTACATATGCATTTAATCTTGTCTTTGTGAGTGTTTTCATAAGCTAGAGGTCATTATCAAATGTTTTTTGTTCGACTATGTACACCT
The DNA here is from genome assembly GCA_037957365.1 of Torreya grandis. Lineage (NCBI taxonomy): Eukaryota > Viridiplantae > Streptophyta > Pinopsida > Cupressales > Taxaceae > Torreya > Torreya grandis. Next base: position 2,647,464 of record JARHVA010001103.1, on the reverse strand, counting down.
ATTGTGTAATAATGAATTTAGAAATATCAATAGTGAAATTATACCTCATAACAATGAAATCATTTTTTGACCCATTTTCAGTCTCTTTTTCCTTAATTTATTTAAATCTTTTTATTTTTTTCACTTTATACTTTTTTTTGTAATTATTTGTTACAAGGAAAAAACAAAATCGATATAGTTTTCAGTGAAATCATTGTTTATAAAAATTAAATTGTCATTCTTAGTAGAAAAATCATTCAAATAAATAGATAAATCATTATATTTGTCCTATGTTTCTATTATGTGTTTGCATGTTCAAATAGTGAATTTTTTTTAAAACAGCAAAATCATCATCCTTAGCAGTGAATTTGTCTTTTTGTGTAGTAAAATTGTCTTTTTTGGTAGTGAATTCATTTTTACAGGTTACAAGTTTATTATTTTAACTAGCAGATTCATATCTATGGATTGTGAAATCATCTTACAAGGTAGTGAATTTTTTATATAAGTGCGAAATTGTCTGTTCTGTGCATTCTATATTCTATCTTTTTCCTATGTTTGCTTGATTACAATTTTGCTTTTCTATCTTTCTACGTAACTAAAAATCCATCACAAAGAATTAGTTTTTGATTTTTTTTGTGTTTTTATTTTTCTCTATTATAGGTTGCCTTATTATAATCCTAAGTAAACATTCTAACTATTTGTTTGCAAAATTCTTGTTAAGGATAATCACAAAAGAGGCTAAACAAAAGCTAATTTCTTTTACTAATGCTTTCAATCTTATTTTCAAAGTTTTTAGTAATTACATCACATTTCATTTCAACATTCTATTTGTAATTATGAAAGTTTCATATGTTCTTCCCTTGGTGTCACATTAGTGATGATACGCAGGAATAAAAATAATTCCATAATTTTTTATGTTACCCAAGTAGTGCCCATGTATGCTATTTCTTTGGCATCACATTTAGAAATGGCTACTTTTTTTTATTTTCTTTTTTAGGGGATCTATTGACCATATATTTAACCACCATATAGTAGGCCAAACTCTATTTATTGGTGGGGTATATAAATTGAGCTCTAACTATCTCAATTATATAAGCAGTTGTGTGTTTTAAGAACACTATAATATGAGGGGATCTCATGCTTCAATACCTAGGGTTTCAAAAACTACCTCAAAATATGATATCATCGATTGTCAACACATTGAGACCCCTATAGTTATGTTGGGAACTTTGGAATAGGACCCAATAGTGTGAATCTACTTTATCTATTTATTTCGTGGTTTTCCCTCTAGATTATCTTTTTTAAACCATAAGCTAAGGATAACCTCTTTTTCCATTCAAATTCGGTGCATACCTTAGTGGTTAGCACCAAGAAGCTAACTTCTACACACCCTCTACACTGAACTTGATGTGCCATGGGAATGATAATATCCTCCATGGTTAGTGCCTTAAAATATTAGACTATAGCTAAGAGTATGGATGAGTCAATGACATCAGAAGGCCCAATAATTATTCATGACTCTCATCCTAGTTTTTCATCTTTTATGTACATTTTTTTGACTATTTAGAATATATATTTTGTTTTTTATTTCCTTGTGTCTACCATGTGCTGAAAATACTTGTTTGAAAACTAGTTATTTTGAGTTCAAACCATATCCTAAAATCAAGCCTCTTTATCAAAAACTTAAACTAATTGGTTCAAAAATTTAAATTTTTAGTCCCATTTTTGCTAGCGTTGTTAATTTAAAACATCCTTTTTTCTTTAAGTCATTTTATTTTTTTAACCATGCCTATTACTAAGTAAATGGCTATGTTAAATCTTCCCAATGTAAGGGAAGAGCCTTTTGGTAATGACCCCTTTCGATTCCCTAGTTAAGAGCATCATGTAAAAAATACATGAAATAATTGAGAAATAAAAAAAGTAAGAAAGGGCTTACCAAGATGAGGGTAGCCCCAATGTTGTCCAAACTATACCCTCATTTGATGAGTATATCATGTCTAACAAAAAATAAGTATTACTTAGAGCCTTGGGCTTTGGAGAAAAGTTCCCATCTAGCTTTGATGTATAAAATTTACAATATCTAATTATAAGCAAATAACCTTCATCTTCCAATCCCAATAACAAAATATCATAAGGTTCTTTATAGGGTAGAAATGCTCTCATTTCTTCTTCACAACCTCATCCCCAAGTCTTTCAAGACAAAGGGGAAAATATTTCATGCAAGGAGTCATCTCAAACTAGCCATGGTTTTTCCATATAAATCCATGCAACTCAAAGAAATCAAGAGATTATGAACTTTTAATCTCATCAATAAATCAATCCCTTTGATAATCCTAATATGAATGTAAATATAAATTTACCTTCACATGTTTATCCAAATAATCTGAGTTTGAATATAGCTTTAAACTCATCAATCATGCACCTCACCAATCAAAAGTTGAATCTTACTTCAAGTTTTCCCATCATGAAATAAGACAACCCAAACTTAAACATGGGTCTCCCATCTAATTCAATTTTAATCAATCAACATTTAATTACACAAAATTTGAGTACACACCCAAATTTTCAAGTTATAATCAAATTAATTCAATTTTGAATCTTCATTCAAATTCATTAATCAACCCAAATCATAGATTTCAATTCTTGCCAATCATATCCAATCTAAATCAAAGCTTGAATACATATTCTAGATTTCCCAATCAATCATCCAATCCTAGTTTTAATGATGATTCACACACATTCAACAATCTAAATTTAAATAATAGTGTAATAAATCAATTTTCTTCTTTTAACATACTTGGATCAGTTCCATCCAATCCAAATTCTAATTCAACTCCAAATAAATTTAACTCAAATCCAGATTTTTCATTTAATTCTACCCCAAATCCCAACACAAACTCAAACCAAAACTAAACATAATCTAATTCCAACCTTAACTTCAATAATCCAAACACAAATTCATTTTCAAACTTTAACCAAAACAAAAATAACCCAATCCAAAATTCCAATCAAGCTAATTCAAATCTAGCATTGTAATCGAAACTCCAACATACTTCCACAAATAAACAGTTCAAATTTGTCTAACCAAACATGTTTTGGTTACAACATCAATCTTAATTTCATGAATTTCAAACCAATACACTAAACAATCCAAGATTTAACCCAAAACCAAATCAAACAAACTCAAACATAAACTTTACACTAACTCTAACCTTGGTTTTAATCTAAACCCAAATCAAACAAGTTTTGGATTTTACCCAAATTCAAATCAAATTAATTTTGGTTCCAATACAAATCTAAACCTTGTTTATAACTCCAACACCTTTTAACATCCTCAAAATGTTAATTTCAACAATCAAAATCCAAACAATTTTAATCAACACACTCCCCAAAACACAAATCAATTCTTGAGTCAACCACCTAATTCATTAAGTCAAATAGACCAACTATCCCCATATCTCATGTAAGAATTTCAAAACATAAAGGATAGAGTTTAAGGCTTGTAAGATAGAGCTTATAATCAGCAAAAACAATGTATGTCTGAGTAAATTTTCTCATATCCATATGATTTAAGTAAAATGACTATACCTTTTCTAAAATACTTTGAACTCACAAAGTTTGATAAGTATAAAGATAAGGGAGATCCAAAAGAACATCTAACTAGCTTCTATCATGCATGTGAGGATGTTTTCTATAATAATGAATACATGTGTTTATTTTCATGAAGTCTCAAGGGCTAATCCCTTGAATGGTTCTCATGAATTCTAAAGGGATCTATCTTCACCTTTGAAGGCTTATCTAAAAAATTTGTCTAACATTTCTCTTATAATATTAAGAAACACTTGACCACTTTATATTTGCACAAAACCAAACAACATAATGGTGAAACTTTTACTTCCTTCATCCAAAGATGGAGAGCAATGACAAGTCATTTTACATGGTCATTTCCTTAAACAGAGCTTGTGGACATTTTTATGAACAACTTAAACTCAGATTTGGGACACCATTTGATACTTATTTGCCCAAGATCTTTTGATGGTATTATTAAAAAGGGAATTCAAGTAGACAGAACTTTGATTAATAAACGTGCAATCAAAATATTTAAAACAAATAATAATAATTCCTCAAAACCAATAGACAAACCAAAATTATTTGCCAAAAATAAAAATCTTGTTGGAGATGGTGTAACTAATGTAAAATAGATTCAAAACCCTCAAACACAAACATATAACCAACCAATCCATAACATTACAATTCTTGGTGGATAACTAAAACAAGGGAGACCCAAACATAAGTTCACTAAACTAGGTGACACTTAAGATAATGTTTTCCAAAAATTAGCTCATGTAAACATGATTATATGGCCAAACACTAAACCCTTTGAAGAAAATGTTCCCAAACCCAATTGGTATAAATAATATGAATACTATGAAAACCATCAAATTAAAGGACATTAAACTAATCAATGTATGTGCCTAAAACACTATGTTGAAAACGTCATTGATAAAGGTAACATATCAATTGAAAACCCATCATCTAAATAATCTAACAATAAAAAATTATGGATATACCAAGACCCATCCCCTAATCATGAGCAAGGAAAGGGAAAGCAAAAATAAGAACAACTAGAATCTAGTAATGTTAACCAAGATAGTCATCCATTTCATTCTATAATCAATAGCATCAATATGGTGCATAGACATGTTAATATTATTACTTTGACAACATATGAATATGTCATCGACACAAGATGGATAGATCTTACCCTCCCAAGTGTATCATCCTCTAATGTTGAACATAAGTACAACATTATTGACCATCTTGAGAAAATGCCAGCCTATATTTCAATTTTAGACCTTCTCAAGACATCCCCTATGTATAAATATATTTTGTATAAAGTTATCCAAGAGTTAAATGTCCCTAAAAACATTAATCCTATAGATTTCCAAGTGTTAATAGGTTATTTGGAAATAAATAATCAAGTAATGTTTGATCATTTAGATGTTTCTCCTTTAAGTTCAGATCATAACCTCCCATTGTATATAGAGGTTACTATTTCTAAGCACAAAGTAAAAAGGGTTTTTATAGATAATGGTTCAACCCTTAATCTATGTACACTAAGACTCATAAAACATCTAGGATATACAATAACAACAATAGAAACAAACATCATTTCCATAAAGGCATATGATAATAATGAGCATTAGTCTATTAGCACAATCCATATTCCTTTGATGGTAGGGTTTGTCATTAAGGAAACTCTTGTTCATGTTATCAATCTTGATTTACCATATAATATACTACTTAGATGTCCATGGATTCATTCTATGAATGCCATTCCATCCACTCTTTACCAATTTTTGAGATTCTCCCATGTAGGGATGGAAGCTACTATACATGGTTATCCTCATCCCTTCCAATATTGTAAGCTATTGGAAGGTAAATATCAAAAATCAAACTATATACCAGTCACATATGATAATTTTACCCCTATTGAGGATTATCATTCACTTGAAAATTATTTCCATCCTAAAATCTTATTTCAAACACCTCCATTTGGTAATTAGATTAATGTACCAACTTATTCCATCTCTATTGAAAAAGTATTAACCAATGAAACATCTAACCAACCATCCACACAAGTTTTAAATAGATTATCGAAGAAAGTTTCAAATCAACTATATATTTAACAAGATCCAAAGAATCCTTCTATTGATCAAGTTTTCAATCCACCATCTACTAACAAAGCATCCTCATCCGCTTCTTCCCACTTTAAATTCATTGATTGAGGTATGAACAAGAACATCATCCAGGATTTTTACACAAGTATAATAAACACCAATCCAAATGACTATGGTATAACAAACCATCTAAAGGATATTAGAATGGTTAATAAGCTTATTCAGATAAAATTTCTCAAGGGAGGTTTTCTTTCCAATGAACATACCAAAAATTCAAATTCTTCCTGGCTTTATTCTGATAAACTAGTTGTTTTTCCACCAACAAATTTCCTATTGAGAAATCCATCGTGTGAAATATAATGAACTATAAAGGCAAAAGTCTTGGCCTCCATGAACAAGGTTACTTTTAACCTATGACACTAAAATAAAATGAGGCAAAACATGGTATAGGATTTAACCAACTTAATGTGCATCTTACACTCTCCCAAAGTGAATCTTATAGTGAGTCAGATGATGATTCTTTATAGAACAAGACATGATCCATAATTATTCATTTTGAAGATCTTTCCCTTACAAACCTTTTCCTTGAAAATTTCATCCTTATATGGCCTTACATATCCATCTCTCATATAATGGGACCAACTATCCATACCTCAACTTGATCATTTTCAAAATGATGAAACTATATCCAAATTCTTGAGAACACAATATCAAATTCCAATAGGTGACCACAAGAAAGGATTTCTAAGACAACTAGAAGACTTATCATACTTTGGGGAATAGGCATTACATCACTATATGAATTCTACCTCAACATCTAAATAAGAATAATTTGAAGAATATTTATGTCTTCCTACACCACCCATAGATTATAAAGATGAATCAACTCTACTTGTTGAAGAAACCATTACTATAAACATTGACACTAAAGAAAATCCTAAAATTATGAAGCTTTCCATATGAATCACTCAAGAAGAAAGGGACATATTTACACTTATCCTTCATGATTTATCTAACGTGTTCACATGGTCTTATATGGATATGCCATGATTAGATCCAAAGTTAGTAGTTCATCACTTTGTGGAACATCTAGATGCAAAACTAGTAAAATAGAAACTATGTAAGATGCATCCCAAGATTGCACTAATGGTAAAGGAATAACTAAATAATTAGTTGGATATTGATTTCATACATCCTATTGACTACTCAAATTAAATATCAAACATTGTACTGATGTCAAATAAACCATAAGGGATTAGAGTCTCCATGGACTTCCATGATATAAATAAATCATGCCCAAAGGATGATTTTACATTACCTAACATAGATATGATTGTATATTCAACTATAGGTCATGATATGTTATCTTTAATGGATGGTTTTTAGGCTATAATCAGATAAAAATTGATGTTAAAGACCAACAAAAAATGGCATTTACAACTCCATGGTAACAGTATATTATCAAGGGATGCCTTTTGGTTTAAAAAATGTTGGAACTATATATCATCAAGTAATGACCATCATTTTATATGTCATGATTAAAGATACTATGGAAGACTATTTAGATCATATTCTGGATAAATCTAAATCCAATAAATACCACCCTTAGTGCTTTTCCATAATTTTGAATGCATGAGAAAGTACAACATGATATTGAATCTAAAGAAATGCATCTTTGGTGTAACATTTGTAAAGTTTTTAAGGTTTATTATTTCATAATGTGGCATTTAAGTTGATCTTTCAAATGTCTTAGCTATCATAGATATGCTTCCACCTATAAATCTTTAACATCTTAGAAGTCTACAAGGGAAAATTCAATCAATCAAAAGATTCATATCTCAACTTGCAGATATTTTTCATCCATTCACCTTTTTGATAAAAAAGGATACACCTTTTTGATAAAAAAGGATACTCCTTTGACATAGAACAAATTTTTTGAAAAAGTATTTCACAATCTCAAGCAATATCTTTCCAACCCATTAGTGTTAATGCCACCTATTGCAGGTAAACCTTTTTTGTCAAAGATTTTAGCTACTCAATTTTCACTTGGGGTATTATTAGCATATCTTGATGATACTTGGAAGAATGATAAATCTACTACTTGAGTCTAACATTGATATCATATGTAATAAACTACTCTCAAATATAAAAATCTTGTCGTGTTTTTTTTTTCCTTCTAAAAAATTACAGCATTACATGCTTAATAATCAAACCAATATTATTGCTAAGATTGACCCTCTTAAATATATTTTATCCATAACTAATCTAATATGTAGGATGGCTAAGTGGGTTATTATTTTTAGTGAGTTTTATTAGAGTATGTTAACCAAAAATAAATTAAAGGAAAAGTTCTAGTAGATGTATTGGTAGAAGCACCCTCAACAACAAAGCACCTTAAATTTTATAATTCCTAGATGATGAAATCATGTTTATATATGAGTCTCTAGTTTGGCATATTTTATTTGATGGTTCCTTTACTAACCATGGATTAGGGGTAGGTATATTTTTGGTCACACCTGATGGGGAATGCATTCCTAAAGCATTCCAAATTGAATTCCCTTGTATAAATAACATAGCATAACATGGTCTCATAGTAGACCTCAATATGGCAATCCAATGGGGAATCTAACATCTCCTTCTTCTTTTTAATTCTAATCTTATCATCAATTAAGCTGCTAATGAATTTCAAGATCATGATGATAAACTACTCCTTTACAAGCTAATGGGGGATAGCTTTAAATCATATTTTGAGTACATATAATTTGAATAAGTGCCAAGAATAAATAATCAAGAAATAGATGTTATGGAAAAAATTGGTTCCCTACTAGATTTGAGCATAAAACACAACAAATCTATGTTTGAGTACTTAAGGATACTAGATTATAATACACTTGATTTAGAAATGGTTTGTGAGGTGGTCAGTCCAGCTTCTCCATGGTAATCCAAAATTTATACATACCTTCATAATCATACCCTCCCATCTAAATTATCATATGACCAACATAAATCCTTTATTCAATGCATATATTGATATACCATCATTAGCAACACCCTATATCATCGAGGCTATGATAGAACACTTATGTGTTGTTTAAATTTTGAATAATCCACTTTAGTAATTAGAGAAGTTCATGAGGGAGTTTATGGATCACATTCAAGTGGTATGGTCCTTGTGAAAATAATTCCTCAAGTAGGTTATTAGTAGCCTATAATGGAATCTAATTCATGTGCCTATGTCAAAAAATGTATGCCCTATCATAAACATGGGGATCTTATCCATATTTCCTCACAAGATTTGTAACCTATCACAACACCTTAGCCATTTTTTATATGGGGGTTAGACCTCATTAGAAAAATAAATCCTAGTTCTTCTGATGGACATAAGAGTATTATAACAACAAATGAATATTTTACAAAATGGGTCAAGGTGATGCCCCTTACTTATGTTATTGGAAAGTAAATTTATAAGTTTATACTCAATGGCATTGTTTGTCACTTTGTTGTTCCTTCCACTCTCATTTTGACAATGGTAAATCATTCAAAAATAGAGATGTTAAGACTCTTTACCAAACCTATCATATCAAACATATATGTTCTAATCTTTACTACCCACAAGATGACCAAGATGAGATAAAAAAATCAAATATTTTATGCATCCTTAAGAGAGTTATCAATGAAGTTGGTCATGACTATAATACTTAGTTAGATCCCACCCTTTGGGTATACTATACTTGTATCCACACACCTAGAGGGGAAACCCCTTATTCCCTTATTTATGATACTGATTATCTTCTTCCCATAGAGGTCAATATTCCATCTTTACGAATATCATTAAAATAAATCATAGATGAAGAATAATATCAAATTTCATGCCTAAGTGAACTCAATCTCTTAGATGAAAAATGACTCAATGCTTTAAACCATCTACAATTTGACCATAATCACCTTGATCTTAACTATAATAAGTAGATTAAAGCTAGGGAATTTACAATTAGAGATCTTATTATTAAGGAGAACCAATGAAACAATGATGCTAAAAGAGATAAGGGATAATTTGAACCTAACTAGTTAGGTCCATACATCATTATTGCCAAGTATGGATCAAGAGCTTAAAAACTATCCACAAAATATGGAGAGGAGCATGATGAACCTATAAACATCATGCACCTTAAAATATTATATGCCTAAAACTTGTTCTATATGTTTTTATTGGTATATAAAAGAGAGAGATAGAGATTCAAAAATTTAAAAAAAAAATGATAAAACAAAAATGTGTACATAGATTGTTTAGATGTGAAAAAAAATTCCTAGTGCTTTGAATAAGTACCATGGTCAAAATTAGGTTTCTAGCACCATGTGTAAACCATTATCTATATTTACCCTAGTTAAATGAGGGCATCAACTTTTATTAATCCATTGTATATTCCAAAGTTTATCATTTTGTTAGTTGTTAGTCATTTATCCTATAACATACTAAGTTCAAGGTTTCTATTCCTATATGTGAACCTATGTTCTTGATTATGATTATGGAAAAACATATTTTATATTAATTATTTCAAAAATCCCAAAGTAAAAAAATAAAAAATAAGAAACAATACAAAAACATTCTAAAAAAAATCAATCTCAACACATCTACAATTCTACCTAACTTCCACATTTTTCACTTATTCTTGGATGGGTAACTCACACATCCTTTTCATCCAACACTTAAACACTTCATCAATCATCCAATTTTTCATCACTTCCCATGTTGGGAGAACTACATTTGTCCTAATATCCCCACATAGACTTTGTCTAGGGTAGATTATGTAGGCAACGCTTAGAGACACGGGGTCTCTAGGGTTAGCTCAGCCACCATCTTCCCTATCATCCATTTCAGCAAACATGGATGAGATTATCCTTATGATTATTCCTCAATTATTTAGTAACTATCCTTGCTCTTAGCTATAATTTTCCATCCCTTGCTTAAATTGTCTTTGTTTACAACTTTTCTACATAAATCTTTTATGTGTTTTGATTGTTTTATTGTTTATTTTTTGTCTCTAACCTTAAAAGTTGGTTATTTTTATCCATTTATTTATCCCTAACCATTAATTTGGATATTTTAATTAATTTTATCTTTAGCCATTTACATGGTTATTCCCTTTACTTTGTCCATTATGATCATTTTTTATTATTAGAGTTAATCTTTATTTGTTTATTTTTGTATCATTCCTGCTTAGTATTGTTGAAATTGTCATTATGTGTGTTCAAAATCATTTTAATTTTTATTTTCACATCTTGTTTTAATTAATGATTTTTTTATTTAAAAAGATTATTTTTTGAATTTCATAATATTATGGTTATGGTTTTACTATATCATGACATACTTTGCTTTTACACAATTTATTCTTTCTTTTGTTCATATGCTTAAAAAGTCAACATTCATCCTGATTATTCAATATCATTGGTGGTAATGTGTTTTATGCTAAATTAAAAATTAGGTTGCTCAAAGATAAATATTGTTGGGAATCCAATTCAAAGAACAAAAACACAAATGTAATACAACTATGTCACATTCTAATCCATTCATAAAACCAATCATACATCACATAAGCCATAAATTCATAATCCATATTATAAATAATTAAAGCATGCTAGCATAAATCAAAATGTAAGAAATATGACCAGTGATACGATATATCCATACATCTATCAATCATGCATACATTCCATATAAATCAATAAATAGTTCATCAATATCTATTCCACACAATACAAGGTCTCATAAATCATCATCACACACACACACACACACACACACACACACACACACACACACACACACACACACACACACACACACACACACACACACACACACACACACACACACACACACACACACACACACACACACACACACACACACACACACACACACACACACACACAGATATATATATAATGTGTCTATATACAAGATACATCTCAAAATATGTATACATAGATGAAATAAATATATCCTAAATCCCTTATATCTCATTCTATCCCACTAACGAAGTGTTTGGTATTTGTAATAGCTCCTCACATCATGGTGTGCCCCACAAACAACTCATCATATGTTATACCTATCCTACTGAACTCTTTAACTCAATTGGTTTAATTGATTTAGCTAATGGTGAACATCTCATAGTGTACTCCCTAAACAATTATGCCCTTAAGAACATGGTATATCCTCCTTGTATAATATCCTATAGTATGTGGATTTCTCCATGGCCCTCATCACTCTATCTAAAGTATAAATATTCCCCTATTTATCTAGTAACACCCTTACCTCTACTAGTTCAGTCCTCTTTGTATCTCTCTCCTATCTTAACACTATGTCAAGATTGCATAGTCTATAGTCTAGGTCTCTACATCATGTGTAACCAATTTTGTATCCATGTCATCTCCATCTATCCCATCTATAATCAATTGTAATATATCAATATTAGACTGTAATCATTTTATCTCAGTCATTTAGTCCCCTCTACCATCAACTACACCCTATAATATAGACACCTCTTGATGTAATCCATCAATCTCTCTATCACGAGCTCTAATTTCCTCTTAGAGTATATCAACAAGAGCATGTTACTCTCTAGATCTCAAAGTGCATGAATAGCTAGCCACATCCCCTCTATCTATCTATGTGTCATGTGTTTCTCTCATGATCACATCCTCCCCCTCTCTATCCTCCTTTCTATCTAACTCTATCAATTGAGTCTTTCCTCCAACCCTCTACGCTATATATGGATCCATCCCTGTATCCACATCTATCTCAACCCCTACCTCACACAAAATATCTACATCCGCCATCTCTATAATCTCCACATCATGAAACTAACTAATCTCAATAACACATCCTCTACCTCATGTTTGTACTCATCCCCTATCTCCTATAACATCCCTCCTAATTCAATCTCCTAATCTTATACCTCATGGATGCCTACTCAAACTAGTAACTAGTCTTTACATCCATGTCCATGGTGGTACATATAGAATAGTTAGTCTAAGTATCATCTACCAATCCCACCAATCTGCATAGCCATCAACAAATCCTACATCAATCACATATCTTTGGTCACCCCACATAATAGTCTATAATTATGACCAATTATGATCAACTTTTTCTATATCAATAATCATGCCCCACTTTGATCTTTCCCTCATTGATTTTGCAAATACATGTGGCCTAGCTAGTATATGATATCTCACCCTAAACTATCTCATCACCCTACTTGGATTATATCTCTATATGGTGTCATCATGTGTCCTAATAATGTAACATGAGGTCATCATATAATCCATGTAAAGGTCATCATGTGACCATTCAAATATAATCTCCCTATAAGGTCTCTAGGTGATTCGATCACCACATAATTCATCAATAACCCTCTTTTAAAATTCCAAATCACCTAAATGTGGTATATGCATGCCAATAATCATATGCCACCTATAGGCTAATAAATGATCATCATATTGAGTGTTCATGTGTCAAAGTGACATCTCTATAAAAATGTGTTCCTAGCACCATCCCTGTAGTAATCTCTAAGGACCAATCTCTTTATAATATGTATAAAGTACATGATGTAAATCATGGTAAAAATATTCTAGAATTCATAGACCCCATGTAAATTTCTCACCCATCTCCATCATATCTCCAATCACATTTAGAATACCAATAGGATATAAACTCCCACTCTTATCAAGAAGCGTAATTCCACTAATAATAGCCATGAGTACTATATTCAAAGAATCCATCCCCAATTTGGTACAATAATTTACATCTACATTTCCTCTAGTAATAGGAATCATACCATCACCAAAAATACTAAACAATGTAATCTCCTATGGACCCTTCCCCCAATTTACCTACCTCCTTCATATTGGAATACCTATGATTTGATACACATCCTCTAATGTGATAGTCATCTCTTGTGTCGACAAGTGAAATGTGTTAATCTTAGTATTCCATCTCTCTACAATTGATGTCATAAGCACTCTATTCACTTGAATCTCTAGCATTTGTGCAATGTCAGATAAGACACTCACCTCTAGAACACCAAACTCATACTTTGTAAAAATCACCTTCTTTGCCATCACTCTAGGTCTCTGCTCTTGAGTAACAAGTAATGGTAATACCTCAATCACATCACATACATTAACATATAATTAATTTTAATTAGCATTAAATTTAAAACAATCATTCAAAAAATAATAAAAATAAAACAAACATTTTTAATCTATCCATTCATATATATTTTTCATACTATTTATCATTTCCTAAAACCCTTCTTTAATTCTGTACAACACATTTTTGCTTCTACATTTAGTGTTTTCAATCTCAATTCCATTGATTTCAGCTTTGATTGACCATTTTCTTCACTCCAATGAATTCAACTCTCATTTGAACAAATTCACTTCCCTATCCAATGATTTCATTCCTCTGTTGAATAATTTTGCAACTACCAAGTTGTGAAATCGCATTTTATACTCTCCCATGATTTCGTATCTTATTTAATAAATTCACCTATATATTTTCCAAATTTCCATTTACCTACAATTAATTCACTATTTTTTATGTTTAATTCATTGTTTTGGCATCTGTGAATTCATTTTCCCTCACTTTTTGCCCTAATTAATGACCATAAATGCTAAAAAATTCAAATAAAAACTAACTTATCATAATCCCACTCCTCTCAGGTCTCTAGAACTATCTCACTCACTCTTCATGGTGATTATGGTGTGGAATGCGATCCATTTTTCCTCTATCAACTAAATTTTCTTACCAAATAACTTTGAAAATCAAATTTGTAAAAATGAATTTCTATACCCCATTTGTTCTACTTATATTTATATCCCCTATCAAATATGTTTTCCCCCATCCCTCCATGATACTCATTATTCATCCATTTTTCAAAATTATAGATACATTAAATCAATTTATTCCAATTTTTTTTTAGCATCTTGCAACAATCTATCTACATAAAAGAATCATTACCATCTATAATTCAATATATTTTTTCTATTTTTAGATCCATAACTTATTATTACTAGGATATATGATTCCCAAAATTTCTCAATTAAGCCTCATATCATATCAAAACATTAAGTGTGTAATCTCTCCAAATGGTAAAAAATATTGTTTTTTAAATCCGTACTTTAGTTTTAAGTAAGTAAGGGCAACATTTTTACACAACCAACATATTGTAAGTTTGATATAAAGTCTACCAATATATTGATTTATTATTCATCCACATAACTTTGTCCATTTCATCTTTTAATAAATTTTGAGTGTTTGTCCATTTTCTCACACAAACCCTTGAGGGAGCATCATCACACTCATCTTCTTTCATTTGGGGAAACTTTTTCCTTCTTAATCATCAACACTCTACTTCTATGATTCTTTGAAATAGTATTGCTTCACAACACTACTTCAAATAGGGTCAAATATAGACACCTAAATTTCATTTAGTGTTGAAATGCACTTAAAATCTATTTCATAATTCTTATTAAAATAACTCATCACATCTCCCTCAAAATTAAAACAATTGAATAAGTCAAATTAGTCAATTATGCACTCTTTAAATCCTTATTTTAAATATAAAATCCAGATTTTACACCTCATTCAAAATATTCCACTTTATTCTCCCTCACATGTTGACTCATCCAAACCAAACCCATAATTTTATCAACCTCCTTTGATTCATCCCTTGAGTTTTCAAGAAGTTTGACTCATTCCTGCTGACTCAACTAGCCAATCTCATACTTCTCTTAACAATTTGAAATGGTCTTCATCCTCATGGGTGAAGATTCGTTAGCCACATTTTATTATTTGGATCATTTAATAAAGATAAATAATCCTCCACCATTATACCTTCCTCTAAAAAACTATAAATAAGCTTGAAAACCTTCTTTTGAAAGGATCCTAACTTATATTAACAAAATTCTATTCAATTCATAAGCAAATCAAAGTATACCGAAAATCCTTTTGCACTTAAACATTTCCCATTATCCTTTGCATTGGAAGAGAGAGTAACCACATTTTTTAAGATCAAATCAAGTATACATAATAATGGATAAATCTTACACATTTAAAGTATAAGTTTATGATTTATATTTTATTCATTTGTTGCTCTATCTTAGGCTAAATTTAGCTAAGATTGCATTATTTATTCATTTCTTAGCTTTTATAAATTTAGTTCATACAAATAATTTCCAAAAGGCCTTTGATCACTTTAAATAATACTTTTCCAATCCACCTAATCTATTACAACCTATGATGGAAAAACCATTACTATTCTACCTTTCTACAATAAAACATGCCTTGGGGGTATGTTTGGCCTATCATGATCAATACAGAAAGGAACATGTTGTATACTACATAAGCCACACATTGGTTACATATGAACATAATTATACATTGATAAAAAAATATTGTTTAGACATGGTCTTTATAGCTCAAAAACTATGACACTACATACTTAACAATAAGGCCATTATCATTACCAAAGTAGATATGTTCAAGTATCTATTTTCAAAAATAGCTTTATAAAGCCCCATGGATAAATGGATCATGATTCTAAGTGAGTTTTAAATAAAATATGTCAACTAAAATTCCATGAAGGGACATGTAATTATAGACCAGCTTGCAAAATCTCCCCTTTCCACCACTTAGCCACTCACATTTGGATTTCTAGATGAGTCTATCATGACCATAGCAAAAATACCTCTTAAAAATCAATAATGGAAACTTTATTTTGATGGTTCCTTCATGTTTTGTGGATTGGGGGTAAGATTTTTGTTCATCACACCTCAAGGGGATCTCATTCTCAAGCCCTTTTATATCAGCTTTCCTTGTACAAATAACATGGCTAAATATGAATCACTCATTACAGGGAATTATTTATCAATATAGTAGAACATCCAACATCTACAATTTTATGGAGATTCTCAACTTATCATCAATCAATTTACATATCAATTTTAGACCAAATATGAGAAGCTTGTGCCATATAAATCTTTAATGGACACCCTCAAATAATAAATCACTCATATTTAGTTTGATCAAATACCTCATGCCAGTAATAGAATAATAGTGGCCATAATTATTTATATGATCCAAATTATAGACAAGGCTAGAGATTACCAATTCATTTGTTAACATCTTCTTACACCAGCCCATGAACCTTCAACCATCAAGATGATTTATGATATTATTATTTTTAGTTTTACTTGGTATACTAAACTATATAATTACATTCATAACCAAATCATTCCACCTAACCTATGTCATAAAAAATAAAAAATATTTTATTCATAAATCCTCTTGTTATACATTAATTTTACCTACACTCTATCGTATAAGCTTTGATGGAATGCTATTTCATTGCTTAACCTTGGTAGAATCTAGACTAGCATTGAGGGAAGTTCATGAAGTGGTTTATGGGGTCCACACCAATAAGGCCATCCTTACCAAAAATTTATTACATACTATTTATTATTGGAAAACCATAGAAGAAGATGTAGTTGATTATGTTAAAATGTGTAAACAATGTCAAAATAATGCTAATTTGATACATGCTCTAGTTTAAACACTCAAACTCCTTGTATAAGGATTTTAAGCTCTATATGAATTAAGCTACCAATTCAACCCAAAACTCAAACTATCTATTAGGAAGTATTATAAAAATAAATAATAATGATATAAAACTTACCAAATTCCTTGTTTCATCTTATTTCCTTTCAAGATGTTCAAATGGATGATTAATTGCATATTAGACTTAGTTTTTGGTATTATGATGGCATGAAGTTGGATGTTGGATGCTTGAATAAAATGGTGGTTGGACATGGATTTGAAATGGATTCCTAAGATTAGCTTGACATGGATTGGATATTAATTTTGGAGATGGCTTCTTGGTTAGATAAATTATGGAGGGAAGGTCAAGGGTTTAAATTTAAAGTTAGTGGGATGAGATCAATGGTTGTATTTTATCCAAGGAATTAAAAATTTCTTGGAAACCTCTATACTTAGAGTCTTCTAGAGAGGGAGGCTAAGTTAGAGAGGATTCTAGACTCCTCTAATTCTAAAATCCTCTTATGGATAATTAGGATTAGAGGAAGGTTAGATAGGGATTAGTTGAGGATTAGGGACTAGGGGTTTAGGAAAGCCTAGGGAGTAGGCTAGTATGTGGTTAGGTGGGATTATGGGAATTTAAAATTCCAAAATAATTGATAACTAGGATTAGATTAAGAAAATAGGGAATGAAAATAATTAATGGAGTGGGATGAATAAGGTTAATAGATAAAAGAAAATAAAGGAGGGGGATATTAGATAAATGGCTAGGATTAGGATAAATTGGTAAGATAAAGGAGGTTATTAGAATGGGATGAATTAGAATAAATGGGATTAGTGGAATTAGTGTTGATTAATAAGAATATTATTGACAATAATGGGGCAATTAATTTTAAGTGTTAATTAATCTTATAAGGGGGTTATATGGGGATTAGGTGAGGATTAAAGACTAGAGGTGTAGGAAAGGCTAGGACATAGGATAGTAGGTGGGTAGGTGGGGTCATGGGAATTTAAAATTTCAAAATAATAGGTAAGTGCAATAAGATTAGAATAATAAAGATTAAGAAGAATTAATAAAGGAGTGGGATGAATAAGTTTAATAGATGAAGGAAAATAAAGTAGGAGGATATTAGATAAATGGATAAGATTAGGATAAATTAGTGAGATAAAGGAGGATATTAGAATGGGATGAATTAGATTTAATGGGATTAGTAGAATTAGTGTTGATTAATAGGAATATTATCAATGGTAATGAGGTGAGAAATTTTAGGTGCATACATTTTGCCCCTCTTTGAAAGGGCATTATGATTGGATGAAGTGGTAGGAGTAATGGTCTTTCAAATAGAAACCATTTCATAGATGAATGTTAGTGGATATGATGCCTCCTCAAGGGGAAATGTGGGTAAAAATGAGATGGATGGCCACTTGAAAAAAATAAATGAGGGGTGGGATATGATGAATAGATGAGGGGATGAGATGCCAAGTGTGAGATAGAAGATGAATAAAATGAGATTGATGTTAAGAAATGAGCTATAAATTGATGATGTCCTTAGCAAGGACATATGTATAAGGAGTATAAGTTATTTGTGTCATAGTTTTTGACACATCCCAAGGGGAAATAAGTCATAATAAGATGATGATAGTATAGAAGGCCACAAGATTTATATGTATTTAAAGCAAGGACACATGCAAGGTAGATATTTATGCCAAGATAAGATGATGATTTGATAATATTAATTATGGGTGTAGCTCAAATCTTTAGTTTGATCAATATGAGAAAGAGGATGAGAAAGAAAGATGATGTGATAAAGTGACTAATAGACTACATTAAATCAACTTAATGAGCCATAATGATGATACTCCTAGTAAGGACACATGAAAGGGAGTGATAATTGATTGACCAATCAATGATTGATGGAAGAAAATATGGAATTTGTAATTTGTTGGGCCCAATCGATAGGTATGGGCAATTGATGAAAAGATTAAGGAAATGATGATGGTGATTGATCAATAAAGTGAATGATTATATCTCAAGGATTTGACTAATGGAGGATTATGATGGATGAGATAGATAGTGGTTGAGATACCCATGGGCACTGAAAAGTGGCCAAGTGTTACCTACATAGTCCTTAAAGGACCTTAGGCTAATGCAATTTTGACTAGGAGATGATGACAATGATGATTAATAATTAGAAAGTGATAATGATGAATATGATTAGAAATTAGAAATAGATGATTATGAGGATGATTAAACTTGTTAATGATTGAAGGATATGATTTATATGATGGCATAAAGATGATAAGGATAAAATATTAGATGTTAGTTGGATGAGTCAAGAGGATTAGATTAGTG
The DNA here is from genome assembly GCA_037957365.1 of Torreya grandis. Classification (NCBI taxonomy): domain Eukaryota; kingdom Viridiplantae; phylum Streptophyta; class Pinopsida; order Cupressales; family Taxaceae; genus Torreya; species Torreya grandis. The sequence continues at coordinate 2,627,852 of JARHVA010001103.1, read as the reverse complement.
ATGGGAATAAGGATGATGTGATGATGATAGTGTAGGTGATCAATCCATTACAACTATCATAAGGTTCATCATAGTCTAAGTAATCCATTAAATATGGCACTTGGTAGTACGCCCCATGATATACTCATGACCAAGAGGATGTTGTGACAAAGTGCATGGGCAAGTAGCAAACTCTACATCCTCTAAGGTAATTTTGGTGTCCTTATATCATCCTCATTAATTTACCAATAGACAAAAAAGAGACATGATGTAATAAAACATAAGAAAAACAAGATATATAATTGATAAAATACATGCAAATAAGATAAACTAAACAAACAAGTAACACACACACAAGTAGCTACTTGTAGTGTCATAATGTTTTCTCTAATTGTGGGATGAGTGATTAGGTGATGGGTTGGACTAAGTTGATAATTATTTCATTATGGAGTTAGGATATACTTGGATTTGGGATAGACTTATGATTATTAGGATTAAGACTAGTGATTTGGATAAAGGTATGGACTTGGTTGAGAGACTAGGATTAGGACAAAGATGTCGATGAGGATATGGATGTGAAGATGACCTAGGATTACCAAAGACAAAACCTTGCAAGCGTAAAATCTAGAAAAATATTAGGAGATGATAGGATAAAATACCTTTCATACTATCAAAGAGTGATTGGATGGGTGCTAGATATGGAAAAGCACTGATAGAGAGGTGATGGGATCATATAGCTTTCATACTATCAAAGAGGGATTGGATGGGTGATAGATATGACAAGGTAATGATAAATAAGTGATAGATTCTAGACTAAATTCTTGACAAAGTGATGTGTGCCAATAATACCTAGGCCAAGGATAATAAAGAGATGGAGAGATGGGTGACCACTCCAATTTGGTTCTAAGATGAAATATGATATGGATGGAGATGGATGTGGCTAGGGGATTAGGCATAAGACAAGACATCATGTAATATTTTTGGATTTTCCAAATTTTATGACTCAGGGTTTTCTAGAATATTTCAATTTTTAGGGAACTTTTTTCATTTTGGAATATGTATGTACATTATATAAATGGGGGTTAATAGCAAAGGGAATGCCAAGCCTAGCAACTAGGATGAGGATGGATGGGATGACAAAAAGGATGGGGATGGATTTTTGTGATGAGAGAAATGGGATGATGACCAAGGAAGAAGGGATTAGATATTTCTAATAACCACATCATGAAGGAACCAGATGTTTAGCTACCCAAGTTCTCATTGGAGAATATGCCAAGATGGTTCAAGGATGTTTCATAGGACACCTTCCATGCTTACAAAGGTCAAAATAGGAAAGGAATGAGAGATATGATGCATGATATGATGGGTGACATGATGGATGGGTGATATGGACATAATTAATGAGAGATGGATGAAACGGGTAGATTGTGTCCCCATGTATTAAGGTACAATATGGATAGTAAATTATTTTACCATGATGTTGGAAACCAATTTTCATTATGGTACTTGTCTAAGGTGTTATAAGGCTAGTTTTCACCAATGGATTAATGACTTTTTTTAAGACTTTATTTGGGCATCTCAATTTATTGGAGAAGGGTGAGATGTAGGATTGCCAATAATCGTATGCTCTTTAACTAACACCTATTCTAAAAATGTGTGATGCTAGGATCATGACTTGGTGGCCTTTATTTTTTTTTGATTTAGTGTCCTCTAGACATTTTGACCAAGTGTCTTTGTAATCCCTATGAGGGATAATACTTCCCAAGGATTTGAGATATGGTATGGAGTGTAGGACATCATTATTTTGATGATGGGATATAAGATGGGAATGAGAAATATAATCAAGATGGATAATATGATTAGATGGGGAAAAGAAATGGGGTTCAATAGTTACATACATCATTGGATATGGTGGAGGGGATTATTTAGATTGGTGCCATGAGATCATGGGATCCAAAACCTTTTAACTTGTTGATTCTTTAACCCAAGTATTAAGAGGATGATCAGCTCTATGATTATTGTTTTTTATTTTCTTTTAAATTACTGATTGGATTAGACTTTGATTTCTCTTTGGTGCCTGATGTTAGGCTTGACTAGGGATAATTGATTTTTGACTTAATATAGGATTATTTTCACTTTGATATGCCCCTAGTGACAAATTTTGGGGTTCACTAGGGGAAGATATTTTTTGATTAGGCTGATGATTAGATTTTACTTAATTTAGATTAATAGGATCAAAGACATTTTGATCATGACTTATGATTTTTGGATGATTGTCTTAGATATTTTTATTTATGGTACATGATATGGAATGCAGAGTGGAATCTAATGATGCATGTTCCTATTCATTCCCAGCATCCAGTGGGATGTAGGTATTATGGAAGTGAGGTGGATAATTAGTGTTGTGTGATGGATTAAGGGGATAATGGGTAACATAGTCCTTATAAAGGTCACTAGGATCCCTATCCTCAAATTTAGAGAAAGCTTCCTCAAAAATATCACAAGGATCATGAAGACATGTATCCAAGGTAGGATCATACCTGCTCTAAAAATCTTCAATAGATAAGACATTCAAAAATTTAGTTATGACTTCATCATCCTGAATGGGATTAAAAGTTATGCTTGTTAATTGTTTATCATCATAATTATGGGATCCTTAAAAAGAGTAAGCATTATCATCATTTATTTTAATATTGATGAATAATGATTCTTTAGATGAGGAATCTGATTTAGATGTTTGTGTTACACATTATTTTTGTATTGGCTTTAATGTTGACTTCAATGGATAAGACATGATGGTGATAGTATAGTAATTATTATCCAAAATTGTTTCTAATCATGGGGTATTTAATGTGATGGGTGAGAGGGAGAGGATAGATGAATAATGAACTGATTAAAGAGAGGGCCATAGAATGATTCATGAGATATAGGGTGATGAGGCTTATGAGGGATAGACTTGTTTTGAATGAATGGGTGGTCAAAGATAGGGGGATCATGTAGGATGGATAGGATGTCTTGAATTTAGACTGGTATGGGAAGGTCTTGATCATGATCAGGAATATAATCTTGGCATTCCTCTTCTTGTTCACCCAGGGAAATAGACTCATCTAATTCACCTTCAATTACTATGTCACTATTGTTGATTAGGTTTTGGACATAGTCTCATAATTTTTGACATTATTTATTGGAATACCCCCAAATTTGATGATATACATAGTATCAATTTGATTTATACCAAGATGACATAGGATGGGCAGGTTCAAGATATCATATGGGTGGATAGACCATCATGTTAACATTGACTAGTTGATGGAAGAGGGATTTCAAGGATATAAGAAGGGGAGTATAAGGACCCATTTCATGTTGTGACTTACATGTGGAAGTATTGGAATTTTGTTTAGATGATGGGTGATGTAACTGGGTGGATGACCTGGTCATAGATGAGGTGGCCAAGATTGGATTCCCTTTACCAGTAGGAGAAGGGGTAGATGATTGTCTATGACTAGTGGATGGGGGATTGAAAGGAGACTTACACAAAGGGGTTTGTGCTGGAGGTGCAATAAGTTAAAGGGGGTCAACACCTTTAGGAAGTGGCATAACCATCATAATGAACTACAAGAGGATTTTATGTTTGTTGCTAGCTATGTATTGGTTTATGAAAGTGGGGTCAAGGTTCATGGTAGTGGGTGATAAATGATGAGGGAGTGGTGATGGATTATGATTAGTAGATTAATGATTTGGATATGGATGAGTATGAATTAGGGATAAGGGGGTTTGGATAGGGCTAATGTATGGTGTAAGGTGACGGGATGAGGAAAAGGTTGGATGGTTTACTCAATTGGTAGGGGATTTTAGGCTTGTAGGGTCAAAATAATTAGGAAAGTGAGCACCCATCTTTCATATCCATAAGAGGAATTCATATTTATTCTCTATTATGTATTGATTGATTAGGGTGACTACATATAAGAAATATTGTATTGATTTTGATGGGTTATGGGATGGTGTTTTAAGGTGAATGGGATCAAGGTCTAATGGTAGGTGAGAACCTAACTCTAGTACCTATAAAAGTAATTCATCATTGTTGGCTAAGATGTATTGGTCTACAAGAATCAGGTCTAAATCCATGGGAAAAGATGGATGATGATGAAAAGGTATACTAAGGGTTGTTTGAATAAATTAAGGCCAAAGGACTGAGATAGTAAGATGGATGATGATGAGGATCAGATAGTATTAATAGATTAAATACTATGATCATATTTAAAACTAATAGTATAATAGATGATAATGACCTATCAATGATGTCTAGTTTTTAAGCTACTAAAAAGGAGGGGAGATTTGATGGGTTCTTAGATTTAAGCTAAAAAGAGGATGATTTGATGGGTTTCTAGTTATGATTAAGTAGGGATTATATAGACTAATTAATGATGATGGGTTTCTAGATTAAAATTGACAATGTAATAAGATGCTAGCAGGATATCAACTAGGTATGAGATATGCCCAATAGGATAAGTGATAATAAACTAGGATGATAGGATGATATGGATAAGAAGACTATCTCAAGCCTTAAAACCAATTTTCCCAAGATAGGATGGGATATGATTTATGTGATAAAGGTGATTAGGATAAGGAACAATAAGTATAATGATAGGTGATGATGAAGTGATGAAGGGGTAATGATGGGGGTGAGGATGATAACAGGGTAATGTGAATGAGATGGGGATATTTTAGACCCTAAATATCCTAATAGGATAAGATGAGGATGAGATTATACTATATGGGTGATGAGGACAAGGTCAAGATAAAGGATTGATGATGGACTTAGGATAGGATGTGGAGGATGAAACAAGGTGTGATTAGGATATGTGAGTAATGGAGTGGATGTTAAAATAAAAGGTGACTAGGATAAGTAGGGGTATGAATAATGATGAGTAGAACATGGGATGAGATATGACTGAAAGGATATATAATAAGAAGGTGATTATTATTTCCTATGATTGATGGAGTGATGGTGAGTGGATATGATTAGACTAGAATGGGATGAAGACAAAGTGAAAGGATATAATGGTAAGGATGTGCAAGATAGGTGACGGGGTTATGAAAAATAATGAGTGGGTTAGAAAAGATGAGAGATGGGATAAGATAATGAAAAGCATATAAAAAACAATAGGTACAATGGGATGGTGAAAAAGGTGTGAAAGATAAGATGGAGGTGTGGGAGACGAGACCAATAATGAATGGGTGTGGTTAGACTAGGAAAAGAATAAGTTAATGATGGGGGATGGGGTAAGGACAATGATAAGGATATAAAAGGAGAATATGTACAAAGGTGATGATGTCAATGATGATATAAATTTGAGATAAGATGATATGGGAATGATTAGGACTATGGTGTAACAAAAAGCTAGATAAGACAAGGTCAATTTTGGACAAATCAAGGTGAGGTGATATTGATTACGGATGAGGTGGTATTAGGATAAGGTGTGACTAGGATATGTGAGAATGACTAGACTAAGATAGGATATGGGATAATGAAAAGGATATATAAGAAAATGATAACAAGGATATACAAGATGGGAGGATGATGATGTAATAATGTATAAAAAGGTATGCATAATTGATGAGATAATAATGTATAAGATAAGATGTAGGTGATTAAGATGAGGGTAGATAATGGAATGATGGTAAGGATGACCAGATGATAGCATGATGTTAAAAATATATACAAGGTAAAGGATTGATTATAGATGTAGGACAAGAAGTGGTTTAGATTAGGATATGTGGATGATGGGGGTGTGACTAATGATGAGTTTTTATAATGATAAGAGGGGAGAAAAGGATGTATAATAGAATAATGATATGTACCAAAGGGTAAGACAAGGATATACAAGATGATGGTTAGGACTAATGATGGGGGGATATGATTGGACTAGGAAAGGATGAGATGACTATATGAAGACAAGTAGTTAATGATGTAGACTTGGGTAAGGATGTAAGATGGATTGGGGTATGTAGGTGATAATGGTATGACTAAGAATGGGTGGATATAACTATATTAGGATGTGATTAAGACAAGATAGGAGGTAGGACAATGTAAGGATATACAAGATGATATGTACAAGAGGATGATGATAAAATGATGAGGTGAGTATATACAAGATGATGGATTATGCAAAGATCTAAGTGTGTATAGGTTTAGGTGAAAGATGGCTCGACTCATAAATAATATGGGTCTAACACAACACACACTAAATAAATCAAGCCAAAAACCTATTAGTAGTAAACTAAAGATAGTATAACTTGATGCCTGCACTATCCAATAGCTTCATAGGTGAGGTTATAGGCTAGTGACCCATTATGATATCAAACTAACCCTCTCAACCCTACTCACACTCAATGGAGACTTAAAAACTAATACTGACTCTTACAATAGTACACCTATTATGGCTAAAGGTTCCTATTCTAGGTTGAATGAGCTCTCTAGGGGCATCCTCGATATACACAAAGGTAAAGTGGGGGCCCAAGTCTATATACGGTGTTATTTAATGTCTAGTTTAGAGAGTTAACTCTTCCCCTTCATGGATGACCTATATGGGGTCAACCACTTAATCTAATGATAATTATCCTTGATATTTATAATCAGTTAGAACATGGAGTTTAGATTAGTGCATGGTGGTGAAATCCATGGTATTTATCCTCCTAAGGCTATGGAAAGTGTGTGGGTGTCAATTCCACATCACATGTTATCCTAGAGGGGGGGCTAACAAATAAGCAAAAAAATTATATGATTAATTAACATATTTAATTACCTATGTGTGAGGGGCATGATACAATGATTATTTACAAGTTAACACACACACACACACACACACACACACACACACACACACACACACACACACACACACACACACACACACACACACACACACACACACACATGCAAGAAATTATATACAAGGAATGATTTTTCATAACAAAATAAAATAGATAATCAAAATGCCCAATGGATTCTTTAACAAGTGACTTGTAAGTACATGGATTATTAGTTCGATTTGGCATGCAAGAGAGGGGTCCTATAATAAAAATATTAGTGGTTTCAAGGATTTTTTTAAAATTTGTTAACCACTTACAAAACCATGAATAGACAATTAATGTAAAGTAAACTTATAACTAGATTATAAAATGTCATAACTAGGGATCAAGACCACTAAAGATGAGTTATGATTTTGTAAATGGTAAGATGATTGTGATGGTTAACCTATAAAATCGAAAGAGTTAGGAAAAATCATGATTTCAATCAACAAAATCACTATTAGAGATAAATTAATATTAGTAATTTTTATATAACCTATAAAATCACTACTAAAACTAATAATATTTCTCTTAGATAAATGTCAAGAGTTGTGATTTTGATATAAAAGCAAAAAACTTCAAATTTTGCCTATTTGATAAAAATGAATGTTTTAATTATATGCTAGGATAGATGTCGAAGACATTAATGTTGAGTTTACTTTGATAGATTAAAAATAGTTCAAAAATGTTTTAAATGGTTATTTAGATTCTAAAAAAAGTGGCCTAAGGTTCTAATCAAAATATGTTTTCTAACAACTTAAACCCCAAGTTTACCCTTGAAAATAAGTCTGCCTTTATAAATGACAAAATTATCAAATTTACCCTTTTGCTATAATATTTCTATGAGATAGATCAATATCGCTCATTAAGGATAAAATAGAAATTTTGGTTTTGTTCAAAGCTTTAGAAATTAAATATTTGACTTAGGCAAGTTATATATTTAAATGTGTATGTATAGACTAAGTAAAAATAGATTGAAAAATATAAAAGGATGATAAAAACATATATTAAAAATATTGACTGAAATGTGTTGGTTTTGGAGTTAGAATCAGTCTTGCAATTTAAAGATATCAAAATTGATGAACAAATTTAAACTGACCAGATTTGACCATCAAAATTTTTACTAATACCTTGATGCCACAATTGTATAGGGTAGAGCCATGTTTCTAGATAATTGCATGATTCATTACTCTGTGATAAAATGGAAAAAGTCTCAAGTCAGTAATGCATTATTTTTTTCTATAGACTATAGTCTATCCTTGATTCCCTTTTTTTGAATAGATAAAATCATATATCGAGATATAAATAAAAAATTGTCAAATTTCTTGCAAAACAAAAAAGGTTAGAATGGAATCCATAAAATATAGGAAAGTGGTCAAGTGTCAATAGCCTATAACTTGCTGGTTAGATTTGATGCCATTTTCTTACCTATCCCTATGCATTAAGGACAAAAGCTACATTTTTTCATGCAAAAATTAATCATAAATATGGTTAATGATAAGTGGATAAAACAAAGAATTTAAATGCACCATAATACCCTTGTAAAACCATGACTCACGATCTTAACATCATGGATTATGGGTCAAAGCCACTACTAATGAAGTAGAGGTTTTGTTTATGCACTAAAATCCTATGGAAAAATCAAAAAAATCACAAGAGGACCTACAATATTGCTACTCTCATGATAAAATTATTACCTATGAGTTATGATTTTGTCAAAATGAAACTATTAGTGGTTAGCAAGGTTGTTACTTTGTCAACAAAATCACAACTAACCAAGAAAACATGCAAATCATGACTCATGGTATTGTTGAAGGGATAAATAATACATGTTTAGATAGAGGATTAGTGGTTAATAAAATGGTTAAAACAAAATCATGACATATGGGGTCAATATCATGACTACATATGACAATGCCACAATTACTAATGCAATATCATGATTGAAACTTGTACATGAAAAAATTAAAAAAATTCAAGATTTATTTGATCTAAATGACCCTTCAAGTTAAAAAAAAACATAACTAAAAATCAAAATTGATTAATTGGGAGCTAGTGGTCCCATCATGGTCACCGAAATGTAGAAGGATTTTGAGCTCTATATGAATTAAGCTACCTAATTTAACCCAAAACTGAAACCACCGATTATTAAGGATTCTAGAAATAAATTAGAATGATATATAACTTAAAAAATTCCTTGTTTCATCTCACCTCCTTTTATAATGTTCAAATGGATGATTAATTTCATATTAGACTCAATTTTTTGGCAATATGATGGCATGAAGTTGGATGTTGGATTCTTGGATCAAATGATGGTTGGACATAGATTTGATATGGATTCATAATATTAGTTTGACATGGATTGGCTATGAAGTTTGGAGATGGCCTTCCATGGATGAGGATCCTTGGTTATATATATTATGGAGGGAATATCAAGGGTTGAATTTCAAAGTTAGTGGGATGATACAATGGTTGTAGTTTATCCAAGTAATTACAAATTCCTTATATGCCTCTAGACTTAGAGGCTTTTAGAGAGGGAGGTTAAGCTAGAGAGGCTTATAGAATACTCCAATTAGAGAATCATCTTAGGGATAATTAGGATTATAGGGAGGTTTGATATGGTTAAGATAAGGATTAGGGACTAGGGTTGTAGAAAAGCCTATGGAGTAGGCTAGTAGGTAGTTAAGTGGGATTATGAGAATTTAAAATTCCCAAATAATTGATAACTAGGATTAGATTAGGATAATATGGATTGAGAATAATTAATGAAGGAATGGGATGACTAAAGTTCATACATGAAGGAGAATAAAGGAGGGGGATATTAGATAAAGGGCTAAGATCAGGATAAATTGGAAGGATAAAGGAGGATATTAGAATGATATGAATTAGAATAAATGGGATTAGTGAAATTAGTGTCAATTAATAGGAATATTATAAATGGTAATGAGGTGAGATATTTTAGGTGTTAATTAGGCTTAGAAGGGGGTTATATGGGGATTAGATGAGGATTAGGTACTAGGGGTGTAGGAAAGGCTATGATGTAGGCTATTAGGTGGTAGGTGGCATCATGGGAATTTAAAATTCCTAAATAATAGATAAATGGGATTAGATTATGATAATATGGATTAAGAAAATTAATGGAGTGAAATGACTAATGTTAATAGATGAAAGAGAATAAAGGAGGGGATATTAGCTAAATGGCTAGGATTAGGATAAAGAAAGATATTAGAATGAGATTAATTAAAATAAATAGGATTAACAAAATTAGTGTCGATTAATAGGAATATTATTGATGGCAATGAGGTTAGTGACTTTAGATGCATACACTAATAACCATGTCATGGCCATTTTCAATGTGGGGACTTGAAATCATAGGAAAAGTCAACCCTACCTCCTCAAATGGCCATAAACATATCCTTACCACAATTTAGTACTTCACTAAGTGGGGTGGAAGCCATTATCCTAACTTATATGATAGGCACAAAAATATATAAATTCATTTATAATCACCTCATTTATCGATATGGTATTCCCTTTGACATTATATATGATAATGAATGTTCATTCAAAAACAAGGATGTCAAATACCTTTGTGCTAAATATAATATTACCCAACATTTGTCCACTTTATATTACCCACAAGGTAATGACCAAGTAAATACATCTAATAAAATTATTGTCAAGATCTTTAAAAACATTGTCAATGATGTTATCTATGATTGTAACTTGTAACTTTTTTGCACCCTATAGGCTTACCAAACCAATTTTAACACTATAAAGACATCCAATTCCCTTGTTTATGATACTAAGGAAATTATTCCTATTAAGGTCAAGTTGCCTTATTTACACATTTAAATGAAGAATATCCTTAATGATGAGGATTATAGAGTAGCTCACTTATAGGAGCTATAATTACTAGATGAAAAAGGCATGAAAACCTTGAATAACCTTCAAGCATACTAGAACTAGCTATGTGGTCAATATAATAGGCAATTTCGGTATAGATAATTCAATCTTGGTGACATTGTACCTAAAGAAAACTAAAAAAACACCAATCTTGAATACAATAAAAAGGGCAAGTTTAAGCCTATCTGGTTAGGCCCTTATGTAATTATCACTAACTATTATTCTGAGGCATACAGGTTGGCTATGCGAAAAAGAGATGAAATTGATGAACCAATGAACATAATACACCTCAAGTGATTTGTTTCTTGAGTGACCTAGAGTATTATATATGAGGATCACTTATTTTATGTCATATCCATTCACTTTGATATTATACTATACCATGTGCCTTTCCTATTTACCTTAGGTTTTAGTCTCCTAACCCTTTTTTGATCTTGGTTTTGCTCTATTGGTACTTTGTACAATGTCAGTCAGTCGTTGGGTTTAAATTTAATTATCATTGGGTGATTTAGGTTGAATACTCTTAATTTCATTATTTAAAGTGGTCATATTTTTTAGAATTATGATAGTGAGCTTGGAAATTACATCCTTCACTCTTGCTAGTTTCATCTCATTATACTTTGTCATACCATTACACCATTAAACAATTTGACTATTCATGAACTTGTTATTACTTACATTCCTTTTTGTAAGGAAAACTACAATGGCTTGAGGTCCATTTAGATTATGTAAGTAATGATCATTTTTTTTTGAGGTCAACTCAGCCACCCTTATCCCCACGCTCTCATCATTTTATGAGAACCCTAATCCATGATCTCACCATTTTTAAATCACTCTTAATAAATTTTCTCATCATTTTACAAGTTAATCCATTCTATTTCTCATAATTATCCATTGATTTGAGATGCCTAAAAATCCCCATAACATGGAAATATACAAAAAACCTCCTAATTATAGCCTCCAACATTAGGCCTTTTAGATTGTATCCATGCTACTTAGGATGTACATCTCCTAGTTGACAGGTATAACTAAATATTTAACATGGTAAAAAAACATGACTATTTCCATTTTCCTATTCCATTTCTTGATTGTGTTCCCTCCCATTTATAGGATAACTACATTGACCTAAGGTATACATGGAGTATGTAGGAAATTCTTGGATGCATGGGGTATCCTGAGTTAGCTCAGCTAGTCTTAGTGATTGATTTAATTCGCTAGTTTCATGGTTCATTCCTTCTTATAGGTTTCTATCCAAACTATCTCACCATTTTTTTAGTCATATCATCTTATGCTCTCACTATTTTATGGGTCATTTATGCTCTCATCATTTTATGAGTCATTTACACTATCATAATTTTATGAGTCATTTATGCTATTGTTATTTTGTGAGATTATTCTTGTTATAAGCCTTTGATGTAGTCAACACTATGAATTATTAAAAAAAATCATTTGTGAACACTCACTTTTTATTCTTTAGTGTGGTTTTATCCTAAACCATGCTCTCTTAGTTTCATGAATTACTATGCTTGATGTTATCACAGTTGTGAGTGCCACCCCTTTTGTTTCATACTCTCATAGTTTTACAATCACATTCCTACTTTCTTTTATGATCAATTTATTTTACTTATCATAAATTTTTCCTCTCTTCCCAAATGTTGGGAGGATTACATTTGGATTGAATTCCATTTTGTAACTCATGTCCATAGGACTATGTAGGCAACATCCATTTTCCTAACACATTTAGAGTCATCTCAACCACACCTTTATTATTCTATTCCCCCTTCCTATGCTATCATACCTATGCCGTTGTTCCCTACATCCTAGGATCAACCTTTTTCTAAGCATAACATTTCTATTACACATGATCGAATGGTGTCAGTAAGTAGTTAGTCCATTGTTTTTATGTATTGCATTTGTATTAGATTAGTTGTTTGTTTTATATGTCTTAGAGTATTTTTTTTGTTTCATATGCCTTAGATTAATTTGTTTATTACTTTATATTTGTTTCCTTTAAGTATTGTGTGTCTAAGGACAACTATTTTACACTTGAGTATTGTTTACAACTTGGGCTTGTGTTGTTTACTTCTTGAATTTCGATTGTGTTTTTGTGCCTCCCTTACCTTCGATTGCCATAGTTTTATTACATTATGTTTACACTTAAGTATTGATTCATTATATCTTTTAATTAAGTTGTGAATATTTCTATTCACTCCTACACTTAGTTTATCTCATTATATTTACCTTTGGATTTGATTGATCATATATTACACCTAAGCTGATTATATTTACATTTAAATTAAGTTTTTCCATGCATATGACACACATTGCTATTATAGTTTATTTATAATTATGAAAACTAATGTCACATGATATAATAAGAATCAATCAAAATGATCTATTAAATGATGGTGCTAGTGGTATTTCCCCTTGTTCCCAATAAATATACCCAAACACATAGTAACTAAATCGCAAATGAATAGTAATCACTATTATTTAGGACATGCATATTTGTACTAGCAAGTAGACTAAATTTGTACCTTTCCTCTATGTTAGATCACTATAAATCCATGATTACAAGTTCATTGAAAGAACTCACTTTTCTAATTTTCCATAATGGGGTAAATTTTTTAGACCGACCACTAATCACAACCACCCTTAACTACCCTATTGTGGCTCCTTCACCATGCCAATGATTATAACCACATTTGGGAAAATCATTATTTCAACCTCCATTACTGATAAACTATATTGTTTTCCTCTTTTTGAGGGCCTATTTGATGAAACTATTTTCCATCCATTCCCTCAAGGAGGAATGCAAGGCTCGTTAGCTACCCTCTAGGGCATTAGCCTGTGACTATTGGCTTATAAAAACCTATAGTTATCATCGTATTAATTTTTAAAGCATTAGACCATGTTATTTTCTTATATTTAAGGGCCTATTAGATGACACTATTTACCACACCCACTCCTTTGAGTGGGAATCTAGGGATCATGAACTACCTTCTAGGACATCAACCTATGACTTTTGGCTCATAACAACCTATGGTTGTCAACATGTCACTTTTTAAATCATTAAAATTTTCAACATAATAATTTTTTACTTTTTTGAGAATATGTTACTATGCCTATGTCTTGTAATGCCTACTCAAAGAGGGGGAAAATGTAGACACTCATTTTCGACCACTTCTATGTTTGAACAAACTTTAGAGTAATTTATACTATGCAAATCAAGCTAAGAAATCATTAAGCATCCCAAATTTGTTCATACATTGGATGTAAGTGCCCAAAATTCTAGTATGGCATCCATATTTAGGGTATTAACATATAAACAATGATAACCTCCTACTAATTCATCTCAATCAGCATGTGACCAAAAAAAATGACATTTTTGACCAATTAGGTGAGGCACTTAATCCAATTCTTGAAAAAAGCCAAAAATTAAGCATAATTAATTAACTAAGAAAATAAAATTAAATGATTAATTGAAAATTCCATGTGGAATTGGTGAATATGTAATTTATAAAAAGTATTTTTAAACAAAATATGAGGTCATGATGATGTCATCATCTTCAAAGTTAAGAATTATAAAATATCTACATAAATACCATAAAAATCAAAAATGTTGAGCCATGCCTACATAAATGCATAATTAAATCCTTCATTAATGGAATTTGGAGTTTTAACCTTAACCCTAGCCTAACTACACCTAGGTTAAATTTATTTGAAAACCTATAAATATAAGTGTTATGATCATTCCTAAATAAGCATTTTTGTGCACACTTACTATGGAAAAATTATGAGACAAGCTTCATTGCCAACATCAAGCTACGAGCCAAATTATAAGGGGAAAATATGAGGTGCCACCCATAAATCATCAATAATTGACAAAGACCATTTTTCCACCATACTGAGCACAATACAACTTTCATGCCAACAAGCAATTCAAATTGTCAAGGAAGGTAAAGTGTCATTTTGTCTTCTTGTTGCCTTTTTGTCTTATATTTTATATTGTTCATCCTAGGTATTAGGATTGGAATGCTAGTTTCATTAAGTATTTTTTATTTTATTTTAATAATAATAGAAACAAAAATCTTCCTTGTAATCTTATGATATATAATCAAAGTAGTCACCACTCCTTCTCACCTCATTATGTAGACAATCTACCCATACATCTATGCATCAATGACTATAACATCACCCTCTAATGTATCCTGCCATTTTATGCTTAGAAGAGCTTGGGATGATTGGTATATCATAATTTTTCCCTTTTAGGGTTAGGATACTTATCTTATTAGATTTTCTTGATTCTTTGATCATGTGGCATTTCTAAAGAGGTAATCTTTGCTCTGCATATTGCTATTTTGTGATTGCTTAGATGAACACATTATTCATATGATGAAAATTTATAATATTTAAATATCACACAAGATTATCTTTCCTCTACTTAAAACCAAACAATATTTAATACGATGTTGTCCTCCAACTCTATAATAGACATAATATTTCTACCTTTGAGTTTTACTCATGTAGTTTCATGTAAAGTGGTTATATTTGCCACATAGATAACACTAAATTAGCTGATGGTATTATCAATTATCATTATTTTTACCTCCTTGATATCCACCACAATACCCCCTTATGTCTTATTTTTTTGTGGAAACCCAAACCTTGTGATTATTTCCCATTAAATGCCCTTGACTATAATTACTATGCATCATATTTATAATATTACCACTATGGAGAAAATGAAATATAATTTGATTGTTATTACTTAAGAATCATAGAGTTATATGATGATTGGTACTATTATTGGGGAAATTATGGAATCCATTTGTCCAGACCCTAGGGTTGATACTATGGTGATGAAGGCATCGACCCATGACCACTTTGTGTTGCACTAGACATTTCCACCTCCAACTTTGGGATTCCCTGCTTTATAGTATATTGTACTATGATTGTGAATAAATTCTTAGTGATGTATGATTTTAGTTTCTATATATCATGATAACTCTTCTCATCATGATTAGCCAATTTAAAAAAATTATAGTACATGCTCTATGGTTTTTTAATGTTGCATGTCTTACTACTCTACATATTTCACATAATTTGGTTTTGATTTTAGGGAAATCATTCCTATGATGTACTTAATTATCATGCTCCATAAACCATAGATTAAAATTAGGTTTATTACTCTCATAAAGCTTATCCATATTCTTAATAAAAGCATCTATTTTAATCTCAATTTTAGAACTAGTTAATAGGATGTATCCATAATCATCAATATATTTTACATGAAGTGTATCTACTCATACATCATCCTTAGTCTATAACTATGCCTACACAATGGAAAACCTAATATTTGATTGTATTCCCTCCAAAAAATAGAAAGAATTATAGTTATTTTCTAAGATGAAATTGATTTCATTCACTACATATCAAAATCTATGATTATAGTCCTATATTGATTCTTTGTTTCACTACTAAATCTCCTTGAGATATTGAGTGGTCTAACTTAGACACTAATTCATCTTGAATTTTGTGATTAACAAATCTTTAACTTGTTGAAGACTTAAGGAATTAACATCCCTTTATAAATGAACTCTAGAGCTCAGCCTATTAAGGCTCTTTTGAGTTCACATTTCTTCACTTATTCAGTATTCACTCCCTTATCCTACCATTTCATATCATAGGATAATAAATATTATTTAGGGTAAAAATACCCATCATATGTTTTTAAAACTATTCAAATTATATTTACTACTAATATGAGTATTGATTAGCATTAGATAATAATGGGGTGTGTCCAAGTAGTAAGGCAACATATTTTGGTCATGTTATTGTGAAAGTTCAAATCCTTCCATTCTATCCAGATGTGACAAATATTAAAAGAATCAAATAATGGTAAAATTGGATTTCTACTTTTTTTAAATTTTTGGTCATTTAATAAAATATACTTATGGAAGGTAAATATGATTTCAATAGGTATTAAATATGGAAAGGTATATTTTTATGGTGTAAGATGGGAACATAAATCAAATTAAAATAAAGTATGATTTATGAAATTAGCCCATTAGATGTATATTTGTCTTGCTCATATTATATCCATATGAGTAGCTAGTTCCTTAAAAAATATGCATGCCATCATGCATGCTCTAGGAGATGATTATTTTAATGTAATGTGTTTAACACCATACTTGGTGCACTAGTAACTACTATTGGCTTCTATGAACTAGTCCTTAAGGATTTCTTTAAAAAGTTATGAAAGTTAACCCAACCTCTTCTAACCTATTATTATTTATCATTTTCTTAGTTTCTACTTTAAGTTTGCCAAATTTATCTATAAATGATTCAAACCAATTTCCTCCTATCCCAACCTCTACAATTTATTTTTATTTTTTTGAAGATAAAATGGGCTCATGGGATGCATACTTATGATATGAATGATTTGTTTCTTCAAATTCTTCTATTTACAATCTTTAAATTGTAATTTTCTTGAGATTGATCATAAATTCCTCTAGACAATATTCTTTCCTCAGTCTAAACAATATCCTCCCCTTCAATAGTGATCTACCACTATCTTCTAATTGATCTATTATTGATCTACTTTCCTCTTTATCCTCATTTTTTTCCATATCCTCTCTATCCCAATCTTTGTATTCTTATTTCTAGGGCCCTTCCATTACTCACTCTACATATTATCCAAATTATCCAATTTATATAACTTGTTTGGCCTCTATTTGGGATCCTCTCTCTTATTCATCCTCTATTTTACTCCCACTCCTATTTTCTAGTTAAATTTGAATTATCTTGTTTATTCCACCTTATTTTTAATCGCATTTATATTTCTAATTCCAAAAATTTATTTTCACTCTACTTCTTTGCATCCTCCATATTTTGGGTTTAGGTTTAAGTTCCTCTATTTATCTATGTATCCTTCACTCCTACATCACATGCAACCCCATAATTACCAAAGTGATTATTACATATTGGTAGGGGTAGGCACTATGGGATTTTTAATTACCAACATATTGATAAGAGTAGGTATTTTATAGAGAAAATCTCCTTTAATTCCCCTCACAAATAGGTCTTAGGAAACTTTAAAATATAGATATCCTTGTAAAACAAATTCTTTGATGTAACCATTAATGGTAGTAGTTTTACAGTGATTTATTACATGGGTCTAGTCAGTATCTAAAGCTCATAGTCTACCTATTTTTTCTTCTATTCAAACTATAAATTCTATCCTTATATGCTAAAAATAGTAGTATTCCAATCTAGATAACAATGTAGCTAGTATTCCAAGCAACTTGCACTAAAATATTTGATATATTTCTTCATGTATATGCTATTGAGTAACCTCTTTCATAGTATTTCCTATCATTTATACTTCTTATTTTATAAAGTAGTGGATTATTTCATCTAACCATCTCTCTAAATCCCTCTACCTAGGTAGCCATCAAAACATGTTTTAGTAATCCACATTCCAACATGTTTTCATTATTTGAATAAGGAACCTTGGTATTCCTTCAAAAATAACATTGTATTAGTTAAGGCCATCTAATGCAAAGACAATAAAAAAAATAGCCACAAATTTCATAAACTTATAAAATAAATTGAAATTAATTGTGCCTACCTCATCTTTCATCATTCTCATTCCTAGTATGAAAAATTAAATGCAAACCCTAAAAAAAATCTTGAGAACTCAAGAGGCCCAAATGTACCAAACTAAAGATTAGAATATGTTCAAATACTCAATTTCATATAAAAACCATAAAAACTTTCGAATATTTCTTATTCTATGGAGGAAAAAACATTCCAATGGAAGTGGAAGGATTCAAATCCTTAACCTCCATCTTATGCATATCAACTCTCATGGGCTCGAATAATATTTTAGCCACATCATTGTTAATTATAATATAGTGTCAAGAATATATAGCTTTAAAAAATGAATAAAAATAAAAATGAAGAGAAGAGGAAGAAGAATAACTCATAAAATTCAAATGAAGCCATTAATGATATCTTTTTTTAAACAATGGCTATCTTTCTCCTTCTCCATAAATTTACCTGTAAAGGCTCTTTAAATTCCCTTTTGAGTCTTCTTTTCCTATAACACTTTGATTCCTCCTTTCTGACAAATATATTTATTGTCTCTTTACATATAATGTCAAATTATACTAAATCTCATTCCCATTTACCCATGATAATAGATAAGGACTACGCTAATCTCCTAATTAGAAATCAATAGTAAAGAGTAGGCCCTAGTCAAGTTTGGAGCACCTAAGCCAAGTTTATATTTGTTAAATATTGAAAGATAGATTATATGTTGTATCCATAATAAAGGATAAATATTACAAACATACACATAACCATGAGAAATAAAATTTGTTTAATCCATATTTAAAGTATTATAAACATAGGAAACACTAAACCACTTAGTGGGGGGAGGTTGGGGTAAGCTCAAACCATATTTCTTCCCCTTTTGTAGGCCTAAGCCTAATGCCAAAAGTGGATATATGGTTTCAAAGTAAAGAATACATGTTTTATATAATTATGTACATAATAAACTTATGATATCACATAAGAAGATGTTTTAAAAGTAGGCACAATTATCTATGTTAAAATAGTTGGGCACATGTTAGAAAACAAGTATGTCAAAGATCAAATGCTTACATCTAGTAGAGGTATCTATTAGCTACTAAATTCATAAATTTAGGTTCAAATAATAAATTTCTAGATTTGAGCGAATCTAGATCCATTTTCAATATTTTTTCCACTTTCACATAGTCTCAAAATAAGTAACAAGTTAAGTACCCTAGTCCTCTTAATAATTTCCATAAATAGTAAAGTGTAATTATAAATCTACTTAAAGAATTATTATTTTCTTATATTTGATATATCTTGGATAATATAAATATTAAAAGGTTTTATGTTTGTCTATATAATTAATCCAAAATACAAGAAAACATATTGGTAAACTCAATCCTTACATGGAGCTCATTAAACCCTAGGTTTTCCCTCCTTTTCCTAGGGTTTCATATTTTTGTATTTAAGACTAATTTATAGACATGATTTCTAATTTCCTCCCATTTAAAATAAATCATTCATGATTATAATGGATATACATATTTTACATTTTCTAACTCAAGATATGATTTTAATTATTATGTGTTTGTTTCCTTTAATACACAATATCTTTAAGAACTATTAAATCTCACAGATCAAATATTTGTGTAATAATTTTAAGATTGAAATTGATCATAAAAAATATTTAACATGCTTTGATTAGGTTATAGTAGATTACTCATGTTTACTAGGTGATTTTTATCTTTTTCCTATTGTGAATTTATCCCACATTGGTTAGGATTCTTTTCTGCTTATTTGTCCTTGCCTATATATGCAAGGCTTCTCATTTTCAACAAGATAGAAGAAGTTAGGATGTAATATATGATATTTGCTAATTTATTTTGCATATGAGTTTACAATAATTTGTTTTATATATCTCTCCTTTTTTTATTTTATTTTTTTTAAACACCTAAGATTATACATTTTGGAATGATATATTCACCATTCCTTTCATGGTATCAAAGTAGTAGGTGTTGCATCCATCCATTTATGAGTTTATTATTGTAAGGATTTGTTCAAATATTAAACTTTATTCTTGGTGGAGTGGATGTGATTTATATTAATCTATGACATATTTTTATTATCCATTGAACATGCCATATATACCCTAGGTTGTACCACTATGTACTTATTTTTCTAGACCCATCTTTGAGTTTGGTTTGGAAGATTTTAAGGTAACTTATACATGTTTTTTGACATTTTATTACCATACATGAATCAAAATTCAAATATAAAATCATAGGGTCATATAAATATAATTTATATGTACTTTTCAATTTGATATAAATACCCAAGATTAGGTTATACAACCCTTCTAATGGAATACCTATTTACTAGTCTACTGACATATACTTGACACCTATATGGTTTTATCTCACCACAAGTGATATAGATCTTATTTTTCAAATATAAAGCTTGTTAAATCTATATAAGAGTCCCAAATTTCCTATAATATAAGTTATAATCATTTTTCATTAGTTTCTACAACTCTTTTATCAACTTGAAAATCACAATAGTAGTCTATCTTTATCATCTAGATAGTTGTATGATTTTATTCTAGTTTAAGGCCATATAATATGTAAAATTTAGATAATATTATTTGAGAGGAAATTATTTTCATTATAATTTCAATTTTTTTTAGGAAATACCACTTTGAATTTGGATATACCACCATATGGAATGTCGGAACAGGGCCCATTCAACTAGTTTTTTTGGATCTTGCTAAGAGTCTTCCAGAAGCTAGCTTTCACCCATTGGTGAAGTGGCAAATCATTTTTTAGTGGAAAATTGTCACATGGGAGATATTAGAATAAAATATTACTATCCAATTTTTACTAAAGTGGTAAATAATTTTTTGGTCCTTAGTGCATTTATTTTTTGTGTAATGCTTACTTATTTTACCCATTTTAATGATGAGAAAACTTGTAAAGACTATAACTTTACACTGTGACTCAAAATCAAGTTTTGTTTTTTAAAAAGTGTATGTTTTTTTAATTATCCATATATTAAGGTCATTTATATTTAAAAATTCACTCAATTATAAAATTCCAAATTTTGGGGGGGCTTACACATTTTTGGGGAGTTTATTTGCTCCTTGTCATTCTTTAAATTAGGAGTTGTTCTTTTTTCTGGGGGGGTCATTCTTTATTCTTCCTAAATTATTTATTTTATTTAAATAATGGATCCCCTCAACACCTCAAATTACACTATTTAGAAAATAAAAATGAAGATACACCTTTAGCTAAAAGGATTTTAGAGACTGTTACTTGGTGATCTTCCTAACTTCATAGGTGAGGAAGATATTACCTATATTGAATTTATGAAAATTAGGCTCTTCATTTTATTCACCTAAATATTTTAGACAAATTACACATTCATATTATGGATTTCACATCACCAAAAGAAGCTTGGGATGTTATTTCAACCTTATTTGAGGAGGATATTGATCCCTTTGTGTTTTCTAAACTCTCTCTTACTCCACCTCCTATTCCACATCCTTCTCCTCCTATTAGTGAGGATTTATATTTTGACACTGAAATAAATGATGCTTCTCCATATTCTTATCCTCCTATTAGTGAGGATTTATCTTTTCATGGTGACATGGATGATGCTTCTCCATATCCATCTCCTATTAGTGATGCTTTCTCTTTGGATGATGTACTCTCTCCTCCAACTATAGTTTCTTGTGATGACACATTCTTGATGGGAATTGCTCTTATTTTTGTTGATGCACCTCTATGGGATGAGTTTATACTAAAATTGGGACATATATTTATAGAACGTACCTTTGTTTCTATGTAGGATGTTGAGACACCATATATTATCACTTTAGAGGACTCTATTGGTACCATTGAGAGTAAATTTGTTGAGAAATACACTTCACTTCCTATGAACATTATTTTAGTGAATATTATAGTTTTTATTCTAATAGATTCACTACTATGGCATTGTATATAATTCTTGTGCATGATATTGCTAGAATTGTGCCACACTTCAGATTTGGATGTGTTTTAGATATCTTTTAATTGTTTCCTCCATCTTATATTGTGGAATGGGTAGACTTATATTACACCATTCATTTTATTCATTTGTAAAAACTACGAAACATTATTTGATGTGGATGGATCTTATATAGTCTTGTAGTTAAGGATCTCGACATCAATAATGGTAATTTTGAGATTTCAACTTGGAGTATCAACAACTTTAGTATCAATGATAGTTTTCCTTGGGGGGATTCCATATGAAGTCCTTCCTTCTTTCATTTACATAATTTGTTGGGGGGGGGGGGGGGGGGAGGGTTTGTTTCCTATGGGTTTCCTCTCTTTCTCCACTTCAGGGATATATTATACATGAGTACCTAATCAAGCCTTGTTACTAGGACTCATATTATGGATATGACACTTTTGTTTTGTCTATTTTTAACCCTTATATTCACTTGATGGTGGGGTGTTAGAGTAGGTTACTCATGTTTAGTAGGTATTTTTTTTAATCTTTTTCAAATTGTGGATTTATCCTACATTGGTTAGGATTATTTTCTCCTTGTTTGTCCATGCCTATATATGTAAGCCTTCTCATTTGTAACAAGATATAAAATTTTGAATGTAATATATGATATTTACTAATTCATTATTAATATGAATTTTCAAACCTTTATTTTACAAATATTTATTTTTGTGATGTTATTTGTTGTCAACACCTATGATTATATGGCTTGGAATGATCTAGTCATCATTCCTTTTAAATTCATAGTATCCAAATATCTAATGTAAATTGATCTTGGTTACTAACATATGTTAGAGAATATGCATGAATCCTTTTATCCCTCCACCCCCAAGACCTCAAGAGCATGATAGTTACCATCCCTGCCCTATTATGGAGGTTCATGATATCACCATACTAAGAGATGTGGTAAATCCTCTTGATGGACTTTATATGATTATTAAATACAAAAATTCCCATAAAGAGGGATCTTATAATATGGAAGGTAGTTTTGATGAGATAAATATTGACATAAATTAACTCAATATCTCTGTATGAATCTAGATTTAATTGATTAGTTTTTATATATATCTAGAGATGAAATAAAATGAAATGCTAATGTTTTCACATCTGAGGAACAACATGACCCATTCAAAGATATACATTAATTTTTTATGGGTATTGAATCTACAATAGGGTTTTAGAATATTACTACCATTGCTAATATTCATATGTCTACACCTATAGTTACACATGTGATGCCCATCTATTATGATAGGGGAAACATAATGTTTTCCTTATATTTCAATACCTATCCCTACAAAATAGACTTATGTACCTCCTATTATCATGACTAATTTGACATCCTCATCCATTATTATTGCAAAAATCCTCATGTAGATTGTTATAAATCTATAAGATAATGTGTTGTAGTTAGATCAAGGTGATTCTAGAGTGATTATTTTGACCACTTTTCATGCATTGTTTTATAATCTATTATCCCTAAAGATTTAAACTTATCCATTACCTACAATTATTTTCATTCCTAATCTTACATTATATGATGGTAAATACGATCTAGAACAACACCTAAGATCCTTTCATGAAACATATTTAAACTATACATCCAATCATAAGCTATTGACTAAGTTATTTCTATAAAACCTTAAATTATATGCCTTACATTGGTTTTATAACCTCCCATTTCAATTGGTTTATGCATTAAATCCTTTTGATAATTAATTTATATTATAACCCCATTAGGTTTAAGTTAGAATTTTACATTTTTTTAAAATAATTTAATATCAACTAACTAACATTTATCATCCAAATGTAATATCAATATAATCTTAATGATTTTACACCATATAGTTACATTTTACAACTAATACAATTCTAAATTCATCTAAAGATAGGAATTTAATCTTACATAGTAATTCACTGATCTAAGCATGTAATCCAAATTATAGTTTTAGCCTGTAAATGTGTTTTCAATGGTGTAGAAGCTACAAGCATATATATGTACACCATTCCATAAATATTGGTTAAAAATATAGTAATAAATTTTGAAGTGATCCAAAATATATTTAATCATAATATAGAACCTCTATTAAAGTATAGAAAAATAATTAATGAATGAACACATTTTCCAATAACCATAACCATGCCAATTAAATACATTAATACATCAAATACAATTACATGTTCAACCACTATAGAGTAAACATTAGAACATGGTTAAAATAGTTTCCAAGAGTAATTAGTTATTAGGATAGCCATGAGTAAACAATTGATGATGGTTCTAATAAGCTATAAGGAGGGAGAGTATCATTTGGGTGTTTTTACTCCAACCATAGACCATCAGTCTCCTACACACCTCCCCACTAAGATTAGTCATTCCCATCATTAATGGGTAGATAATGGTGATGTGTACATCAAGAACTCATATAGAACAATGTGAAGTATAATAACTATTAATTTTATCAGTCATAAAAACCAAGGATACACTTCTATTTGATATTAAACTAATCAAACATGAAACTTAGAAAGTATAATGGATCTAACAATGTATATAACTATAACAACACTTTTCCTAAAGCATTATAGTATATAATTTTCAACAAACTCTAGGTTCTTGTCTACATGTGTATTACTCTCTATTAGACTGCATAAGTGACATTATAATTCTTGTTAATTGATGATGAGTGATAATTATAAAGACTTCATGCATACCATTAATTTTCCCTTAATGTGAAGGATAACTATTTTGCATAAATTTTGAAACCCCAATATCCATGACAAAACCATGTAAACAATCCAATGAGACATATTGACAAGATTTTGTTTTGTAAATCGTTTTTACAAGACACAATATTCATATAATTAATTGTGATAGTCAACTATTGTATTACGTCAGGAAAGGTTCTACACCTTATATTTCATATATACACTTCATAATTAAATAAATAATTGATAACTAAAAAAATAGAAACTTAGCATTATAACAAACCATCATGCACTTATATAATAAAATAATAATTTAATGATATATTAGATCATCATATGCTTATAATACAATATTCTCACTATATGCTATAAATAAAATAACCATCTATATAAGATTAGAATTGTAAGACTCAAAAAATGTTATTGATGTTCCTCCACAATCCATTACATAGTCATTTACTTATCACATCACATAGGTGGATATTACTTATGCTTATAAATAGGATTTTATTTTCATTTTATCATATCATACAAGTATTTAAGATGCTATAACACTTAATGATTCTACTTCAAATAGATGGAGCTATAAAAATAGTAAGTCAAATTAATTGAACTTGCCCAAACATTTATCCATTTTAAAATTTAAATATCCATATATCCTTACATTTTCAGTCATAGCATAAATTTATTAATATGAAAATTTATGTATAAATCAAAATTCATATCCAACTAGACAAGATTTGATGTTTAAGACAATGGGATTGGATGAGCATCTTACCAGTATACATCTAACCCAAGAGTGTCCCAATGCTAATATATTTTATCTTTTTTGCTTATAGGCCTATAATTAGTTGTGATGACTAACTAGAGGT
Source organism: Torreya grandis (assembly GCA_037957365.1). Lineage (NCBI taxonomy): Eukaryota > Viridiplantae > Streptophyta > Pinopsida > Cupressales > Taxaceae > Torreya > Torreya grandis. The sequence goes on along the minus strand of JARHVA010001103.1, from coordinate 2,601,915 downwards.
ATAAAATTAGACCATTGAAATACATAGTTTTACTAAGGATCTTCTAACATTAAATATTCTCCAACATCCATTTTAAAATTATAATACTTATTTAAAATATTTAGTAATACAGGTTTAGAAACTTAGTTGTGATCCACATTTTCATAACCCTATATATAATATATTTTATTTACTTCTACACCCTATAAATAATATATTTTATCTTTTTCACTTATAGGACTATAAGTAGTTATTTCAACTACCTACAAGTCTATAATTAGACCATTAAAATACATAGTTTTAATAAGGATATACTAACACTAAATATCCTCCAACATATACTTTACAATTACAATACTTATTTAGTATCTTTAGTAATATGGGCTTAGAAACTTAGTTATGATCCACAATTTCATAACCCTCATAGTTCCATAAGTTGAAGTACTAAGTTTTGAGTTTTAAATACTTAACACAATGAGATATATTCCCCTCATATTCATAATGAAATATTTATGTAAACCACATACATGAACATAATAATCTAAAATCAATATTTGCTTATAAGGATATCATCCATACTATTGGAGTAAGGAAGTCACAATATAGCTTGTCTACTCTTAAGAATAGATTTTTGAAGAAGATATTCATTCAAAAAAAATTACATAATTTACATACCTCTAATCATTAATGCTAACCTTCAAGGAAAAAACATTTAGAGTTATATATGAATCGATAATGTATAACCAATAAAAATCAAATATAACCCACTAAATGTATCAATACAATAAATCTAGAAGTTTTACCTTACAAAGATTTTTCAAAGCTTATATTCAAGAATTTTACACCATCAAGATTTATAACTCAAAAAAATGATGGCTTCGGATAAATCAATAAGTACATAAGTAAATAAGTAAACTACAAATTTTATAGTTCATATTTAAAAAGTATAAATTGGTATTCATACCCCAATATATGTATTCCTAAAATAAATATTAAGGCATAGCTCATACTTCATGTATAAGTGGAAATGTTTTCTATTCTAAAATCTTATCCTAAGACAGTTATGTGATTAAGTGTTTAGGATGAACTTGGGATAATAAGGTACTTTTGACCTCCATTTTAGGATTGAAGCTAGTTATATCTAGGGCATGGTTATAGGTATTGGGTTCTATGATATAGCTTACTTGAAATAAGTCTTTGAGATATGCAATATTACCATTGAGGGTATAATACCAATTTGATATAGGTATTACAACCCTCACCTTTGTTTAATAAATTCTAATCATGAGCACTACTATGTTTCAGTTTACTTCTTTCTAAATTAAGGGGATGGACTTTTTCTAATTCATAAAAAAACACAAAATATGAAGTAACGTAAGGTAAAAAGGGATGATTCTAGGATTTAAATGGTATTAATGCTTCAATAATTGAGTTGTATGCTAAGCCATAGTTAGACCATTATGTGCCAAGTTTCACTACATAAGCAAACTCATCATCACATGGGGAAAGAGTCTAAGGAAAACAAATGTAAATGCTTAATTCATGAATTGTCCACTAAAAGTAAACACATAGACAGTATTGTAGTAGGTTAAAAATAGGGCCTTTGAATATGATATATAAATATAAGTACACAAATTACAAGTGTTGTAAATAAAATGAGAAGAATTGATAAATGAGTTAGAGCAACAAAGAAAATTTTAACTACTACATTAATTCTTAATAACTAATCACATGATAAATTATTTAGCATCAAAATTCCTTCAAAGCTACAAAATGATGGATGAAATTCATAGATAAATAAAACTTAGTCTAATAGAAATCATAAAATTTCCAATCAATTTTAATAGATTTCCTTTACATAATAAATGTTGACCATTATAAGGGAAAGTAATCTATAATATATAAAATATGGGGATCACATACAAGTAGCACAAGATTCCCATCCTTGTCCATGATGGCCTCTCAAAATTTTTACAACCATTAAGATTCAAAACAAATAAAATATTCTCCACTTCACCTAAAATATGCCTAGGTCCCCACTCTATTGATGTGGTAATGAGATGGAGAAGAATTATCTCTCAAATACTTAGGTTTTGCCTCTTTAGAATCTAATGTTATGGCCACTAGATCAAAATAGTTATCTAGCTTGCCCAATTTCACAGGAGGCTCCTAGAAGATCACCTCTAATTAGGCCAATAGTCTTTGATGCACCTCAAGTGGTGCCTCAATGGAAACCTTCACCTCTAACACCTGGATGACACTAGTCATGGATTAGGTCTAGAGCTCAAAAATCACCTTGCCTCAAACCCTATTAAATTTATCTATCCTCTTCATCATGACCTTGTCAAAGTGACCTAGGTGGGCCTTGTACTCTCCTCTATCAAGAAATGTTCCATTCAAATGGAATAACATAATGATTTTGAATTCCTTTAATTAAATCAAAATCTTTTCCCTAACTTATTTAAGAGGTTCCATGACTATTTGCACCACTATTAAGTATTCCTCAATTAGAGATATAATGTTTTTGGCATAGATCTAGTACATGTTTAAATTGAAGAGAGGCTTGAGTTTTTACTCTAAGAACATGCTCTTATTGATAAATATAATGAGTTTTTTACACAATGTCTATGTATTCAATCCTCTCTAAATATGTATGTGTTCATTGGAGGTATTCCCTAATCATAGCCAATATCATAACTACTTCCTCTAAGGCTATGAAGAGTTGTAAGAGGACTTATTTGACCTGAGCAATTTGTTCTATGGGGAATATGCTCATCACCTATGATTTGAGCACCCATAATTGATCCTTCATGTCTTCCATAATATTTTTAGACATGTTATGAGTAGATCAAATCACAAACACTGTATCCTCATCCACCCTCTCCTCCTTACTAGATGTTCTCACTTTTGTGAGAGAGAAGAGGTTGTGCTTAGTTTTCTATAAAATTAGGTCTCCTCTTTAAGTGAATTTATACATTATGAACCTTATCATGTTTATTTATTTATTTGTGAATTACCATTAAACTTATGAAACACCCTAAATAACATCTCAGGCTCTTATGATCCTATAGAAATTTTCAAGGTAGAAGGGGGTGAAGGTGGACGCATGGGAGGAGAGGAATGGATGAAGTAGAGGGAAGGAAGGAAGGAAGATATAAATAGAGGAGGTGGAGGTATGGGGATGAAAGGGGGAAGGATTAATAGGTAAGCCCATGGGAACATATGAACATGCCAAATTAGCTACCCAAATGGAATGACAGACTAGGAAAATGATTCTTGCCAATAAGAGATTATAAACCTCTTCATGTATAAGAGGTTATAGAATTGGGTTCATTAGTCTCTACATTTATCTAAAAGTCTTATGGTTTTTATTTATAGAAATAATATAGGTGTTTATATCCAATTCAAAGATCTTAAGATCTCTATAGGCCCAGGAAATTACATCCCTATATCATAGTAGAAACCTTTTGAGCTGATTAATCTCCTTTAATGTATAATCATGGCCAACATTGATAGTTTGATGGTGGTCAGGAGACCCAAGGTTGATAGTATTAAAATTTGTGTCTTGGTACATTGGCTTCCTAGATGGGTGTTAAGACTTATAAAGGTCAATTTTTTTACAAAGAGATTCCTTTTAGGATTTAGTTTTTCTATGGTTGATCAAGTTGTCACATTCATAATCTCTATCTTTTGGGTCATCTCTCTCCTTTTCATTAATGATGAAAGATTCAAATACCTTAGTGTTATTGTGGAATTATAAAATATGATGGTCATCTTCTAAGACTTGGAAGTTTTTGACATTGTCTAGGATAAAGGGGTAAGTGATCAACTTGATAGAAAACTTCAATAATTTGGTGTCATTTAGAGGTGTTATATTTATAGTAGAAGTTATCACTCAATCATCCACTTAGGTATTCTCTTATGGAATTGGAATAAAATTAAAGTTAGTGAAAATATCTATCAGATACCATTACCTATGTTTTTACTTCCTCAAGTAAGATAGTTTCCATTAGAATTTACTCCTAACTTAGTTTATGACCAACTCAGAATCATTGAACACTTTGAGATCTTTGACATTATGTTTTAGGGATAGTTACAACCCAAGGATAAAGGCCTCATAATTTTCCAAGTTATTAGTCTATTAGAACTAAATTATTTAATTGGTTAGGTGTTACTTTATTTATGGGTCAATCAAAATAATTACTACCCTAGAAAATTGCTTAAAATGGGGCCCATCAAATAATAAGGACCATAAACCTAGCATCTCAAGATCATTGAAAACTTTAAACTTAATTGGTTCCATAGATAAGGTGTATACTCCTAGGTCTAAGGATAATAAGTTCATTTTCTTATTGATGGTGTTGTATTTCATGATCTTATGTTTCATCCTAGGTTCTTTATCTACTTTGATTTTATTAGTCGTACCTCTTCAGGGTAGCCACATATGAGAAACATTAATAACCATGTAATCATTTAAAGATTTAGACCAATCCTTACTAAGAAGCATTTTATAAGCTTTAATGATTTTTACTACTTGTTTGTCTATGAACTATCAAATCATAGGCTCAACTCTAGTTTTATATGGACATTTAGAAGCACACCAACTACCTTAACCTTTGATTTTATCCAATTGGACCACCACCTTATCTGATTTGATAGGGATTAATCCTAACATCTCACAAATTCTAGATATAAAATTATTCAAATATCTCTATTATACCAATAAATTATGTATATTCTTCCCAAATATTTTGATAGTCAAAAGAAATGGGAAACATTGCCTCTACTCTTGTGGATGAACATGTTGGTGTGGTCAGCCTTTTATTTCAATTAGCTTGGCTTCTCTTTGAGTGACTTCAACAAAAGGTCCCATTATTTTTTTATATGGATTAATTCATTAAGTGTGATATTGGATTTTATTTTATTCATGTCTTCTACAATGTTATACCCTACCTTGTTCTAAACTAGTTGGGTCTTTATGGGAGACTTTGAGTGATTGGGTCTCAGAGGTGGTAGATCATATTAGACTCTATGATCAGGAGTGATTTCACATTTATTTAGAAGAATATAGGTGGTAAGGGGTTGTTATGGCATCATATTCCTAATGGAATAATTATTCCTTTAGAATTTTTGAAATGCATGAACCTTATTGGTACTTTCCTCTGGCCCATTTTCTTCCTAGCTAGGGAACTCCATAGCATCTAATACCGTCATAGTGCTTGTAGGTCTAATAGTGTTAGGGTATTTTAGGTGGTTCAAGACTCCCTAATATTCCTTGATATTTCAATAGAAGATATTGAAGGTACTATATAATTTTATGTAGTCAAGTTCCCTGTGTTATGCTTTATTGTGCATCTAGCACTAGCTTGATAGGGCTATCTCTTAGATTTTAATCTTAGGTAGCTTATTAGGTGAAAACTTTGGGTGATTAATGGGGTGGTGATATGATTTATTTTTACTTTTATAGGTGAATTTCCTATTGTATATCTTACCACTAGTGTTTCCCATTTAATTTTAGAGGCCCAAGAAGTCATTACTCAACCCCTGCACCATACATTGGATAACATACAACTGATTATTGGTATAATCCTAGGGTATGATTTGAACATTATTTTCAAATCCAAAAAATTATTGGTGTTATAATTTTGGTACTACCTTATTATTCATTAGGTCAAGAAAACCCAAGAGATAGTTTGTTATGGTGTGCTTCAATGGAAGCTAGTTAGTTATAGGGAGTGAATGGAAGCTGGTTAGTTATAGGGAGTGGTTGAGATAGAAGCAAGTTATAATTTGTATTAGGGATGAGATTCAAGGATATAATGTTTGATAAGGAATTAGGAATGAGATATATCATTTGAATTTTAGGGTTATGTTGTCTATCCACATTTAAATCCACTTCATAATCTAAGGGTATATTTATTATCAAGGGATATCATCTCAGGAACATGTCCATCTAGGGGTTTAGGGAGTTATTATACATTTCAAAAAATTGTTGAGCATTAGGTTGACAAAACATGGTGACCTAGTTATATATATATTTTATAACCTAACATTAAAATTTATGATGAGCTCATTTGGTTCCCTCTTAATAAAGGTGAACTATTATTAGAGGACACTAGGGTCAATGCCTTGACCAAAATAAGCTATAAAGTTATTAAATTGATCCCACCATATGATGGAGTTTTAAGGGAGATTAAGGAACCAATTTTAGGATACATCCATCAAAGTGAATGTGAATAAATTGTATGTAAGCTACGTCCTTATGTTCAATATCTAGGAGTCTTAGGGTAGTTTTATATGATGTTACATGATCTTAGAAAGTTTACCCCATACCATGTGTGAAACATGGAATATACCTTTTTGGGTTCTTAGGAAGGTAATGGATAATTATGGGAACATTAATAGCTAACCTAAATAACTAGACCATGGAGGAAGCCATTGGAGGTGGCCTTTTGGGGGTATACTAGGAGTATGAGCTAATGGGAACAAATATAGGTCTGCATTGATTTCCACAAAATCTGAATCTCTTATAGAATTATTCTGACTCTCTTATATAATTATAAGGGGAAAATTATAATTTTATCATGGTGAGACTTGGATTTGGTGATCTATGTAGTAGGATTCAGATTATTGAAGGGTAGATTAGTGTCTTAAGGTTTTTTGAGGCCCTCATTGAGGTTTGTTAGTTGTTGTGTATGTTTGAAGCACATAATAATGGAGAAAATGTAAAGGAGAGGAATCAAGACATACTCAATAAAATATCATTTCAAGAACAAGATAATTACTAGTGATCATTGTTAAATCACTCCTAGCACCAGATGTTGTCTAGTCCAAAATCTTATCCTAAGTAACTTATGAAATTAAGTGTTTAAGATGAACTTTGAGTAATAAGGGACCTTTTCCATCTATTTTAGGATTATATATAATTAAATATATGTATGACTATAGGTAATAAGATTCATGATATAAATTACTTGAAATAAGTCTTTAAAAGATGCAATATTACCATCGAGGGTTTGATACCAGCTTGATATAGTGATTACAACCCTCACCTAAGTTTTATAGATTCCAATCATGAGCACTACTAGGTTTCACTTTATCAATTTATAAATGAAGGAAATTGACTTGTTTAGATTCATAAAACAAATATAAAAAGGGAAGTGGGGTAAGGTAGGAAAAGATGATTATAGGATTTAAAGGGTATTAATGATTCAAGAACTGAGTTAGGTACCCAACCATAGTTAAACCACTATGTTTTGAGTTTTACCAGAGGATAAAACTCATCATCAAATAGGTCAAGAGTCTAAGGACAATAAATGGAAATGATTAATTCATTAAGTCTCTACTAAAATTAAACATAGAGAAGGTCTTGTAGTAGGTTACACACAAGGTATTTAAATATAATCTATAACTTTAATTACATAGATTACAAGTGTTATAAAGAAAATCAAAAGAATTCATAAATGAGTTAGAATAAAAAAACACATATTAACTATTGCATTCATTCTCAGTAAAAAAACACACAATCAATTCTTTAGCATAAACATTCTTTTAAAGCTTAAAACCATGGACCACATTCTTATATAAACAAAACTTAGTATAAAAAAAGCATGAAATTTACATTCAATTTTAATGGAGTTTATTTACATAATAAAACTAGCCATTATAATGGAAATTAATTTAAAATATATAGAGGATGGAACTTTCCTCCAAGTATCATGGGATTTCCATAATTATCCATGATGGTGTTATGGCCAACACACCCCCTTCATTCAAAAAGTGGGGGACCCCTAATTAAATTTTCTCAAATTCTATGGTTCCTAGAGTTTTAGATCCTCCTTGATCAATGTATTTCTTTTCCAAACCTAGAATTTTATTTTCATCTTGGTTTCACTATGCCTCTATTGTATTTATTATTAAATTTGATCCTTATTAAAGACCCCCAAAATAATTGAGTTTAAGTGTAATTGAAGTTTTATCGCATCCTAGGTAGATATAAAAATCCCATACTTATAATATTTTCATTATGCTAACATGATAGTCTAAAAATTTGAGATTAGTATAAAGTTCCCAAAGTCTTAATCTCCTATATTTTCAATAGCATAGAATCACACATGGCTCTCTAAACATATGCATCGATGAATGAGTGATTTTTACTTCATTATGTGGCTTCTTTTTTTACTTATTCTCTTTTAATGGATTATAGGATTGAGCTACAAAATTAGGAGGCACCACATGGTTTCAACTATTAGATCATGTTAGTGTCTTAGTCTTGATAGAGATGTTAGAACTTAGGAGATCCTTGACTAATTATATCCTCTAACTATTGAAATGGTCACTCTCCTAATCTTGACATAAATATCAAAGCTTGGGAGAGCCTGACCAAATAAAGGTACACCACATGGCCCTAGTGATTAGAGAGTTAGATCTATACAATCACGTGGCCCTAATTTCAAATTATTTAATATCCATATTTAGATAGAGATGTCAAATCCTAGAAGGACCTAGCCAAATCAAAATATTCCACATAGCTTATTGTCAGATCTATTAGTCTCTTAGACCTAATAGAGATGTCAAAGCCTAGGGAAACCTAACCTACCAAACCATGTCATATGGTAGTTCCATACATACTGGTAAAATATACCTAAGAATTCCTTGAGAAGGCATAAAAAATTATAGTTAGACTTAAAGGGCCAATCAAAAGAGGCCACATATCACTTCACTCCTCTAACTAGCTACTCTTATTCACGTGGTTGTAAAAGTGAAATATTAGGTTACACTTAGGTGGTAGCCATTATAGTTGGGAATAATCAGTGATTGACTTGTGTTACATGAAATAGGTTACCCAAGATTCTAATGGGGTGAAATTATAATCTACTTACCACACTCTTAGAATTAAAAAATGGGGAATTTAGCCCAAATTAGATAAATGAGAATGTCACATCAAAATCACCAAATCTAGCAGGTATCACATGATGGATATCATTGGGTTTAAATCAATATTGGGAAATAAATGGGAAAATATAGTCATCAACTCAAATTTAAATTCATGTTGAGTGAGTTACCATGTTTCATTAATATAAGAGATATTTATAGATCCTTATAAGTGCCTCTAGGTGAGCTCATTTACCATTATTGTTCCTAGTTTCACAACCTACCTTATTATTTTATGTGCATTCATGTGACCTATGTTCTCCCCATTTACTTTAAAATCCTTATCGTATAGAATTAACCCTTTATAAAATGGCCACATATTTTTATTCCAATCCCAAACCTGAGCCTAGATATAGGGACACCATGTTTTAAGATGGCCTCACACATTTTAAACACTATAATGAGATGTTCAAGGCCATTGAATTGGTGAAAAAATATTATCCCATTAAAGATGGAGATGAATCCAATTTTTAATATGCCATCTAGGCATATGAGAAGTGTTGGATACACTTAGCTAGAACTAAGTCTTAGGTCTCTTATGTGCTAACTTGTTTGAAAAATTATTACTCATTGTTAAGTGGACACAGGATGGTGTTCATGAGATGGTATGTTTTATGAGTTATAGGCATAATATCATTGATATCTTGGGATTCATTTTAAAATCTTACTATAACCTTCTAGAGTATATAGTCACCTATGATTCCATTAAAATAAGCACCTAGATCGGCACCTACTAGATATATGATGTCCTAAAGGACTAGGTAGAGAATCTAGATGCTAAATGGGTTAACAAGATATAAGTGAAAGTGTATAATGTTTTCACCTTAAAGGATTGAGTTCATGTTGGGATGATAAAATTGGATCATTTGTTTAGGGAAAGTGACTACCTACTCATCAACATGATATGGATTCCCATAATCCACATGATCCTTAAGGGTGATCAGGTCCCTAACCTTGGGGGAGATCAATTTAAACTTTATCAAATAAATGGGAGATGCTTGGGGAGGAGGTAACTTTTAAATGATACGATACCTAGTTGATGTAGTTTATAAATTACTTGCATTAAAGCCTTTTACTTTTCCATCATGGGTTCCTAAGGGGTGGTGATCCATGTAGTTTTATACCAACTATATGGCCACCATTATTAGAATCACATATAGTACATATGTGATCCTTTCTTCCTAGTGTTCTACATGGCCATCAACAAGGTAGCCATGTATCAACTATCAAAGGAGATAAGGGACTCTCTCACTACAATTAATGACTACTTATACTACTAGTATAACACCATCATATGGGTGGTTGAGACTCTCAATTCTCCCCTTCACCTATCATATAAAGTCCCAAACTACCTAATTGATCATGAAATGACCTACCAAGTAGTGGAAGGTATCTTCAACCATTACATCAGTCTCTAATATAATGCCTACTTTCCCCTCCCAATCACCATCAGACAATATGTGTATAGGGGTTTCTAACCACTAGAGAATATGGAAATGAGAAGGGACTATTATGCCTTTGGTAGGGTTTAACATCAATAATGAGACCTACATGGTATCATCTGGGATCATATAATAAAGTACTAGGACTGAATTAACATAAACAATGGCCACTAGATGTTGATAGTTTCCCCCCTAAGCAGACATCAACCCATATAATCAAAAAGATTCCATGAAAACCCTTCCAAGCTTTAACATGGTGTCTATAACTTTTCATGATCTTATAAATTCCTCTTAAAAGTCTTTTATCTTGTTTAAGGTTTCATGTATGTGCTAGAACTTGCTTGAAATACCCTCATGTCGTAGCATGTTTGAGTCATTGGATGATGTCTTGGAGTCTTCATGAACTATACCTAAATGATTGAGAAGGTTTCAAAGGTATTTTGAAACCTAGTGAATTGTATTTTCAATGCTTGACAAAATTAAGGTTTCTTAGCAAAAGTTAAGGTAATTTGGGGAAATTAAAGTTTCTATTTATCATAGTGTTTGGGCTTGTTTTAGCTACTTCTTGAGAAAGAGCATTTATATTATATGTGAAGGGTGTCCAAATCATGTTTTGGTTCTATTTGAAGTCTAATGATGTATTCAAGGTTATTCTCCATGGTTTACTCATTCAAACTTGTTTCAATTATTGATTCACCCTTGAAGTCAGCAAATGGTCTTCCAATTTCTTATATGAGTCAACTTGCATTGTAAACCTTTAGAAAGGGGAGTGTTTTAATATCAAATTTTATTTTAATGGGTCTCAAAAGGGGTATATTTGACATTCTAAGTTAGAACAAGGTATTCCCATACATAAAAGGGTTTATTTTAAAGGTCAAACCCATGTTTCACTCACCAAATAGGCCCCACACATGTAAAAATGTGTCCTTTTAGCTTCCCCACCAATAAAATATGTATTTAAATGTTTTATTACCTATATTTTCCCTCTTCCCATCCTATAATGGTATTTTAAGGAATTAAAACCTTAAAAAATGCAAAAAAGAAGGGATTTTATAGGTGTTTCAAGCTTGTACAAACTTGTCAGGGGAAGATAAACTTATAAATATTTATATGAGGATAATTCAAGGCATAATATAAGGAGATATTTTATTTTCAATTGAATAAGATCCAAACACTGATCCATTTCTTCCCTTGAGCTCCTAGGTAGCTCAAAAGAGCTAGTCAGGTTTATGGTTTGTAAGGATAGGAGAGAGAAGGTGAGGATCCAATATTTTGGGAAAAGGAAGGGGATATCATTAAATTCACATACTTTTAATTATTATTTAGATTCATTTCCCATGATATATGAACAATAGTTAAGAATTTAAGTAGTCAGAGTTATCTTCTTGATTTATGTAGGGGTCAAATTTATAATAGTTTTAGTGCATTATTGAAATGGTTTTACAAATGTGTGGTTGTATGTGTGTTATTAGGATCCTCAAAACCCATATCCATATTTCCCCATTAATTATTCACATGTGTGATCCCCTAAAGAGAAATGAAATCTCTAAGATTTTCACATTGACAAGTTGCAAGCTATTTGTAAAGTCTCCAAGGCATGAAAATGGAAGTGTGTGGTGGTTTTAAGTTAGATGGTGAGTTACTTGGATTCCACTTAATTTATTAATTTTACTCCATAATAACTCATTTGATACATCAAACCAAATAACCCCTTTATATTTTTGTCTCCAAGGTGATTTTCATTCATGTAATATGGTCTCCTTGTAAGTGTGAACAAGGTGTTATGGTAATGACTATAGATAACCTTCATTAGGTTATTTTAAAGGCATAAATGTAATTCAATTAGTAGTTATGTTTTTTGGTTTTTTCCTCATGCCCCTTACTACCCTATACTCAAAACCATTCTCATCCTCAGCCTTAGAAAGATAATCCCTCATAGTCTTGACTAGTGTGATCTATTAGGTAGACTAAGAAAATGAAAGACTATTGGGATGGGATCTAGAGAAGCATTAGAGAGTATTGAAAATTAATAGGTACATAAAAAAAATAATGGGAGATAAATAGAGTAGGGTAAATCAAGGATCAACACATCAACTCTACCCAAGAAGACAACTCAATCAAGGTTTCCCTTCAATGCAAACAAGGTTGGGTTGATAAGTCCTAGAAACACTAATATAATGGTTTGGGTAATAAGGTTCAAGGGATAAGGAAAAAATTAAAGTTCATAAATATTTTTATGGAATTTAAACAAACAATGGAAACACCATCCCACCTCTTAAATCAAGCATTTATAATATAGTCACAAAAGGTCCTAGAACCACCACCTACAGGCCTAACTTTAAAAATAGGGTAGATTGAGAAAAGGAACCATTTTAGGGTGTCTTGAGTGTATGAAGTGTTTAATTATTTAAAAATACATGTAAATGATGATCAATGTTGATAAACATAGAGGATATTCATGAGAGAAAACTCACCTCTCATCTCTCACATAGACAATAAACTAAAACTGCCTACTACAAATAATCATAGAGGCCAAGTGGATGAATTTAAAGTGTTTAAGAAATATTATAGTTATATAGTTTTTAAATATTAACTTGACTTAAAACTATTAAAAAATCAAACCAATCCCCTCTCATTAAGTCAAGGTGTAGGACTGCCACCTATAGGCAGGGTTATGACCAAGAGAGTGGAAGTGTGAATACTATGTAGAGAGGTGAGATATAAAAATAAAAATAAGATATATATATATATATATATATATATATATATATATATATATATAGACACACACACACACACACACACACACACACACACACACACATATTTATATTTATATTAATGTTATTAGTGTTACCCATTCAAATTTTTTATTCCTTTGAGTTAACAAGAGCCTAATGGCCTAAATACACCTATCAGGTCTAAATAGGCCTAAAATAGGCCTAGACTAAAAATTGGGGATACAGTTACATGTTTGAAACCATTAGATAATATAGTGATACAAGTATAAAAATGGTTTATAAGTTATAATAGACTCAATTTGAGGAAGGAAGGCACTCAACCAAGTCATTAGGTCTATAGAGGCCTAGCTATTCATAAACCCTAAGTGGGAGATGAAAGGTATGCAAGGAGCAAGGTTGAAGGAAGTACTATTGGAATGGGTGTTTTCATAATATGAAAACATATAACACAAGTTTATAAACTTTTCATAATTTTAATTATTAATATAATAACCTATTCTCATGTATTTAATACCAACTATTGAACACTCAGAATTTTCATGATAGTAATGGAACTTAAGCCAAACCTACATGAGAGAGGGAAGAGGTGGTGGACAAAATAGCTAAGGGAAAGAACAAAAGGTTTAAATAAGGTATGCAATATTTATATGGTGAATTTTAAGTCACCATTTCACCTAGATGGTGGCTCAAAACCCCATGAGTCAGTCTAGGCCTATTAGGCCTAAAGCCTTTCTTGACTGCTCAAGGCCCCATCTTAATTTTGGTGACAGACTCAGACCCCCCAGGTAGATTAAAGGACATGATAAGTTATATAATGATTTTATAATTCTTAATTAAAAAAAATTAGGTATAATAAAAAAATAAGTGTCAAACCCAGTCTTAAGACCTATCTCGAACTATACTACCCTAGGTTGCCATCTCAAACCATCAACTCAAATATTCATATCTCACCAAATATAATGACTCAAATCTTGTGTTGTTAGGAAGAGTTAGGGACCCACAGTAACTCACCATACATGGATAAAAGATTTTGATTAAATATCCCAACTCTATGAACAATCAGTAAGACTCTCAACCCATTTAGAATGCTTACTAGGAGCTTGAGGTTTAACAACTTTCACTCACATCTCACCATACAAGATGCATGGGATTATGGGATATAGATCCATGGAAAAAAGTTTTCTATCAGTGGCATATATGTTATGAACTATAATTAATATGTTAGGCCAAAAAAACCATAATTAAACCCTAATAGAGACTTGATTGAATAAAACTTAAGATATTTACATCTAAGTTCCCTAAATTGGTCCTGAAGGGACTAGAACACATGATGCACTATAAGGAAGTACCATCCATGCCACTCATTTTTATGGAATGTTGTGAAAACTTATCAAAAACTATATTTTTGAAAGGTTTTGATTAGGAAACAAGGTGAAAATTTGTTTTAAAGGTTACATATCATTGGGGAAGGTAATATGAGGTATGTTTCACACTTTCAAACCATAAAATACTAAAAAACTTTATTGGAAAATATTATTAAAGAATAATAAAAAAAATTCATGCTTAAAGTTATTTTATACACACACACACACACACACACACACACACACTAATATTCGGGGTGAATAAATTTCCTTAAAATAGTCTTTCAATCTCACTTATCATTCATAAAGCATTCATTCAGATACATACATTAACCAATGCATAAATAAACATCTATGAAAGAAAACAACATAAAAACATAGGATATATGTGGGAAAACATATTGGGGGATTAAAAAAAAATTAATATAGTAATATAATAAGTGTATCAAACATTTAGTGAGGTGCCAACCCCATAAGGAGAACCAACCCCTCACTAGTCAAGCACTAACTCAAATAGTCCTTTAACAAGTACCAACTTACATAGAAGCACCAACCCCCAAATAACTCAACACAAATTTAGATAAATTTAAAATATTATAAAATTTTAACACCTTTTGATTAATCATATAAATATGACCACCTTATTTTTATCTTCCCACTCTTCTATCTCTCTCAAATAGCTTATTAGGCCTTCTCACTCAACTAGCCCTTTCCTTGGTAGAATTAGATCTTATGACCTTGATCATAACCTATAAAAACATAGCTATATATTCATGAAATATTAATCATACCTCTCTAATTATATTCAATCCCTCTATCTATTTTCCAAGACTCTATATCATTCTCTCATGTTCTCAATATTCTAACTAGTCAAATTAGGTCTACTAGACCTTCTCTTTATACTTGACTCTTGTTCTCACTCATCTTGGTCAGCCAAGAACCTATCCATATTTGGATAAAATTTGGAATAGATAAATAAATAGTTGTAATAATTTAAAACCCCACTACATATGTTGGTCATTACCCTTAAGGGCCTAAACCACCATTAGGCCTAATAGAGACCTAATGCAATTAGGCCTTCTCAAAGCACATGTTTCACCTTGACCACCTTAAAAAATAATGAGCCTGAAAAAATGAATTAACTAATTAAAAAATAATTAAATTATACAATTTATAATCTCACCTAATTTACCTAATTCCATTTATCTCATTTCACTCCTTAAACCACCTAATTAGGTCTACTCGTAATTAGGCCTTCTCACTGCTAGAAAATCTATCTTACAAATATGATGCATACACTCAAATTTGAAAAACAAGAAAAATAAAAAAATAAAATTTATATAACCTAAATTACCTAAATTTCATCACATATTATATTATATTTCACAATATATGGCAAAATGCCTCAAACTATCAACTTCATATGCTCACTTAGAACCACACATAGGCCTTAAGAACCTAGTCAAAAGCCTTTGACTTTTCACACCTTTATAAGAGTTTATCATAAATAAAAATGTGTTAATATGAACCTATGAGACCTATATAACAAATTAATATGAATTTTATTCTTAAAATCTATTCAAAAGGACTTAGGAACATCATTCTCACTTATACACAGAAAATTTCCTGTAGCTCCCAAAACATAGTCATGAATATCAATATTTAGAACACTTTTTTGACCAATTTTATGAACTTAAAATGGGTTTTAATGATTATTAATAATAATTATAACATATATATATATATATATATATATATATATATATATATATATATATATATATATATATATTTTAAATATTAATATTGGTCTTACAAACCAATCTTATGTCTTCACCCTATACAAACTTCTTTGTGTTAAACATGTCACTTTGAGACCAAATTTTTACTTGTATATGAGCATAATAAAAAATTATAATCAAAGGTGAAATTAAATATATTTATTTAAAAATTACCCCATGAATTTTTATCCATCCCTAATCTACTAAAACCCATCCTTAATCTCATTCTCTCTACTACCTAGTTTTCTCACTGCCTTCCTCATTAGGCCTAATTAGCACTAGGTCCACTTCCATGAATGGGTTATCATTTTAAATTTATTTAACCTACTCAAAAACTTAAATTATAATAAAATATAAGTCTCACACATCATCCTCCATCCATTTTCATGGTTTTACTTGGTAAACCCTACCTACTACATCAAAAATCCAAGAAACAAGGGGTTTCCTATAGCCTCCAATCACTCTTATAGCTAACCAATGGCACTTGAATAAAATTGGAAGAATCCTCTACATGTTCCAAGCATAAAAACAACTTAAAAAATCCATTTTGATCCATTTCTAACAATATATTTCCTATCAAGTCATAATGATGGTTTTAGTAGGGTTTAAATTACCTTCCATTCTTATCAATCATTCATAAAGGATTTCCCCTAAAATCCAAAACTAATTATATAAAATTCAAGATATTATCCTTCCCCAACTTCCATGAAATTATTAGGATCTCATTTAAAGGTTGTGCATGCCAATGAGCATAATAAAATCCTTTTATGGTTTGAAACACCCCATTCTATGCACACAAAATACCTTAACACCATTTTCCATGCTTTCTTATTAAATATTTGACCTCAATATTGGTCAAAAAACTTTAAAAAACCTCATACCAGACACTACCACCCATCATCTCATAAGACATAGACTAATTACCTCATCATGCTATAAGCTCATGCCTTCTCACTAGGTCTCTTTATGTAAGGACTAAACCTCAAAACTAACCTTGAAACTCCTATAAAGTCATTTTTTCCTATTTCTAATTTTAACATATATTTATACACTCTCCCATGCCTATACTAACATAAATCACCAAGATTTACTATGCTTCATGCATATACCTTCTCTCAAGGCTAGAGTAGGTTTCTTAAGACACCTAATACATAATAGTAGCTTACCTTGTATCATTATCTTGACTTAAACATTCCATTAAACTAAAAATAATTTCTAATTTTCCTTGAAATTATATCTCAAAATAGATAAAAAAAGGTTGCATTCAAATTTTCTCTTGTCATATACCATTTCACCATGCATGACTTCAACTCTAACCTTGACATTAATAACATCTATCTTGAATTTGACATCAATTATAACACCAATGCCTCAAAACCAAAAATAGGAACACACCTAAATAATATCCTCCTTTGTCATTTATGGAAAACAATTACACAAAATTGATCATTCACAACTCCCCAAACTGGATCTTCTTCAAAATGACCTTTCACCCAAACTAAAAATTTCTCCCCCTTTTACATTAATGAAAAAGGGTCATAATTTTTTAAAATATTTGATCTTTATACATGTAACAACACATATTTTATTTCTAAACAAACTCATTATCTCACTTTGACAAAAACTCAACAGAGATTAGGCTCACATACCTACTCTTAGAGCATGATTTACTCTCCTTGTCTGCATGAGATATTTAGAAATTACCATGAACTGGTTTGATCAAGTCATCATAAAAAAAATTTATGAAAAAACTCTTGTGATCACACCTGCATCAAAATATTTTTTGAACATTGGATATGAATGTCAATAAAGAATACAAAACTCCCCCTAAGACCAAGCATATATCATGCTTCTACTCACTAGTTGAGTGCCTCCATGAAGCCTAATGGAGTCACCTCTTCTCTCTTGAGTAATAAAATAACGTAAATTTAGGATATTACCATATATACATGTCATTATTAGTCTTAAATTTATTCATGATCCTCTTAGTCTTGAATATCCCTTTTTCTTACCTCTTCAATCTTTGTTTGAACAACATTCTGACTTGGTCCCTTGGTCTTGACTCCTTCATCCACAATCTGAGTTAATAGGGAGAATTCTTGGAAATTATTTGCATATAAGATATTATCCACCATGGAAAATATTCCACTTTTACTATCATACTGGTTATCAGTCACCTTAGCTACCTCTAGTTTCTACTCATATTCTTGTCTTCTTTCTTGCATTCTAAGAGTCTCAACTTTTTTATTTTGGATTAAGATTCCATGCTTACAATATTTTACAATATGACAAACCTTTTTATAATTTAAATTCACTATTATTTTTGATGTAAAAATACCATGAACCATACCTCTTGACTGATGACTCTCCTCATAGTTTCATCCATATTCATTCTTGAAGGGCCTTCTACAATGTCTTACTCTATGTCCAAATTAGTTACATGAATAATAATAGCCATTGAAAGTGTTAAAATAACTTATAGTATTAGGCTACCTAATATTATTATCCTTAATTATACTATCACCCTCATTATTTTATTAATAATTAACCTTCTTGATCACATTAGTGTTCTTCTTTTGGTCTCCATTGAAATCAATACCTGTTTTTATCATTAATAGTCTTTTGACTACTCAGAATGTTTTCTAGATCATTGGTACTATTTTTAAACCTCACAAAGGACCTAACCTTACTTGATTCATAATTAAATTCATCTCTCAAGGAATCCACTTTAGTTACATACCTTACACATTCTTCATCTTTAGCCTTTAGGCTTGTGGTCATAATTTCAAGTTGAATCTCCACCTATTTGACTATTTCCTCTTATTTCTTGGAGTTGTTACTCATTGTAACTTCAAAAAGTTGATTTCATCCTTATAGTCTTTGATAAGAGACCTCATAATACTATTATTATTCTTCACCATCTTCATTTCTTCTATAGAATTCATTAAATTAGCTTCAAAGTCTGCCTCATATTCATCTTCATCTGAATCACCAATAGCTCCACCAATCTATATGGACTCTTTCTTATTTGAGTAACTTGCTTCCTCATACATGAAGATTACTTAATTTAAATCAAGACCATCACCTTCATGTTCACTCTTATAATCACTTCTATCAATATCATAAGATGAGCTGAAATCTTCCTTGGTGTAAAGACTTCTTTTGTTCTTAAAAAACTTCTTTTCATCATATCTTCTGAAGCTTTTCTTTCTCTTATCAGAACTATAAGAATTTTTATCATCATCATGACCTTAATAATGATATTAATCATCATTTTAATTATGATTATGATGTAAATTTTGTTTTAATTACAACTACTAAGAGGGGGGTGAGTCAGTTACCTTAAAAAAATCCTTCAATTTCACTTATTATTCATGAAGCATTCATTCACATACATTAACCGATGCATAAACAATCATCTATAAAATAAAACAAAATAGAAACATATGAAATATGTGGGAAACCATATTATCAGATAAAAACAACTAAAACACCACTTTAAATACAATTTTATAAGTAATGGATCAAACATTTAGTGAGGCACCAACCCTCACTAGTCAAACACCATCTCAACTAGTCCTTTAGCAAGTAACAACTTGAAAGGAGGATCCAACCCCCTAGGTAACTCAAAATAAAATAAGATACCTTAAAAATTTGATAAAATTTTAACAACTATTTCTAACTCAACTAAATATGATCTCCTATTTTTTCTCTTTGCACTCTTTTATCTCTCTCAAATAGCCTATTAGACCTTTTTTCTCAACTAGCCCTTTCCTTAGTAGAATTAGGTCAAATGACCTTGTTCATCACCTATAGAAATATAGTTAGAAATTCATGAAATATTAATCATAAATATATAATTATATTTAATCCATTTACCTATTTTCCAAAACTCTATATCATTTTCTCATATGCTTAATATTCTTTAACTAGTCAAATTAGGCCTATTAGACCTTCTCTTTATACTTGACTCTTGATCTCACCCATCTTGATCAGAAAATAACCTCAAAATAATTAGATAACCATTTTAATATATTAAAAAAAAAATCAGAAGTTAAATAACCATCACATAGGTTAGTCATTACCCTTAAGGCCCAAAACCACCATTAGGCCTAATAGAGACCTAATGCAATCAAGTCTTTTCTAAGCACACGTTTCACTTAGGCCTCATTGGAACACATTGAGCCTCAAAAAATGGATTAAAAATTTCATAAATGATTAAATTATACCCATTATAATCTTAAATTATGTTCCCCAATACCATTTTTATTATTTCACTCCTTGAACCACATAATTAGGTCTACTCACAATTAGGCCTTTTCATTGCCATAAAATATGTCTTAATAAATATGATGCATATACTAAATTTTACACATAAACCAAAACATAAAATAACGTGGATAAAATATATATTACATATATGTTAAACATAGTTTTTATATAATTCACCTAATAGGGCAAAATATCCCAAACTAATCAACTTTATATGCTAACTCAAAACTGCACATAAGCCTTAAGAACCTAGTCAAAAGCCTTTGACTTTTTAGACCTTCATGGGATTTTTTCATGAAAATAAATGTGTTAAAATGAACCTATGAAACATAAAAATATATATTAATATATATTATATTCATCAATTCTATGAAAAAATACTCGAGAACAACACTCTCACTCATACACAAAAAACTACCTATAGCTCCAAAAACATAGTTATGAAGATCACAATTTAGAACACCTATGTGAAACAATTTTATTATATTAAAATTGGTTTTATTTATCCTTTATAATATTTATAACATATTTTAATATATGTATTGCAAAGTTAAATATCAGTATTTGTCTTATAGACCTATGCCACATCTTCACCCTACACAAACTTCATTATGTTAGACAAATCATTTTGAGAATAACTTTTAGCTTGTTTGTGTGCATAAAAAAAATTTAAACAAAGGGGATATGAGTTATAGGTATTATAAAATGACCAAATGAATTTGGATCCATACCTAATCATTTTAAACTAATCCTTAATCTCTTTTTCATTCCTGCCTAGTTTTCTCATTGTCTTGCTCATTAGGTCTTTTTAGTGATAGGCCAACTTTCATGACCAATTTATCAAATTTAGGGTTTTTAACCTACTTATAAAAATACATTAGAAAAAAATATTAGTCTTGTACATAATCCTCCATCCATTTTCATGCTTTGACCTAGTCAACCCTACCTTCTACATCAAAATTTTTAGAAATAAGGGGTTTTGTATAGCTTCTATTCACTCTTATGACAAACCAAAATAACCTAGAGAAACTTAGAAGATTAATTTAAATGTTCAAAACATAAAAATAGGTTAAAAAAACATCATGATCTATAACCAAAAAGATTTTTCCTATCAGATCATTATGAGGGTTTTAGAAGGGTTTTGATTGATTTCCCTTCTTAACAATCATTCATAAAGTATTGCCCATGAAATTAAAAAATAATGCAAAAAAATTAAATTTGGGAACCTTTAAAAACTTACATGAACTTATTAGGATCTTATGCAAAGGTTACATGTACAAAAAAGTATAATAAATTCCTTTTTGGGTCTGCAACACCCCATTATGTGCACAAAAAAACCCTAACACAAATTTTCATGCTTTCTCATTTACTATATAACCTAAAAATTGGTAAAATCACTTAACACAACCTCTAAAACCACTTTAAATTCTCTCAAGATATCTGATACCTTGGGAAATGAACTTGATCCCTCATTATGCCACACTAGGCCTTAAACTGTTAGTCATACTTAAATCATGATCACACATTAAAACAAATTGTAATATTATAAAAAACTCATTATCATGTCAAATAACCTCATAAATTACTCAAACACTACCACCCATCATATACTACTTACCTCATCATGCTACCAAGCATGTGCCTCTTCACTATGTTTCTTCATGTAAGGACTAAGCGTCAAAACTTGACCTTAAAACTCATTTGAAGGCTTATTTACCTCTTTCTAATGTTTAAAAAAAAATTATACTCTCTCATGCTTGTACAAAAATAAATCACTAAGCTTCACTATGATTAATGCGTACACCTTCTCTCAGTACTAGACTAGGCTTCTCAAAAATCTTAGTACACAATAATTGCCTACCTTGTATCATGATATTGAATTTGACATGCCATCAACCTTAGAAGAATTACCAGTCTACCTTTAAATTCTCTCTCAATTAAGAGACAAGAGGTTTCCTTCAAAATTTCTCTTGTAATGAGACTTATTTATCACATATCATCTCACCATGCATGGCCTCAACTCTGACCTTGACATAAATGACATCTATCTTGACTTTGACATTAATGACAATAATAATGCCTCAAAACCAACAATAGGAACATACCTCAAAAATCTTCCCCTTTGTCATTGATGGCAAAATTTACACAAAACTTATATGTCATAACTCCCCAAGCTAGATCTTATTCAAACTGACCTTTCTCCCAAACATGAACTTTATCCCCCTTTGACATTAATGATAAAGGTTCATATTATTGGAAACTATCTAATCCTTAAACCTAAAAAACACACATTTTACCTTCAAATTGACTTAACATAGATCAGACTTACATACCTACTCTTAGATCATGATTGGCTACCCTTGTCTATATGAGAAATTTAGACATTATCAAGACTATGATTTGGTTTGATCAAGTCATCATACAAACTCTTTGCAAACAATCTTTTGTGATCACACCTAAATTATAATCTTGAATGAAACTTTAATCTGAATGTCACCAAAGAACACAAATCTCCCTGTATGACTAAACATCCTTCATGCTTCTTGCTTATAAGCTGAGTGCATCCATGAAGCCCAATAGAGTTACCTACACTTTATGGAACTAGAACAACATAAACTCATGAGTTTCTTAGATTTGGATATCCTTACTAGACTAAAATTCCTTCATTATCCTCTTAAGCTTGAATTTTTCTTTTGTCTTGACCTCTTTAATTTTATCTTGAATAATATTCTAACTTGGTCTATTGGTCTTGACTCTTTCATCAACAAACTAAGCTGATAGAGAGAATTCTTGTCACTCCTTTCCAATTTGATTATGTTCTACTATGGAAAATAGTCTACTTGGACTTGTAGACTAGTCATCAACCTTATCTACCTTGGGTTTCCACTCACTATCTTATCTTATTTCTTATGCTCTATGGGCCTCAAATTTCGTGTTTTGTCTTTAGAAACCATGCTTACAATACTTTGAAATATGACCAAACTTTTGAAAATTGAAACACACTATTCCTATTGATGGAAATAGACCATGTCCCATACTTATTTACTAATGACTCTCCTCATAGTTCCATGCATATTCATTCTTTGAGGGCCTTCTACAATGCCTTGATCTATGATAAAATTGATTACATGAACAAAAATAACCATTGAAAGGGTTAGCATACCTTATATTATTAGGATGACTAATAGTATTAGAATTAACTCTACTATCACCCTCATTATTTGATTGATCATTGGCCTTATTGATCACATTAGTGTTCTTCTTATGGTCTCCATTGAAACCAAGGCCTATTTTATCATTAGCAATCTATTAACTACTCAAGATGTTATCTAGATCATTGGTACTCTTTTCAAACTTCACAAAATAATTCATCTTACTTATGCTTCATCATTTAACTCAGCTCTCAAGGAATATACAAAAATTACATACCTTACACATTCTTCTTCTTTAGCTTTTAGGTTTGTAGTCACAATATCAATTTGAGTCTCCACCTATTTGTCTATTTCCTCTTGTTCCTTGAAGTTGTTGCTTAGTCTAGCTTCAAACAAGTTAATTTTTTCATCATATTATTTGACAAAAGATCTCATCACCATATTTTTATTATTTAATATCTTTATTTCTTATATAGTATTCATCAACTCATCCTTAGAGTCTACCTCATCTCCTTCTTCATTTGAATCACCAACAACACTTCCAATCTATATAGACTCTTCTTAATTTGAACAACTTACTTCTTTAGCCATGAAGAGAACTTCATTAGCATCAGAGCTATCAATTTCATGGTCACTATTAGAATCACTTCTCTCACTCTCATTATATGAGTTGCAATTTTCCTTGGTGTAAAGGATTCTTTTGTTCTTGAAAAACTTCTTATCATCATACCTTCTAAATATTTTCTTCCTCTTATCAAACCTATAAGTCATTTTATCATCATCATGAACTTCATAATAATCTTCATCATCCTTTACATTATGATTATGAGGTAACTTTTTATCAAAGTGTCCAATCTCTCCATTATTTAAGCATTTAAAGGGCATCTTGCCCTTGTATTTACCTGAGCTTATCTTCAACTTTCTTGCAAACATATATAATAACTTATCATCATCAATATAAGATTCATAATTTTATATTAATTTATCACCTTGTGAATTATTCTCCTTTGGCTTATTTTCTACCTTGAATGCATCTTCCTTATTGACAGGTCTTCCTTCACTTATCTTCATCTCATAGGCTATTAGGATGCCATGAAGTCCATCCATATCTAGCTTGTCTAGATCTTACATCTCTTCAATAATAAAAACTTTGTAATCAAATTTGGAAGTTAGGGATCTTAAAAGATTTTGAAATATAGTAAACTCTTAAAATTTTTCAACTAGGCCTCTTCTGATGTTGACCACTTCATCAACCCTTTATAAGTAAGTTGAAATGGTCTCATCTTCATTCATCCTTAGGATTTCAAAGTGTCTTCTATGGGTTTGAAATTTATACAAATTTACCTTGGAGTATCCCTAATTAATATTATTCAAAATTTCCCACATTTTTTTAGTAGACATACAATTCATCACCTTCAAAAGTTTTACCTCTGATAGGCCACACATAATACCATTCATTGATTTTAAATTATTATTACTAGCCTTCTTGCCTACTAAATCCATATGAGGAATAAAGGGTGTAGTATATCCATAAAATAATGATTTACAAACATAATGACCTTAAGACATAAAATATTTACTCATCATAACACTCCAAAAATCATAATTGGATCCATTAAACAATGGAGCCTTACTTTTATAAAAACCACCTTGTGCTTGACTAGCCATCCTCGCTTGCTTAGGATCTCCTTTAGGATATTAGACCTAATTAAAAGGACCTGATATGACACCAAATTTTTTAATTATAGATAATAATATGTGGGGGGTGAATCATTTTCCATAAAATAATCCTTCAATTTCATTTATCATTCATGAAAGATTCATTCACATACATACATTAAACAATACATAAACAAGCATCTATGAAAGAAAACAACATAAAAAAACATCAGATATGTGAGAAAACCTATTGTTGGATTAAAAAAATAAAAACACACTTTTAATATAGTATTATAATCAATATATCAAATATTTAGTGAGGTATCGACCCCTCACTAGTCAAGCACCAACTCAACTAGTCCTTTCGTAAGTACCAGCTTGTAAGGAGGCTCCAACCCCATAGGTAACTCAACAAAAGATCATATACCTTGAACCTTTGATCACCTTTTAACACATTTTTGTCTCTAAACTTAATATTATCTCCTTATTTTGCTCTTCTCACTCGTTTATCTCTCTCAAATAGGTTATTAGGCTTTTTTGCTGAACTAACCTTTTCTTTGGTGGTCAAATGACCTTGCTCATCACATTTCAAAACAAAATTATATACTAATTAAATATTCATAAAAAATATATTATTATCTTAAATCCCTATAATTTGATTCCAAAACTCTATATCATTTGCTCTTATCTTTGATATTCTAACTAGTCTAATTAGGCCTCTTAGACCTTCTCTTTATCCTTGTCTCTTGCTCTCACCTTTCTTGGTTAGCCAAAAAACTCTTCATACATGTATAAAGTTTGGAATATATAAAAAAAAATGTTTCAAAATTCAAAAAACCACTACATAGGTTATGCATTACCCTTAAGGTCCAAAACCACCATTAGGCCTAATAGAGACCTAATGCAATTAGGCTTTCTCAAAGCACATATTTCACCTTGACCATCTTGGAACACCATTAGCCTAAAAAATGGATTAAAAACTTAAAAAATTATTAAATTATACCCATTATAATCTCAAATCATGTACTCAACACCACTTATCCCATTTCACTCCTTGAACCACCTAATTAGGTCTATTTGCAATTAGGCCTTCTCATTACCTGAAAGTCTATCTTAAAAATATGATGCATAAAAACCATTGTTACACATAACTAAAGCATAAAAATACATGTATATAATTTACATTACCTTATTTTCAACATCATGGTCATTATAATTCACCAAATAGGAAAAAAAATCTTAAATTGATCCTCTTAATAAGCTCACTCAAAACTACACACATGCCTTAAGAACCCTATCAAAAGACTTTGAAATTTTACACATTAATAGGATTTTATCATGAATAATTTAAAAAAAAAAATGAAACTATCATACTTATATAAAAAATTCATGTTCATTGGATTCTTAAATTCTATGCAAAAAGACTCAGGAACACCATTCTCACTTACATACATAAAACTACTTATAGCTCCAAAAACATAGTCATGAAGATTAAGATTTAGAACACCTATGTGAACACTTTTATGAAATTTAAATTATTTTTAATTATTCTTAATAATAATTATAAAATATTATAATTGATATATTATAAATTTCAATATCAATATTTTTCTTATAGAATAATCCCATGTCTTCACCCTACAAAAAATTCACTATGTTAGATAGGTCACTTTGAGAATAAAATTTTGCTTGTATATTAGAATCATAAAAACTTATAATAAAATTGGATATGAGTTATAGGTATTTAAAAATAACCCTATGCATTTTTATCTATCCCTAATCTCTTTCTCACTATTGCCTAGTTTTTTCACTATCTTCCTCATTAGGCTTATTTAGTGATAGGTTAACTTCCATGACCGATTTAGAATATTTAAGTTATAAAAAATACTAAAAAACTTACATGGGAACAAAATAAAATTATCATAAATCATATTTAATCTATTTTCATGCTTTGACCTGGTCAACCCTACCTATTGCATCAAAATTTTGAGAAACAAGGGTTTTCCTATAGCTTCCACTCACTCTTCTAACAAACCAATGACACCTAGAGAAACTTGGAAGAATAATATACATTTTAAAAACATAAAAATAGGTTAATAAATCAATTATAATCCATTTATAACAAGATATTTCATATCTAGTCAAAATGAGGGTTTTAAGAGGGTTTAGACTGCCTTCCATTCTTAGCAATCATTCATAAAGGGCTGCCCCTCAAATCCAAAAACAATTCTAGGAAATTAAATATAAGAACCTTACAAAACATACATTAAATTATTATTATCTCATTCAAAATTTTCACATGCCAATGAGCATAATAGAATCCTTCTCAGGTCTGCACCACCCCATTTTGTGTACATAGAAGACCTTAACACCAATTTTCATGATTTTTCCTTCAATATATGACCTCAAACTTGGTAAAAATACTTAACACAACATATAATAACTATATAAATTCTATTAATATCTATCATACCTTTGGAAATGAACTTGACCCTTCATTAGGCCACACTAGGTCTCTTTGCTCATTAGGTCTTGAATTACCAGACATACTTAGACCTTAATCACACCTTGAAACCTATTTTACTATTATAAAAACCTAATTATAATTTAAAATTACCTCATACCTTTCTCACACACTTCCACCCATCATCTCACAAGCCTTAGGCTACTTACCTCATCATGCTACAAAGCCTGTGCCTTCTCATTAAGTCTCTTCATGTAAGGACTAAGCTTCAAACTTGACCTTGGAACTCATTTTAAGGATTATTTGCCTCTTACTCAAGTTTACATATATTTATATACTCTCTCATGCTTATACTGACATAATTCACCAAGATTTAATATGCTTCATGCATACACCTTCTTTTAGGGCTAGACTAGGTTTCTCAAGACACCTAGTACACAATAGTAGCTTATCTTATATCAGAAAATTGAAATTGAATTTCCATTAACCTTATAAGATTTACTAGGTTTCATTCAAATTAACTCTCAATAGAGGGACAAAATTTTTCCTTCAAATTTTCTCTTGTCCTAAGACTTCTTTGTCACATACCATCTCACTATGGCCTCAGTTTTGATCTTGACATAAATGACGTATATATTAAATTTGAAATCAATGAATTTAATTTTAAATAAATGAAAACAAAAATGAATCAACACCAATAAGAGGAACATAAATCAACAAATTGTTGGCAAAGTGTCCAATCTCTCCATAATTGAAGCATTTAAAGGGTAGCTTGTCCTTGTATTTACATGAGCCCATCTTCAAATTTATTACAAACATATCTATCAAATAATTATCATCAATATCATATTTATTATTGTCTTTTACTTTATTACCTTGTGTTTTATTCTCCTTTGACTTCTTTTCTACATTAAAATTAGCTTCCTTTTTTGTAAGTCTTCCTTCACTTGTCCATCCATCTCTAACTTGTCTAGATCTTGCATCTCTTCAACAACAGATACTTTAGAATTAAATTTTAGAGTTATAAATATCAAAACCTTTTAAAAAATAGTATACTCTTTCAATTATTCACCTAGGCCTCTTATGATGTTGACCACTTCATCAACCCTCAATAAGTAGGTTGTAATGGTCTCATCTTCATTCATCCTTAGGATTTCAAACTATCTTCTATGGATTTGTAACTTAGCCAACTTGAACTTATAGTCTCCATAATTTATAGTAATAAACTTGTCCCACATTCATTTATTAGACATAAACTGCATTAGATTCATAATTTCTTCCTTTGATAGGCCACACATAATACCATTCATAGCTTTTGAATTGTTATCACTAAATTTCTTGTTTGTTGCATCTGTAGGAGGAACAAGGGAAAAATATACCCATCCAAAATATTTTTCCAAACACCATGAAATTGAGACATAAAATATTTACTCATCATAACACTCCAAAAATCATAATTGAATCTATTAAACAATGGACCTTTGTTTGTATTAAAACCACCTTGTGCTTGACTAGCCATATTCACTTGCTTATGATCTCTTTTAGGTTAGTAGGCCTTATTAAAAGGAATTTATATGATAAAAAATATTGGAAGTATAAATAATTATAAGGGGTTGAATTATTTTCTTTAAAATAGTCTTTAAATTTCACTTATCATTCATGAAGCATTCATTCACATACATACATTAATCAATGCATAAACAAGCATCTATGAAAGAAAACAACATAAAAACATAAGAGATACATGGGAAAAAATATTTGGGGATAAAACCCAATAAAAAAAACTTGGAATATATTCCTATAATAAATTTATCAAACATTTATTGAGGTGCCAACCACATAAGGAACACCAACCCCTCATTAATCAAGTACCAACTCAGCTAGTCCTTTAACAAGCACCAACTTGAAAAGAGGCACCAACCCCAAAGTAAGTCAACACCAACTTATCTATATTGAACCTATTATCACATTTTAACACCCATTTATTAATAAACTAAATATTACCACCTTATTTTTCTCTTCTCACTCTTTAATCTCTCTCAAACAGCTTATTAGGCCTTCTCACTCAACTATCCCTTTCCTTGGTAGAATTAGGTCTTATAAACTTAATTATCACATATAGAAACATAATTAAATATTAATAATACCTATATAATTATATTAAATCCATTTATCTTGTTTATAATACTTTATATCATTCGCTCATGTCCTCAATATTGTAACTAGTCAAATTAGGCCTATTAGACCTTCTCTTTATATTTGACTCAGGTTCTCACCCATCTTGGTCAGAAAAGAACCTATAAATATTAGTATCACTTTTGGAATAGATTAAAAAAAATTCATAATTAAAACAACCAATACATAGGTCGGTCATTATGCTTAAGGGCCAAAACCACCATTAGGCCTAATAGAGACCTAATGCAATTAAACCTTCTCAAAGCACATATTTCACCTTGACCACTTTGGAACACCATGAGCCTCCAAAAATTAATGAAAAAATTAAAATTATTAAATTATAACCTTTATAATCTAAAATTATTTCCCCAATTCCATTTATCTCATTTCACTCCTTGAACTACCCAATTAGGTCTACTCGCAATTAGGCCTTCTCACTACTAGAAAGTCTGTCTTGAAAATATGATGCATACACTTAGATTTTCAACATAACCCAAATTAAAAATAAAATTTATATAACATCCATTACCTTATTATCATCACAAATTCCATTATATTTCACAATAAAGGTCAAAATAATTCAAATTGATCAACTTCATAAGCTCACTTAGAACTGTACATAGGCCTTAAGAACCCAATCAAAATATTTTGATTTTTCGCACCTTCATAAGAGTTTATAATGAATAAAAATGCATAAATATTAACCTATTATACCTATATAATAAATTAATTTTCATTTTATTCTTCAAATCTATGCAAAAAAAACTCATGAATGTCATTCTCACTTATACACAGAAAACTACTTATAGCCCTAAAAACATAGTCATGAAGATCAAGATTTAGAATACATGTGAGAACAATTTTATGAAATTAAATTGGGTTTTAATGAAAATTTATCATATTTTTAACATATATATATATATATATATATATATATATATATATATATATATATATATATATATATATATATATTATAATTTTCAATATCAATATTGGTCTTACAGACCAATCTGATGTCTTCACCCTATATAGACTTCATTATGTTAGATACGTCACTTTAAGAACAACTTTTTGCTTGTTTATGAGCATAATAAAAAATTATAATAAAATTTTAAATGAGATATAGTTATTTAAAAATTACCCAATTAATTTTGATCCATCCCCAATCCACTAAAACTCATCCCTAATCTCATTCTCACTACTGCCTAGTTTTCTCACTATCTTCCTCATTAGGCCTATTTAGTGATAGGTCAACTTCGATGACCAGTTTAGAATATTTAAGGTATATAAACTGATTATAAAATTAAATGGGCACAAAATATAAGTATCACATATAATCCTCCATCTATTTTCATACTTTTACTTGGTCAACCCTACCTACTACATCAAAATTTCAAGAAATAAGGGGTTTTCTATAGCTTCCACTTACTCTTCTGACAAACCAATGCCACTTGGAGAAAATTGGAGGAGTAATATACATTTTATAATCATAAAAATAGGTCATAAAATCCATTATAATCCATTTCCAATAAATATTTCATATTAGGTCATAATGAGGGTTTTAGGAGGGTTTAGATTGCCTTCCATTCTTATCAATTTTTCATAAAATATTGCCCCTCAAATCCAAAAAAAACTACAATAAATTCATGATAATAACCTTAAAAAACTTAAAATAAATAATTATGATCTCATTCAAATGTTACATGTGCCAATGAGCATAACAAAATATTTCTTAGGTATGCAACACCCCGTTCTATGCACATAGAAGACCTCAACACCAATTTTCATTATTTATCCTTCAAGATATGACCTAAAACTTGGTAAATACACTTAACATAACC
The DNA here is from genome assembly GCA_037957365.1 of Torreya grandis. NCBI lineage: Eukaryota > Viridiplantae > Streptophyta > Pinopsida > Cupressales > Taxaceae > Torreya > Torreya grandis. Next base: position 2,570,108 of record JARHVA010001103.1, on the reverse strand, counting down.
TCTCACACCTATTTAAATTATATCAAGAGTTATGTAACCCTATTAAATATACTTGACCCCTTATTAGGCCATAATAGGTCTCTTTGCACATTAGGTCTTGAACTGTAAGTCATACTTAGGCCTTGAACACACCTTAAAAATTATTGGAATATTATAAAAAACTCATAATTATGTATTAAAACCTCATTATTTTGTCACACAATATCACCCATCATCTCATAAGTCTTATACTACTTACCTCATCATGCTACCAAACCTATAACTTCTCACTAGGTCTCTTTATATAAGGACTAAGCCTCAAAATTGACCTTGAAACTCATCTAAAGGAATATTTACCTCTTCCTCATGTTAACATATATTTATATAATCTCTCATTCCTTTACTGACACAACTAACTAAGCTTCATTATGCTTCATGCATAGACCTTCTTTCAGGGCTAGACTAGGCTTTTCAAGACACCTAGTACACAATAGTAGCTTACCTTGTATCATGATCTTGACTTTGACATGTCGTCAACCTTAGAATAATTTTCAATATGCCTTCAAATTCTCTCTCAATAGAGAGATATAATGTTTTCTTCAAATTTTCTCTTGTCATAAGACTTCTTTGTCACATATCATTTCACCATTCATGACCTCAAATATAACCTTGACATTAATGACATCTATCTTAACTTTGACATCAATGATAACATAAATGCCTCAACACCAATAATAGGAACATACCTCAACATAATCACTAATGAGAGTTGGCCTAGTCACCTAATTAAATAAGGGTTTCATGTTTACACTATTGTAAAATCCATGTCATGGTATAATATGTTGTTTCAGGCTTGAAACATGATCAATCACCACTTCTTAAGGCCTTATGCAAGTTTCATGGCTACCCAAGAAACAAACACTAAGTTACTAGGCCTAGTGTCTAGTAGGCCTATTTTTTCAACAAGAAAAGCTTATTTTGGTGTATAAGAGCTTCTAGATTCATCAATTTAGGTCATAATAGTCATATGATAGCCTAATAAAGGTGATCATGAACACTAATCATGGCCATTATGAAGGATTGGGTTAGTTTCATGAGCCTAGTCAACATGTAAGGAGAAGGGTAGGCTACTTAATGACCCATGAAGGATAATTTTAGAAATAATTCACCTTTATACTATCATGAATAAAGGTTACTTGAAAAAATTATCATGGCCATGTTTTGGATGAGTTAAATCAAGTTTGAATCCACCTCCACCACTCCATCTCAATGCCCAAAAAAGGCTCATTAAAGACCACCAACTATGAGGGCAACACATGGAGGGATCACAGAGCTATTGAGGCTAATTTTAACTAATATATAAAGAGAATGATGAAAATTATTACTTATCAATGTAATTTCTTTGCCAATATTCTTCTTCTCTCTCTTGATCATATCCTACAAAATTAGGCTTGAAATCCATTATATCCATCCCTGTAATGGGTATGAAGAGATTATGCCCAAATTTCTACTTTTTCACCTCTTGAAATAATACAAGGATTGTCCCAAATTCTTCATTTTTGTCTTGAGTGTGATATATTATTGTTTTATATGAATAAGTGGTATATTTTCTCCCTTTTCAGGTCTTTACTTCACCTAGATGCTAGTAGATGTTCTATGCAGGTCACATAGTGTGAAAAAGTGTTGGTGATTGAGATTAAAGTGGAATATTATTGGTTAGTGCCTTTAATTATACCTCCCTTTCAATTCCCTCATGATTTATCCACCTATCACAACTTCTATATGAAACATTGATGCCTAGAAGCTCTTGGAGATAATAGTTCGGTTTCATGTATGGTTCATTAGTGTTGCTAAGAGGTCAAATAGAGTAAACAAACTATATTAGTGCATCATCTCCAGTAGGATAGGTTTCAATTTCATGAATTTTTCTATACCATTTCACCCCAAAATTGTTATGTTTAGTATTTGAGCCATAATGGATGCACCAGGGGAGCTAGCCTCATAAACTAGAGGTTTATCCCATCCATAAGTCACCCATAACCTTGGGATAATCCCATGTTACCCTAAACTTATAGAGGTCTAAATCATCTTCTTGTAAGGGTGTAATTTGGAGTTTTAACTATTATGGCACACTTTGTGGGACTAGGATTAAAGTGAGTTGGAGCATGCACTTACAGAATTAGATGACATCAAAGAGATTCAAGCACTCAAGTGGTAGATTTACAATCAGAATCTCATGTCAAAGGTCATCAAAAGGTCTCATCTTAAGGGTAAGAACATCTTGTTATTTATAGTTCAATCTATTTTTAGTTGTCTCATAATGTGTAATGGCTGCATATGGAGCATACTTCGACATACACCTCTTTATTAGCAATATTATCACATGTACCTACTTCACCATGAGCTTTACCAACCTCTATTAATCCCAATAAATAATATGATGGCCTGCATCAGTCTTATGAGCCCTTTTAATACCTATAATATCACCTTTAACCCCCTTATGATTCTTATCAACCTCCTTGGTAGCCCACCTATCCTCCTGATAAGCCTTGGAAAGATCACAATGCTCTTAGTCAACATGGTCATATCCCAAACTAATGCATTTCAAGCCTTAAACAAACTCTTTAGAGTTATGAGAATTACATTGTTGGGATTGTCACATAGAGATAGTATGGCCAAGAAGTTCCTAGGCATCTTATTAAGAGTATGAGAGCCTTATTACAATAAGATAAGGAGTAGGCATCTCTTATGAAAGAGACTCAATAAATGCTAGCTAATGATATATTAGATGTAGGTGGTATGTTTTAAAAAATAGAAGATAAGATAGTGTTACATGAGGGGTAGTGAGTCCAATATTATTAGCCTCATTTTCCCCTTTTCATTTTATATTAGTCCTCTATTTAGCATCCCATCCTTCCTCAAAAAACTCAAGCAAGTGAATGTCAAAACCTTCCAATTTCCCCATAAGATCCTCAAGCCTTTCCTACTTAGATATCCATCCAAGAAAATATGTAAAGGAGAGAAAAAGTGTGTGTTCAGAGGGTTGAGTTTCATGGTTCATATCAAACCTTATAGATTCATTCCATTCCCAATCATCATGAGGAGATCTCTGATCAATTGAGACTTGACTTTGAATCTCACCTAGCTATATAAGTAGAACTTAAAAATGAATACTTATCTCAATCAATGGCAATAGAAAGAGTAATGTAATTTTAAGAAAAGGTGCCTTCATTCATTCCTCAAGATATAACACATGTGTCTAATGTTAAAATCCTAACTTAGATCTAAGTAGTGGAGTCATGTGTAAGAGGAGGTGAGTCAAGCATGAACCAAGATGTTAAATTTAAACATAAATCTAAAAACACTCAATCCCCATCCCTCCCTCCTTAAGATACCAAATCATTTCCACTATGGAGGTCCATTCAAGACAATATGGATAAGAAATATGAGGTGATAATTGTCAAAAGTGTTCAGCTTAGTGATAGGAATGAAATATCTATAACACAATTAGACCTGACCTAGCTAGAGAAGTAGAACTTGAAAATGAATACTTATCTCAATCAATGGCAATATAAATAGTAATGTAATTTTAAGAAAAGGTGCCTTCATTTAGTCCTCAAGATATAACACATGTTTCTAATGTCAAAATCCCAACTTGGAGCTAAATAGTGGAGTCATGGGTAAAAGGAGGTGAGTCAAGCATGCACCAAGATGTTAAATTTAAACATAAATCTAAAACCACTCAATCCCCATCCCTCCCTCCTTAAGATACCAAATCATTTCCACTATGGAGGTCCATTCAAGACAATATTGAGAAGAAAGATGAGGTGTTAATTATCAAAAGTGATCAGCTTAGTAATAGGAATGAAGTATCTATAACACAATTAGACCTGACCTCTCTTCTAGAATTTTTTCAAAAATATCCCATTCTACTTCTTGAAAAGGATTATATCTTTGAGGGGGAAAGTGAAGAAGTTCAAGTTGTGGAGGAAATTGATGAAGGTGATTTAAGTGAGCTAGAAGAATAAATTGCCATTGGTACACCTCATGGTGAAGAGAGGTAAAACTCAACCTTAAATAATGAAAGAGATGGTGAACTCTAAGAAGATCAATGTAAACAAGGTGATCAGAGGAAAACACATCAGTTAGCTAAGAAGAAGGTGATTTCTAATATCTCTTTGATGACATGGTAGATATTATCTTTCGTGATAGTCCTATAGAGTATGGAAATGGGCCACTTGTCTAACTTGTAATAGTTGTAGAATAAGGAGATAACACTCAAGAGGTTACAACTGGCCAAGAAAGATTCAAAATATCTTATGAGGTTGAAGAAGAAGGTAAATTTGATGTCATACAAGATGATAAAAATTATTGTGATAGGTGAGAAAACTTCCAATGGTTCATCAATCACTATTAAACTTGAAGAGATTCCAATCAAACTAGATCTATGTGAGAATCAGTCAAAGGACTTGTTTGACATCATAAATTTAGGTTATTCCCTTCTTAAGTCATGTCATGATCTAGTCTATATTGAAGAAGGCAGTATCATCAAAAAGGAGGAAGGTGACCCTCCAACCATGCCATCCCAAGAGGTTGTTTCATTGGAAGGAGACTTGTTTGAGATATTTAAGCAAGGTTATCAATCCCTTATTCTAGTTTCAAATGTCTCTTCACTCTTGGAGAATGGTTTTTTAATTTTTTATCCTCAATATCTCATGAAATAAGATTCATCTCTCTTCAAAGTCAATACTCCAAACATGCCAGAAGATCCACTTTAAACTATTTATCTTGATTAGCAGTAGCCTATGGGTGAGGTATAATTGACATTTTTCATGCAAAGTAGACTAGTGTGGTATGAATATGAATGGGTGTTGGAATCATATAGAGAATCTATGCACCTAAGAATAGATTAAATAGGTCTAACTATTATTCTAAGAAGCTATTATCATGCCAACATCTCCAAATGTGAGTGGAGGTTATCATTCCTTTAATAACACTTAATTAGACACCAGTAAACACATGATAATTTAACATCATGGTGTCATGGTAATAAAATGATCTTCCCATTTAATCTTAGAGGAGAAAGAGGTTTTGTTCATGTTAGTTATTTATAGTAGGTTATTGTCTTATTTCCAATAAGTGTGTCAACACAAGTTTAGTGTGTTAGCTTTTGTTACTTAGATATCCTATCTTGTTAGTTCTTACGTGTTAGGTGTTGTTTATTTTTGAGGTTGTTATTTCAATCCCTAAAGAGGTATGTCAAGGTACTAGTCTGATTATCAGTCCAGGTGAGGAGATCATTTCAATTTGGGTCATGACTATCATAGAGAGTTAGTAGGTTCCCTTGACCACCAGACTAATAAACCCTTATGGATCACCAAAGATGTTGATAGTTTCCACCCTAGGCTAAACATCAAACCATACAATAAAAAAATATTTTCATGAAAACCCCTCCAAGTGTGTACATGGTGTATATAACTTTTCATGATCTTTTAAATGCCTCTTGAAAGTATTTTAGATTATTTAAGGTTTCATGTATGTGCTAGAACTTGCTTGAAGGACCCTCATGTATCAGAATGTTTGATTCATTGGATGATGTCTTGGAGTCTTAATGAATTGTCCCTAAATGAGTGAGATGGTGTCAAATGTCTTTTGAAACCTAGTGAATGGTCTTTTCATTGTTTGACAAAATTACGGTTTCTAGTTATCACAATGTTTAAGAATATTTTATCTATTTCTTGAGAAGGAACCTTGATAGTAGATGCGAAGGGTGTCCAAATAATGTTTGGTTTATAATGTGAATCTAATGATGTATTCAAGGTCATTCTCCATGGTTTACTCATTCAAACCTATTTCAAGTCTTGATTCACCCTTCAAGTCATCAAATGGTCTTTCAAACTCTTATATGAGTCAACTTGCATTATAAAACTTTGAAAATGGTAATGTTTTAATATCACATTGTATTTTAATGGATCTTAAAATGGGTATCATTGACATCCTAAGTCATAACAAGGTGTTCCCATGAATAAAAGGGTCCATTTTAAAGGTCAAACCCATCTTTCACTCACCAAATGGGCCCCACACATGTGAAAATGTGTCATTTCATATTCCCCACCTATAACATATATTTTAAAATATTTTTTGACCTATATTTTACCTTCTCCCATCCTCGAATGGTATTTTAAGGAACTAAAACCTAAAAAAGGGTAGAAAAGAAGGGATTTTATTGGTGTTTCAACCTTGTACAAACCTATGTGGACATGTCAAGGGTAGATAAAGTTATAAATATTTATAGGAAGATAATTTTATGCATTATATAATTATATATTTGAGTTTAAATCCAATAATATCCAAAAATTGATCCATTTATACCATCGAGCTCATAGGCAGATCGAGAGACCCAATCAGGTTTGTAGTGCATATAGACATGAGAGAGAAAGTGAGGATCCAAGATTTTGGGCAAAGGAAAGGGGTATAATGACCTTTAAATTATTTTAATTATTTTTCATATTCATTTCTCATGATCTTATAATAATATTTAATAATTTAATTAGTCAGAGTTACCTTCTTGATATGTGCATGAGTCAAATTTATAATGGATTTAGTGCATTATTGAAATGGTTTTACAAATTTATGGTTTTATGTTTGTTAATTATATCATAAAATCCAATATAAATATTTCCCCATTATTTTTTCACGTTTTTTATCCCCTAAATATCTAGTAAATATCCAAGATTGTCACATTGATAAGTTGTAGGTAGTTTACAGAATCTCCAAGGCATGCAAATGGAAGTTTTAAGTTAGATGGTGAGTTCCTTGGAGTCCACTTAAGGTATTAATTATCTTATATAAGGTAATATTTAATACATCATTCCAAAAAAACCCTTTAAAGTCTTGTCTCCAAAGTGACTATCATTCATGTAATGTGGTCTCTTTTCAAGTGTAAATAAGGTGTTATGGTAATGATTGTGGATAAAATTCATTAGGTTATTTTAAAGGCATAAATGTAATTTAATTATTAGTAATTGTATATGTTTTTTTACTCATACCCCTCACTACCTTGTACTCAAAAAAATTCTCATTCTCATCCCTAGAAAGATAAGCCCTCACATTCTTGACTGCAATGGCCTATTAAGCAGACCAAGAAAATGAAGGACTATTGAGATGGGAACTAGATAATATTTGGAGAGTATTTAACATTCATAATGACCTAAAATTAATTATGTGAGATAGAGAGAGAATTATCCATCAAGTATCAACACATTAAATCTTCCCAATAAGATAACTGAGTCAAGGTTTCTCTTCAATACAAATAAAGCTATGTTGACAAGTCCAAGAAACACTAATGGAATGGTGAGGCTAAGAAGTTTTAGGGAGTAAGGGAATAATGAAATTTCATAAATATTTTTATGGAATTCAAATAATAATTGAAAACCATCCTACCTCTCAAATTAAGCATTTATAACATAGTCACAAAAGGGTTTAGAACCACCACCTATGGGCTTGATTGTAGAAATAGGGTAGACTGAGCAAAGGATCCATTTTAGGGTGTATTGAGTGTATGAGATACTAAAATATTAAAAAATCCATGTAAATTATTATCAATTTTTATAAATTAAGAAAATATTTTTATGAAATAAAACTCACCTCGCATCTCTCACATAGGTAACAAACTAGAACTACCTACTATAAATAGCCATAGCGGCCAAGTGGATGAATTAAAAGTGGTTAATAAGTATTAGAGGTATATGAAATTTCTTGAAATATATTTAAAAATATAAAAATAAATTAAAACTATTAACAAAGAAAAGGAATCCCCTCCCACTGAATCAAGATGCATGATTGCCACATATAGGCAAGGTTATGCACAAGAGAGTGGAAGTGTGAATACTATGCAGAGAGGTTAGATATAAGACTAAAAATAGGGTATCTATTTTCATTTCCTAATTTAATCAGTGTTACCCATTCAAATATTTTATTCCTTTGAGGTAAAAATATCCTAATGGCCTAAATAGGCCCAACATACCTAAATAGGCCTACAACATGCATAAACTAAAAATTAGGGATACATTTACATGTTTAAAGTGTTTAAGATTGAAAAAATAAAAAAAGACATTTATAAATGTTTAAAAAGTGTTTTAAGGTGATAAGAGCCTCAATTTGAGGTAGGAAGTCACTCAGTCAAGTCATTAAGGCTGCATAGGCCTAACTATTCATAAACCCTAGGTAGGGGATGAAAGATATGAAGGGAGAAGGGTAGAAGGAAGTCCTAATAAAAAGGGTGTTATTAGAATATGAGAACATGTAACACAATTTTATAACCTCATAAAAATTGTAAGTATTAAGATAATAACCTATTCTTAGGTCTCTAATATTAGTTGTTGAACACTCAGACTAGGCATGATAATAATGGCACTTAAAGCAAACCTAAATGAAAGAGGGCAGAGGTGGTGGTTAGAGAAGGTAATGGAAAGAAAAAAAGGTTAAAATAAGGTATGTAAAAGTTATATGGTGATTTTAAAGTCACTAATTCACCTACATGGTGGTTCAGAACCCTAGGACTCAGTCTAAGCCTATTAGGCCTAAAGCCATTCTTGACTACTCAAGACCCCACCTCAATCTTGGTGATATACTTAGACCCCCAAGCATATTGAAGGTGATGAGAAGGTATATAATGATGTTAAAATTCCTAATAAAGTTATTTTAGGTATAATAAAATAAAGAAGTGTCAAACCTAGTCTCAAGACTTATGTCAAACTGCACTACCCTAAGAAATTGTCTTGAACCATCAGCTCAAATGATCATATCTCACCAAGCATAATGACTCAAATCCAATGATCTTAGGAGGAGTTGGGGAACCATATATACTCACCATACATGGAGGAAAGAGTTGGATTTAGGATCCTAACTTTATGAACAAAACTATCATCCCACCCAAAATGTTTGCAAGGAGCTCGAGGTTTACCAAATTTCACTCACATATCACCATACAAGATGCATGGGACTATGATATCTTAAATATTTTTGAGGGGTTATATGGTATATAGGTCCATGGAAAAATGTTATGGATTGGAGGCCTATACTTTATGAACTATATTTAATATGATAAGTCACTTAAACCCTGATTAAACCCTAATAGAGACTTGAATAAATAAAACTTAAGATATTTGCATCAAAATTCCATGAATTAGTCCTAAAGGAACCTAGAATACCTGATTTACTCTGAGGATTTACCATCCATGGCACTGGTTTATATAGTTAGTTGTACAAACTTATCATAATATATATTTTTCAAGGTTTTTAAAATGAAATGGGGTGTAGAGTTATTTTAAAGTTTAAAAATAATTAGATATGGTATTATGAGGCATTTTTAATGATTTAAAACCATAAAATACTCACAAATTTACATGGAAACACTTTTACATGTTTGAGCAAAAGAGCCAGTATGCAAGCACTAGTGAGAGGTGACTTAGGCACCTAATTAAATAAGGTTTGTAGGTTTACACTATTGTAAATGACATGTCATGGTATAATATTTTGGTTTAGGATTGAAACATGATTAATCACCTATTATTAAGTTCATATTCATGTTTCATGTCTACCCAAACAACAAACACTAAGTTATCAGGGCTAGTTATCTATTACTCCTATATTGGCAACACGAGAAGATGATTTTTGAATAGAGGGAATTATAGATGAGTAAATTTAGGTAATAAAATTCATATTAAAGGATAATTAAGGTGATTAATCACACTTATTTTTTCCATTATGAAGTATTGGGGTAGTTTCTTGAGACTAGTCAACATGCAAGGAGAAGGGTGGGCTACTTAATGACCCATGAAGGCTAATGGAGTAATAATACACCTTTGTAACTATCATGAGGAGAGGGTGATTGAAAAAATTGGTTTGTCCATGATTTGGATGAGGCTAATAAATTTTTAATTTACCTCCATCATTTTATCCTGATGCCCAAAAAAGTCTCATTGAAGACCACCAACCATGAGGGCAATGCATGGAGACATTGAGGCTAATTTTATCTATTATCTAGAGGAAATGATGAAAATTATAAATTATCCATGCCACTTCTATGATAATATTATTCTTCTCTCTCTCTCTTGTTAATGTCCTATAAAATTAGGATTGAAAGCCATTGTATTCATCCCTCTAGTGGGTATAAAGAGATTTTGCCCAAATTTGTATTTTGTCACCTCTTGAGATAATACAAGGGTTATTTAAAATTATTCATGTTATTCTATAGTGTGATATATTCTTATTTTATATGCATTAGTGGTAATTTTTCTCCTTTTTTAGATCCTTTCTTCACTTAGATGCTAGTAAATGTTTAATGTATGTCACATAGTGTGCAAAAGTGTTGGTGATTGAGCTTGGAGTGAAATATGACTAGTTAGTATCTTGAATCAGACCTCCCTTTCATGGCCCTCATATTATAGACACCTATCATATCTTCTATGTGAAACATAGATGCCTATAGTCTCTTGGATATAGTAGTTCAATTTCATGTATGACTCATTAGTGTTGTTAAGAGTTTAAATGAAGTGGACAAACTATATTGGTGCATCACCTCTAGCAGTATAAGTTTCAATTTCATGCATTTTTCTATCCCTTTTCACCCCAAAAAATTATTAGGTTTAGTATTTGAACCATATTGGATGCACCATGGGAGATATCCCCATAAACTAGAGGTTTAGCCTAGCCATAGGTCACCCACAGCCTTGGGCTAATCCTATTTTACCCCAAACATAGAGAGGTATGAACCATCTTATTATAAGGGTGTAGTTTGGAGTGTTAAAACTATCCCCATGAGGAGGATGAGTTATATCTGAACCCAAATGATTATTAGGGGGTGTTAGCCTAAATTTAAGCAAAGAAGAAGAAAAGAAAGTAGGTCAACTATGGCTATCCTCCCAAGCTAGCCTTGCCTCCTCTGCATTAGTTTAGTTCAAATGGGATGTTTATAAAATTCCCCCCATATATAATTAATAGCTATACAAGGGGTCATATCTCCTTCTCTTCATAGGTCTTTTCCTTTATGAGCTTCACGTCTACAACCTTCTACTCTAGCTCCCCCACCTCCCACATTATAGGTAGCTCAACCCCAGGTAGCTCAACCCAATGTAGCTCAACTTCAAGTATCCTAATCCAAAGCTATTTAGGTACTTAGGTTCAATTTCAATAACAACCTGGAGATGATTTTAAGGTAGGACCAATAATCAACACCCTATATATCCCTCTCCATGTTCTCACCATTCCTCAACAACCTATTGGGGCCCCTCCTAGTTTCCCTTACCCAAAAAAACCCACTCTAATTATGCCTAAATTTTTCCTTATTCCACCTATATGGAAATTTTTTAGACAAAAATGAGTTTGAAGTTCACTTGGGTCACATTGACTAGGTCATGAGGAAATAAGGTAGAAAAATCCAAGAAGGTTGGAGATCAGGGTATACTAGAACTCTCTACTTATTTCACTACAAGCATTAATCAAGTCTCAAAGTTCAAAGTGTACATAGGGGAACAAATCAAAATGTATAAAATACTAGTTTCCTAATCATATGTGATCTTACAAGAACCAATAATGAATTTGGCTAAGCTAGATCAAGATGTTGACTTGGTGGAAATCATGCTAGTTTCCAAGGAGGCAAATTCTAAATAGTTGGGAGGTAATTTATTGGGCCCTTTATTTTGATAAGTATATGATTCATTATATCTCAACATCCACATAAATATGAGGTAATAATTTTTCATGATGATGACATTTTGGCATTTTGGCACTAGCTGGAGGGTTCAATGCATACCTTGCACTAGTTGGCAGGTGGTTAACTGGTTCTTAGGTCTTCAGGGCATATTCCAAGATTGCTAATATGTGGAGACTACAACATGAAATTCATAAGGTGATGAATCTGATGATAATGATCACCAAAGCTCATGTTTGGTACTTGGAATTCACATTCCACCTTCACAAAGATACTCTTAAATATTTATAAAAGGAGTTTAAACCAGTTGAAATGAAGGATGATGGTAGTGCAGTGATGCTCTGGAAAATTGATTTAAGAGTTTTATATGCATTTGTTTAAGATATCCATTAAGGAATATGAATATTTGGATGTCATGAAGGTTCCATTTATAAGTTCCCAATATTGTTTATGAGCCTTTAGGCCATTAAGTAGAATGAGTTAAACATATACTATGTTCTAAATGTTATGAACTATATACTATTATTTTAAACTTGTTTAATGATAAAGAATGGCTTTATTTAATAGAATATATAGTTTATGCATATTTGATAGTGCTATTTGAATGCACAATGATTATAATAATGTAATTTTAATACATTTATGTTAAGAATATTATTTATGAGCTTATAGTTTGTATCATTAATATAATCCCTATGATAAATGATGACATCATCATAAATCTATAGAGATATGAGTATAGATCCTATGCCAAGAATTCCTCTCCTTATTATAAGTATGAGCCTAATATGAATACTTAAATTAAAATCCACCCTTTGACCCTTCAAGTGCTAATATGATGTTAGGATTAAGTTAAACAAAGGCTTGAACCTATATGACTCAAGGATTAGTCCACCAAAAGCCTTACACCTATAGGCCACTAGGCTTAGCCCATGAAAGGCTTACACCTATGAATCTACTTAAAGCCTTCTTTGACTTGACCAAGTCTCATAATTTATGTTCTATACCATGGCACAACTATCCTGATTCATGCCCCATTCCTTTTTAGTTGTGCTTTAGGTGAGCACATAAGGCTTATGCCTTATGTGGATTGAGGTTGATGCAACTGAATATAAAATTTTGAGTACAGAGGGAATATCCCATGTTTATTACTAGTTTTAATAATCCTATAGCTGACTAAGACAACTTTGTGTTCCCATTTCTATAACATTTTGGTTCCATTACTGCAGCCCGTGATGAATTTTTTATTGTAATGGTGTGGAAGAACAATGTACTGAATCTCCCTCAAAAACATCAAGAATTGCATATAATAGGTGGAAAATATATTTTCACTAAAGCATCCAACCTAAAAAGTATAAAAGCCTTAATAATGGGTTCATAACAACCTATACGGTGATTTGTATGAGGTATTTTTATATGAGGTGCTTGAACATGTGTACTGATGGTTGGATTCATATTCAACCCATAAAAAAATAATACATGGATAGAGATATGAGTGGATGGAGTGCCTAGAGAGACTTGAGACCGTATATGCCACTTGGACTAGAGTAGTGGATCAGTGGTGGTAAGGAGTGATGAATAACTACATACTTAAGTTTGAAGACTCAACATACTCATGTCATGAGGAAGCAATGCACCAATTCTTATGTGACCCTATAAGCATTTTTGTGAAATAATTTTGAACATATCTCAAAATTTAATGGTGAATTATGGCTGTAAAAATTTAGGGATAGAAGGATAAAGTCCTTTCATGTATGAGCAATGAAAAGGGGGAAAAGGGGATGTGTAAGTGAGGCATAATAAAAGGGGATGAGTAGATTGACAACTACGATCTTAAAAGATAGACATATAATAAGAGATGGCACAGAATGATGGAAGATATATAACCTAAAAGTGTTGATAGAACCTATAGTGAGTGGGAAGGTCATGGGGAAGGATCTCATTAAATACAATAGCGAAAGAATGTGATATATAATGAAGTGATGGATAAAGCTCAATACTTGATAGTGTAGAATTCATTGGGCTCCTATAGGATTTAGTGACTAAATATATGCTTGATATGCCTACCCCATTTAAACCCTTGGTGCATGTTCATGTACTAGATCCCCCACTTGAATAAATTATAGAAGTAATAATTGACCCTATTATTGACATAGATCTTAGACATTTTACAGACTTGGAGTTCAACTTTATGATTGAACAAATTATTCCGTACAAGGATGTGAGTGAAAATACCCATAGATATTTGGGTGCTAGCTCACCACAACATAAATTAATTGAAAACATATAAGCTCAGTCAATGTTAGTAACACAAAGTGGGCAGTGGCCCATAGGAAGTGGTCTAGAACCATAATTAAGTAGCACAATGCCATTGACATCACCTGCAATAGTAGCAATGATGGGACCAGCACCTAACCTAGTGGATAAAGATATTGGAGGACCACTACCAACATATATTCTAGGGGGAAAATCACCTCAAACACTAGTGACCCCCCACAAAAAATTACTATGAGATGGCCATGTACTTGTTAGATTATTACAATATGGAAAATGCCATAACCATGTGTTGAAGTGTGAACTATAGTGGCACATGTGGGGCATAACCTAATCAAATAAAAAGGTGACCCAATTTTTGACCACTCTACTTGATCATGCCCACACTTGGTACAAGAAATTTGACCCTAACCAAGCCATGATTAAATATGATATCTTGAAGGATGCATTCCTAAAGTAATTTGACATTCCAAAGTTTTAACAATAAAGCATCACCACATTAAAAGAGATTACCCAAGGACTCTTAGAAAACATGTCCCTATAAGATGCAAGGTTAAATATTATCTTATATAATCTCCCATTTAATATTCACCCTTCCTAGTATATGTAGTGGTTCATTGGAGGAATGTTAGTTCCATTCTGAAGAGTGATTTCTATGAAGACTTTTACAGATCCTCAAGAAGTGCTTGAAGTTGCACTCAGATCTGAGGTAATTAAAAGAAAAAATATTGGGATTAAACCATTTATGGAGGCATAAATTTCATATATGGCCTTCTAGCTCATAAATATTATTGAAATCTCATCACATGACACTTGAAGTGGACTATGGTGTACCGACTATGAAGTGGAAGGCCATAATAGGAATAACTTCCCATGAAGGAATGTACACACCTTACTTATAAGCTAGAAAGTCTATCAAGAGGTGCATGATGTTTAAAACTTCCCTTTATTTTAATGTGCTATTCAAGTCAACATAACCATCAATTATTGATTTTGTGATGCCTACACCCATACCACTATTGATTATCAAGTGATTGACAAGATGCATGAGAATATGAAAAGAGGCACATGGTAGGCCACCATAGTAGTCAGATGGTAATAAAACCAAGGTAATGAGAGATATGGAAAACATAATGCAAGATTTGTAATGTAATGAGGTGCTATAAGGCAATGTGTAGGATGCATTGGTTGAAGGTTCCTACCACACTCATGTTATAAGTTCTTCTTGATAGAGCATTATTAGCATGAATACCCCACACATCCCACATTTGGGTATTATCAAGAGCTCCATAAGGTTTAAGAGTACCTTGAATTATATAAAATGTTGACCCAAGGTAGGCCTAACATATATAAGGGCACATGAATGATCAAGAATGAGCCAAAAATGGAAAAATAGATCTCAAAGGTGCAACCAATCCACATAGAGAAAGTCAAGGTACAAGAAACCACTTGTAATGGATTCACCACTTAGTCACCAATTTTACCAATACCTGAGTTACACTTATAATATGTGGATAAGGGTTTCACTAAGTGTATAATATGGCCTAAACCTAAATTTTTTCCTTACCCAAACTTGACATGCCAAAAATATGTATTATAGTAGGCCATGAGTGTAATCCAAAACCGATAAGGGATTTTTAATTGTTATGAGACCCAAAAATGTAGTTTGTTTCCTCTCAAAATAAGTAAGACAACCAATAAGTTGAGATACAAGAATTAACTTAGATCTTATGCCTCCTATAAATAGAGGGAATGTTGCCACTATTTAATAACTTGCTCTTAGAACATGTGGTCAAAATCAAGTTGAGGTTTATGCACCATTCATGGAGAAGGTGAAATTTTTTTGGCATACATAAAATATGGAGCACAACCAAGAATTCCTAGTGAATGCCACTATTGATGGATGGTCTATCTATGAGGTCCTTATGAACACAGGCACTAAGGTTAAAATCTTGACTAAGAATGCTTGGGATAAAATGGGTAGTCCAACCTTGAGGCCTTCCCCTCATGTAATTTTCATGACCAATAAGACCTAAGTACAACCTATCAAAGGTATAAAGAGTACAATTTTATTTATCATGGTTCCACATTAACTTTGAAGTGATCGAGTCAGTAGAGAAAGACAACTAGACAAAGCTTCTAGGAAGGCCATGGTGTTATGCAAACAATGTAGATATGAACTTGAAAATGTGATACATGACATTTTAAAATGGAAAATAAATGGTAGTGATACCCCTCTCAAATGACCAAGGACCCCCTATATCAAGAGTGTGGACATATAGGATGAGATCAACCACATATATAACATCACGGTGCAAGGCACTTGATGCTAGACCCCAATGATCAAGGATTCCTCTCTTAGGAAGATGGAAAATCAACATCAAACACCACTAATGTTTTCTATGACTAATGGGTTGAGGAAGAACATGAGACCACTAGTCGAAGGTGTCCTTTACTGCATGCAAAGGTGCCAAAATTAGTGAAGATAGGCTGGATCTATATTGATCATGGCTTTAAAAGGTGGGTCCTTTATGCTAAGAATAAGGGAAAGAGAGTTTTTACCTTGGTAAGGGTAAAATTTTAGCACTCAAAAAATATGAAGGGAGTAATCTAGTGGAAGACAATATCGATAACCTCAAATCATGCATCCCAAAAGAGGTGGATATAATGGGCTCACTAGTATATACATTGAAGAACATTACCACTCATTGGTGGGAAGCACAAAGGCCTAACTTTCCAACTTGGTGAGAGGTGAAGGCATCTACTTTCACTAGATTCAAGAATATTAATGAGGACCTATACATCTCATCCTACTCTAGTGACTCTAACCCTATAGCACATGTGTAGCTTTGTAAAAAAACCTGCAATATCAGTATTGAAAACATCCCAAGGAATATATGGGTGCATGCCTTCTATAGGACCTTAAAGACTTGGTTTTTGGCATGGTACATTATTAATGATATGCACCATGATACAACCAATTAGGATGAGCTTAAGGAGAGGTTTGTTCACACCTTATCCTTTTCTTTGCAAAACCTTGAACTTATTGAGCCATTATAGGTAGTTTGACAGTCAATGTTTTAGGAAACTAAAATATTAGAGGAGCACCTAAAAGACATGTTTAATGAAAATGGGTTAGATCTCCTAAATTTATTCAAATATAAAACTCTTAATAGTGACACTAGTGATGAATATGATGACACATAAAAGGCATGAAACTAGGTGATTTTGATATGAAAAAGGAAGTGCACCAAATTGAGGATAGTTACCCAAAAGAAGAAGATATTACCCACATTTAAATAGAAAAAACTGAGTTTAGAAGATAATTTGAGGATTCACACAAGGAGAAGAATTATCCCTACCATGCACCACTAAAAATTACATAGGTAGCTATTATCTTAGAAGGAAAACTAAAAATTACTACTCTAGGCACTTATTGGTCTGACATGAATATGGCATATATTGTTCATCTCCTAAAGGAATTACAAGACTTGTTTCCTTATAAATATAAAGACATGAAATGAATACACCCATACCTTGGGAAGATGATCATAAATCTAGTCAATGGTACAAGACCTATCAAGAAGTGTCCTTATAGAATAAACCCCAATCTTTGTCCCAAGGTCAAGATATAAATTTATGGCATGCTAGCCATGGGAATCATCTACCCTATGTAGGAATTTGAATGGGTTATCCCCATGGTCACCATAATCAATAATTATGGGTGTATTTATATATGTGTTGAATACATAATATTAAACACTACATGCATGACTAGCCCCTTTCCAACTTCATTTACCAATGAAGAATTGGATGGTGTTGTAGGTTGAAAGATATAAACCTTTATTGATGGGTTCTCAAGATACCATCAAGTCTAGATTGAGGAAGAGGACAAACCCAAAACTAACTTTACAATGGAGTGGGTTTTTTTTACATACAAAGTGATTCCCTTTGGGTTGAAGAATGTGTCAACCATCTTGTCTTGAGTGGTGATCACCTCTTTTAAGGACTTCATTCACAAGTTCCTCCAAGTATACTTAGATGATTAGATTATTTATGGGTTAGTGAAGTATCACTATGACAACTTATGCCTAATGTTTGAAAGGTGTAGTTAGTTTAACATATCTTTAAACCTAAATAAGTGTGTTTTCACAACACCATTTGACACTTTGCTTAGGTACATCATCTGCAAGGATGATCTGCTCATTGATTTTATAAATATTGCAATCATCCTTTAGCTTTAGACCCCATCAACATAGAAAGA
Source organism: Torreya grandis (assembly GCA_037957365.1). NCBI lineage: Eukaryota > Viridiplantae > Streptophyta > Pinopsida > Cupressales > Taxaceae > Torreya > Torreya grandis. The sequence goes on along the minus strand of JARHVA010001103.1, from coordinate 2,551,878 downwards.
TTTTTGTGCCTTGTTTGGACTCTATAGGTATTATAGTAATTTTATAAGGAACTATTCTAAGATTGTAACACTGGTAGAAGAAATCTTGTGAAAGGATGGCCCATTTTATTGTGGTGTAGTGTAGGAATATGCATTTGAGACCTTGAAGATCAAACTAGCAAGTGCCCTAATATTACAATTTCATGATTAGATAACTCCCTTCCATATCTATGTTGATTCATTTGATACTACAATTAGTACCATTATGACACAACTAGGTGAAAGTAAAATGAAACATACTATTCTTTCATAAGCATAAAACTAAAGTAGGGAAAAACTACACCACAATTGAGTGTGAGTCATTTTCCATGGTCTACTCCTTAAAAAAATTATAATAGTACTTATTATTAACCCCTTTCATCTTATTCATTGATCACAAGGTGCTTAAGTACCTAGTGAACAAGCATATTATGCATGGGAACATTTGTCAATAGATTGTTTTATTTCAAGAATTCCATTTCTCTATTGTAGTAAAACCTAGAAAACAAAACTTAGGCCCAAACCATTTATCCTACATCAATTATGGTGCTATAATAGCACCTATTAAATATGATATGGATGATGCATAACTTTATATATTCCATCACATCTCAAAATACTTAGTGTAAATAGTCATATTTATGACATCTAGGTTATTACCCTAGACCATGATGATTAAGGAGAAGAAGCATCTTGTAGTTCACACCACCCCTTTTAAACTCATTGGCGGGGAACTGTACAAGTTGAGACATGATGAGGTCTTATGTTAATGTGTCGTAGAGCATGAATAGGAATCAATCTTATAAGAGGTGCATGAGGGTATTACTAGAGGCCATTATGCTAGATATGCTATGGCATGCAAGGTACTAAAATTAGGCTTATGGTGTCTAACTTTGTTCTAAGATGTAAAAGATTATGTGAAAACATGTGACATCTACTAGTGCATGGGAAAGCCCAATTATTAGGATGAGATTCTTCTCATCCCCGTCCTTTACCAAGTTCCATTTAAAAAATGGGTCATTGACTTTATTGGGCCTATTAGTCCCACTATGAGGCACATAAGTGCATGATACATTCTAGTAGCCACATATTACTTCACCAAGTGTGATGAGGAAATTCCAATCAAAGATTACATATTTACTATCATAATGAACTTTATCTAGGAAAATATCATCAGTCACTATGGATTCCCACTTATCTTGATTAATGACCATGGCATGCATTTCATCAATAGAACCATTTAGATCCTACTAAATGAATATATGGTTGTGCACCATAATATTGCACCTTATCATCCCCAGGTAAATTACACTATAGAAGCATTTAATAATATATTGGTAACATGCCTTATAAAGATATGCAATAGTGGTCATAAATATTAGGATGATTATATGTCAGCATTATTATGATCCTATTACATTACGTACAAGAACCTAAACAAGGTTATACCATTTTAGCTGATGTTTAGCACTAAGGCCATTTTACCTATGGAATTTATAGTTCCCCCATTTTTCATCATGTGTATTGGTTTATTGGATTACCAAGAGTCTTTTAGCACATACCTAGAAGACTTGGAGTGTTTGGACAAGACACGTGCCCAAGTAAGATAAAGCTATCAAGTAAAAAAGGCACCCTAAAAGCTATGGCATGATAAGCACATCAAGTACATGTTATTTATTGAGGGTACACTAGTCTTGATATATGACTCAAAGTACCTCAATCACCTAGGCAAATTGAATATTAGGTGGATGGGACCTTATATCATCCATAGCATATTGGAGACTAGTGCATGCAAGCTACACATGTTGATGGGTGAAATGTTCCCTAGGCATTTCAATGACAATAGATTGAAGGCCTTTATTCAATAGGATAGCACTTGCACCATCAAACACCAACTTCCTAGTCACAAGTTGATTGCTTTGTGTTGACCATAATAAAATTTGGTGTAAGCCAAATCTTTCCTTATATTTTTTTTATTTGTGTTTGGTAAATAAGTGTGTCACTTTTAGGCTTATAAGAGAACTCTTCTAGTACTTACATGCATAAATCTAGTTAGGTGAGTCAAGCATGATCACTCTCTAAGTTCCTAAGGCCAGATACCTAATTTATTAGGCATGTCAATTTTTCCATATTTAAAAATCTTTGAGTACCAAGTTAACAAAGAGAGGCACACAATATGATCATGCACAATAAATTAAGAAGAAATAATGATGTGTTAGAGGACTAGTGCAAGGATTTTTATGGGGTAGGGAATTAAAAAGTAAGAGACATAAAATCAAATATAAATTGACCAATAAAGAGAGGTATGTTTGACAGTAAGCACAACATAAAGAAGAGATGGAATTGAGGAGGCTAAAATGTGTGCATGTGGAGCACTACACCCAGATTGACATAAGAAGGGTAAAGGTCATGTCAAGGTGAACAAAACACAAAAAAAATATCATAAAGATAGTTAGAACCCACAAAAATGTCAACATGAATTTTTCATTTGAATCACCAGTCAATTCACTAAACAAACCATTATAAAAATTAATGCTATGATGGTAGAGGCACAATAATTCACAATAAATGAGAAATTGTTTGTCAATTTTGTAGATTTCATGGGTTTAGTTATTTTCAATAAATACATGTTCCACCATTACATGAATCACCAAACATTAATGACGTAGATAAAAATAAGGTATAAAGGGGAAAACAATAAACTTTGAAAGGTTACAAACCTTATATGAATCCAAACCAGACATAGAGAGACAAATAGATCTGAAGCCACATAAACCAGAAAATATTACCACAATGAAAACTAGATAATATATATCCATAAAATGAGAATGGGTGAATAAATATAGGATTGAATTCCACTTATAATTAGAAAGGAGATGATTGGAGAAGAATTGACAATGAAACAGGGTAGTAGAAATTCTACAGAATGCCAAGGCCACCATTAACAATGCATGAAGATCAAGAGTGAAATAAATAGTCATAGTTTCCATGACTATGAAGAAACATAAATTACCATTAATTTATTTTTAAATATAAACCTAATATGCTTTAATAGTAGCTAGTTTAGAATGGGTAAGAAAAGGTTAAGTACAGGTCCACCACAAGTGTAGAAGGATGCCAAGAAGGTGATTACGGTAAAAGAATTAGTTATTGTGAAATGAGAGGTGAATTTGGTAGAAGACATTAGCATCATGGTTATATACCCATAATAAAGTATAAATCTTTATTATAGAGAGATACAATTCACCCTAGAGGTCATAGTGGGGGAAAAATGGGTATAGACCTACTTGTGCATCATCCACCACATGGTGCAAGGGGTGAAGTTCAACATCTCTAAATTTATTACTAAGGATATTTTTAAGAATGCATTAGAGTGCCACAAAGTGCATGAGACCTTTAGGTGGGGTTATATGTTGATCTTGATTGTGAGGGAGGAGATAAATGTGTTAGATGGAGATGATGACAACTTTTAGGTATTCTTACCCCACAAGGAATATTCTATAATGAGGTGTCAAGACTTCATCTATCCACCCATATTTTCACAAAAATATAAGACAAGGTTGTAAGGGTGGTGCTATAGATATATCAAGGCCTTTGGGATTGAATTGTGCATCCCTCAAAATCTCCCCTAACATTTGGTAGGAAGGGTGACCTTCACCATAATGCAACATTTCTATGTAGTGTGCCTAGCTCTCATAAATGGGAACCTATTCAGATGGCTTAAGTTTCCTTACATATTTTCTACCAAATATTTCATGGTAATGAAAATAATGATTCCTAACACATAACATTTAGAGATCCTAATCAAGATCATGGATCAAGATAGGAGCATGTTGAGGTGTCAATTTGTGCACCTTGAAGCCAAGGCCACAAAGTATGAGGAAGATGACTTTGACTAAATGGACCTCCATCCCCTTCATAGGGATATAATAAATGGGTGCATCATCAAACTCTATTATGAAATGAATACATGTAAAAAGGGCACTGATCCTAAAAAGATGATGATCACCCCATCCTAATCAATAATGAAGGGAAGGTTGCACCAAAGACACAAGAGAAGACCATCCAAAATAATTAGGGGGAAAAACTTGAAGAGATCACAAAGTGCATTAAGTCAAAGATTTCCTCCAGAGAATTAACTACACCTCTAGATCTGAAGAAGCACATAACCTTCATGCTAAAGAGTGATTCTTCTAAAAATAAGCACAAAGAGAAGAATATTAAGGGACCAATTGCATTCCCTACCATAACTCTGGTAGAGATGGAGAAAGAGGTGACCTTTGTGCCTAGAATAAAGGAAGAGACTGAAGAAGAGAGAGGAGGGACATACATCCTATGGATAGAAGAGGAAGATGATCCAAACACCAAGGATGTACAAGAGGCCTCCAAAGTGGCACAACCACCATGTTTGAATAAGTAGAGGTGACAAAAATCTCCTCATCAAATGAAGAACCCTCCATACTGCCTCTATAAATAAAACATGGGAAGAGAAGGGTGTGGAATAAAATGGGATTGAGCAAGGAAAACATTGAGAAGTCACTTTCACTTGAAGAAAATCATAGACTAGCCTAGGAAAATAAAGTGCATAAGGTAGATAAAAAGTCCAAGAAGGTTCCCAAAAGTATATGACTAGTCATTGAAGTAATTAAGCAATCACCTAGTACCCCCACTAGGAAGGAAGAATAAGATGCACAATAGGCATGCCTAGGTAGTGAAGAGGAATGTGAAGAAAAATAAGGTGATTCGGGTACCTTCGAAAAATAAATGGAGACAATAGAATAACCCCAACAACAAGGTGACGCTAGAACCAAAGGGATTACCCTATAGTTGAGTATTGAGAAACCCTAGGAAGAGGAAGTGGACAAGGGGGAAAATTTTGAAGAAAAAACCCTAAGGAAAAAATAGATGAGTCCTCTAAGTAAAGTTTCAAAGAAAGTAGTGGTGTCAAGGAAAATCAAGGAGAATAAATAGATATGGCCATTATCAAGAGGAATGATGTATAACTAAGCATAAGGAAAAAGGTGCAAAATTGATGGGGGGAATATTAGCTTGACATGTATGATATCATGACCTACAAGCTTCCACAACAATGATGCATAAATAACTTGCATTTACATTTGATCATTATATAGATGAGCCTCATTTTGAGGCACCTAGACCAGTTACCTCAAGCCTAGAAGAGCCTGAAGAAGGGTATGACTCCCTCCTCATAAACCCTCACACCATGAACCCAATCCAAGATGTTAATGTGCTAGTCAAAATGGCCACTGAATTTACAAGCAAGAATATCATCAATGATAACAGGGTGAAAAAATAAAAGAAGATCCATAAAAAAGATAAAGATGAAGCATAGTCCACAAAATTCAAGTTGTAATAGCTCTGTGAGCACATAGAGATGATTAAACCATCCCTTCTATTTGATGTTGATACTTCAAACCTCACTGAGGCTTATAAAATATGTGTGCTAGTGGAACATATGCTCCCAAGGTTAAAACCTGAGGTGGCACAAGAAAAAAAAGAGGATCCATGCACCGTGATATAAAATGAGATAACTAATAAGCTTGAAAAGTTACAAGACTTGTTTGAAAAATAATATGAGGGTGTAGATGTAGCCAACTCCATATTCTTGAACTTCTTCAACAAAGCCTCAATCATAGATGCACACCTAAAAAAAAGAGGAAAAAGAGAAGTTAATGGTGAAAGTATACTCAGTGAGTAGGTCAAAGTAGGCATAGATCATGAGTAATGTTAATGCACTCAACACCCAAATCAAAGACCAAGAGTAGAACTTGGAAGAATTCTTCTTGCTCTATAGACTAAGGCCTGTGAGTAAAGAACAATCCTATATGGGAGTGTGGAAAAAACTTAGGCAAATGCAGAGGCATTCTAAAAGGAAATAGTGAAGACTAATGGCTTACACTTAGTGTTTCATCCATAAAAATAGATAACACCAATAAATAAATCAATCTTATCACTAAGTTCTTTGAATACTTCAATTCTGAGTTTAAGGAAAGCATACTTGAGTTATTCATGCCAAAGACATTGATATCCTAGTCTGAGGATGGACTAAAAGTTTTGTATGGGGTAATGTTGGGCCCCTTATTTTGGTAAGTATAGGATTCATGACATCTCGACATCCACATTGGTGTTAGGTTATCATTTTGTGTGATGTTGACATTTTGGCATTTTGGTGCCAATATGAAGGTTTAGTGCATTCCTTGTGCCATCTAGTAGGTGGCTAACTAGTTCTTAGATCTTCAGAGCATCTTCTAGGATTAGTGATACATGGAAATTGTAGCATAAATTTATTAAGGTGATGGGACCAGTGCGAATGATCACTAAGGCTCTAGATTGGCACTCAGTGTGTGCATTATACCCTTGTGGAATGGATCCTAAAGAGTTATAAAAGGAGCTCTAACCATTTGAAATGAAGGATGATGGTAGTGCATCAAATCTTCGGAAAATTAATTTAAGATTTTTATATGCATATTATTAAGACAACCATTAAAGCATAAGAATATTTGGATTCCATGAAGGCTCTATTTGTAAGTTCCCAAGCTTGTCTTTGAGCATCTGGGCTATTAATTATAATGAGCTAAACATATACTCTATTCTAAATGTTATGAACTATATACTCTAGTTTTAAACTTCTTAGTGACAATAAATGGTTTTAGTAAACAAAATATTTGGTTTATGAATCTTTGATAGTGATATTTAAATGTACAATGATTATAATGATGTAATTTTAATACATTTATGTTAAGAATAGTGTTTATGAGCTTATGGTTCACATCATTAATGGAATCCTTGTGATTAAGGAATCCAAGAAGGGTAGTTAGATCATATGTTAGATTCATAATGGAAATAAATCAAAATGAGAGGAAGCACACTAAAATTCATAACACTATCTTGTCTAGATCAAAGGGAGGAGCATGGTGAATAAAACCAATTAATAAATCACAACTAAAATGCAAGAAAACATACCTTTCTTACCTTCCTTGAATGCTCCAAGAGATTTATTCATTTGCCTTGCTTAGCTTGTGTTCAAGAGATCTTTGAAAAATGGAGTTGTGTGGCTCCTTCTCCCCTTGGCCCCATGGTTTGGCTCATGCTTTCTAGATGTAGCTTTATGGCTTGGCTTGTGCTTTTTTCATTATAACAATATTATCATGCAATCTTTCCCTAAAACTTGCATTATAACATTAATCTATCCAAGCTCTCCAAATGAAGATGTAAATGCTTCCATTTATAGGTTTAGAAAAAAGGCTAAGAATGGGTTCAAACATCACCTTAGTTTATTAATTAACCCTAGTAGAGTTAAAATATGTCCAAACGTCATGATTAGCATGGAATAGGCATGGGTGAGATATTTTGGATTTTGGACAACTCACAATAAGTAATTATGAATTCCTAGGATTTTCTTTAATTTTTTAATTTTCTTTTTGATAATTAATTTAATTTCTCATGGTTAATTCATTTTAGGCATTTGATTTGATTTAGCATGGCAATTAATTCTATTTAGGTTTTTTGTCATTTTGAAAGATTTGAATTAATTGATGTATGCATTTGGTCCCATTTAATAGTTTTATAAGCCAAATTTTATTTTATGAAGCCAATTTTGAGATGTTTAGGTATTATTAGGTTTGATTGGCAAAGGTTGGTAAGAATCAGTCTAAAGTCCAGTCTGAAGCCATTGGTGGCCAATTTTAAGTGTCTACAATTTGTCCCTATTTGGGAAGTGCAATCTATAAGCACAGTAATGTATTCTCAAATAATGAAAAGGTCCTAATATGCTTATTAATTTAATAGTAATGGATGAACTATAGGGTATCCCCTTGAGGGAGTGGTTAGTAAAAGGGGTCGATGAATGGTCCCTTAAAATGAGGAAGCGTTTGGGCTAAACAAATGAAAATGATGTGTGGAATGGATTGATTAACACAAAGGTAGTTTTAATCAGTGGCATATGGAGCTACCCCATTTAGGATAGATAAACAAGATGATTTTACCATAGGTGGTTATAATCATCATCATAGGTAGGACAAAAACATTCCCCAATTGGGTAAAATAAAGTGAATGATTTTCCTAAAGGTATTTATAATCATTAACCCTCAAATTGGAGGAAATACAATGATTTTCCCAAAGGCAATTAGAATCATTGATAATTAAAGTGTGATGGTGTTTAATGATTTGTGTAGAGGAAATTATAATCATTAGACTTTGATTATGGAAAATAAGTGGAATAATATACAATGGTTTACCTAGAGGTGTTATAAACATTATATCCTGATAGTGGAAAACATGATAAGAAATGTTGATCAGTAAATATGATGATGTCAAGCATGATGTGGAATTACTATAGAGGATAAATGTGAATTAGGTAACCTGCTAGTAGGGAGATGCTCATCTAAATTGGCAAGGAGGAAAATTATTTCATTATTTAATTACTCTATTTGGGATATGATTTGGCCTAAGTTGGGACTCTTGTTGAAGCTAGTGCCAAAGAGATATCATTGATGCATTTATTTTTTAGACATCCTAAAGCTAATTTTTTCTATAACACATGATGGTACTCATCATGATAGATTACCATGAGGATTTGGATGAAATATACATAAGGACTAACTCTTGATCCAATACTCAATGGAAAATAATGTGTATACAGATAATATTTTCAAATTTTATCACATACTAACACTATACATCTTGTAAGAACCTATTTAGACTCAATATATTTGAGTGTATGCCCTAAGTAGTACATCACAAAATGGGTGGGCAAAACATTGGTGCTTCTTAGGATTTTGTCCCTTATTACCACATTATTACCAATACAACCAGCTCCTAAAACCATTCCCTAAGATATTACCCCTCCTTTGGAAACTCTTCCAATATTTTCCACTTTCCATCCCTATTTTCTTCACCTTAATTCCATTTTTAGTCAACTATGCTAGGTTGACTAGGTCGACCTTGTACAGTTTTGGGTAGTTTTCACTTAAGAACTAGTTTGGCTCTTGGCCGACCTAACTCATGACCTAGTGAATAATTGTTCAAAATTGTGTTAGGTCAACTAGGTCAACCCTGTGGGCCAATATTTTTGGAATGGTTTAGGTTAAAATATGCCTATATATATAAGATCATTTCATCATTATTTAAATATGAAATCAAGAGTTATTATTTTCTCATGCTTCTTTATAACCTGGTCTTCCACCATTCTACTTTAGAAGTCTTATCTTAGGGTTTCTACTTGGAGAATCTAGTCTTGTGGATAATTCTTAAATATTTTGGCCTTTCTTGCTTATCCTTACAAATAAAAACAACCTATTAAAAATCCCCTTTGACCAAGGGAGAAATTGAGTCTTGATGGGTTCACTATTCTGGTAAGTATTCTCTAACTTTGCTCCTCTCTTTAATAGATAGAAGTAGCATAAGTATTGGCTTTGAATAATATTACTCTTCAATTCCATATATTAGGGTATTACTCATACATATCTTAATTAATATTATCCTATACATATTTTGATTGTTTACTAACCCCTCATGTTGTGCCACAAGCTTTGGTGAGCACTAGATTAGATTTACTTTGCTTGTTATTAGTTTAGTGAAATATCAAAACTCAAGACTCCCTTAGGGTTATTGCATGATTGTTCTTGACTAGAGGCTTTGGAACCCTCCATAGAATAGTATATTATAGTAAGAGATCCCCTAATTAGGTCTAATAGATCCCCATATTGGTCATGTTCCTACTTAACAAATGTGTCCCCAATATGAAGTGTATGGTATGATCTATCTTCTACAAGTTAGGATTAATTTATAAGCATGATGCATTTCTTAATGCATACATTATGGTGAGCCTAATGTGAACCTAACCCTTATAGGTTTTCATTTCACTTATTTCATCATTTTATCATTTCATTTTTATACTATATATTTTTCCCCTTATTACTATACTAGGTTGACCCTATCAACTCTATACAAATTTTAGTCCCTATTTTCTATACTAGGTCAACCTTATCAACTCTAGATAATTTTTATCCCCTATTTTTTGTACTAGGTCAATGATGTTGGCTCTATATAGTTTTTAGACCCTGTTTTCTCTACTAGGTCAACCCAATCAACTCCGTACCTTTTACTTCTTTCTTTATTTACCAATCAAGTTCTTTGTTTCTTCTTATTATCATTTTGTTCATTTCTCTCAAGTCATCATCATATCCCCCATTATAATATCCTTGGACAACATGAATGCATTTATACACTCCATGGGGTTCTCTTTCTTTCTTATCTTTTCCTATCTTTTATTCCTATTTTTAGTTGTTGGGGAATCTTACAATGCCCATCCACACATTTGTCTAGCCTTTGGGGCATCTTGTGATGCCCACCCACATATAATTTCAAACTCTAGGGAATCTTGTGATGCCCATCCCTACATCCAATTACCCTTTGGGACATCTTGTGATTCCCACTCCTATTCTACCTAACATGATACCAAACTAATTAAACTTTAAGAAACCTTTCAAGACGCATAGGATTGTCTCTTACATGCTCATCTTTGATTTAGATGTTAATGTAGGATCTTTCCCTTCTTTTCATGCTTTATATATGCTATCTATCAAACTCTTTTTTTAGGTTACATGGTTTTGTCCCTCTGTAGTAGTTCTCTCTTGTTACAAAACTTTAGTCCTTTCTTTTTGGTCTTTTGGTTCCCCTCTTACTCTCATAAGTTGCATTATAAAACTATCGATAAGACTTGGTCTTCTTCATGATATACCATAGTCTTCTTTATTTTTATATTCTTTTTAGACACTTTTTGGCATCCCTTGGATTTTTCTTTTGTGAGTTGCATTGTAAGACCATGGATAAGACCTGGCCTTCCTAAAAAAATACCATATTTCTTATCCCATTTAGTTTTTCACATGATTTTTTTATCACCTTGATAGGTTTATCTTTTATGAGTTGCATTGTAAGACCATGGATAGTACTGGCCTTCTTCATAAAATTGCCATCATGTTATTGCTTTTCTAGAATGTGTTCATGCTCCTTATTCTCAACTTTAACTTTTGCTTCTTTTGATAGATGGAATTTTCACAACAATCTATTCTAGCATGTTTTCCTCCATTTACCTTATTCTTATGATAAGGAATCACAATTTTTTGTCATTGCATCCCTTTTTTTGTCCTTGTTCACATTTTTGTGGTTTAAAGTAATTGAAATTATTTCATGTGTCATTCCTCTTGATTTCCATTCCTTCCACTCCACATTGGATAAAATAAGGTCAAATTCAAGGTAGCACTTTTATTTCACCTAGATTTATGAGACTCTTAGACCCCATGCTCCTTGAAGTTATCCCTCTTAGAAACCAAGTCCCAAGTATTCATATGAAAGTCATCTTTAGCACCAATGTTTGGTTTTCAAAATTTTTATGAAGGAGGAATAGAAAAACCCATTAAGAAAGTTAAAAGCCAAATTATTTTAAATAAAAGGCAATGATATATAAAAGGCAACATACAAACTTCAAAAGTCAATATCACACCAAAATACATGATTACAAGCACATCTCCTATCTCTAATCAAATCTCAAACTCCATAGTTGGCCTCATAATAGAGCCAAGATCCATTAGGGTATAATAGGCCAGTAGATTAAAATAGGAGATTTCAACAAACTCTATGGTTCTACCTACTTTCTCATGTAAGTACTCAATATTTGTAGTAAACTGATGACTCTGTAAGGGGTCCTAAAGAATGGGGAACACATTATGGGAAGGTAGGTCTATTTTAATTTTCATGTATATAGCCTTCATGGGAAAATCTATATATTTCATTTATTGACCTAAGACTTGTGTGGCTAAGAGAATTTCTTCAGAATCCTTAAGGTTAACAGTCCTCTTGTTTTGACAAACCTAGTTTGAGTGTCTTGACTTTGATAAAGAGCTACTCTATCTTAGTTTTTCCTTTATTCTCCCCTCCACCCATTTCACTTTCCCCCTTGACAAGAAAATTGTGATTCTAAATCTATTTTCCCTTCTTATATATTCTCTTCTTATTCATGTCTTAAAAACATGATAATCACTAGTTTGTTTTAGTTTTATCTATCCTTACATGAAAAAATATGTGTTTGAGTAACATGGATTACTTTATTCACACCATAAAATTAAATTTCTAGACTTGTTTTATTATACCATTTGTCATTTTTGTTATATTTCCATTCTATTATGGACACCTAAGTCCATACCTTTTTCCATTATTGAGTGAGATAAGGCTTGTTGCTTCTCACTTGGTAATGTTGTTTTCCCTTTTATACACCTTTTTCCATTGTTAAGTGAGATAAGGATTTTTAATACTCACTCATCAATGTTGTTTTACCATTTTATTTTGCCTATCCATTTTTATTTAAGGATTGTTACTACTTTTACATTGATGTTTGACTACTATAATTTTTGACATATATCCTTGGTTTGACTTGGTGTGTTTACCTTTCTTACTTAAGGTCTTCTTGTTTGAGTTTTTTGGTCTTTAGTAGTCTTATATTTTTTATTACCCAATTTACTCATATTTTTTTACTTGGTCATTTGGTCTAACATAACACTTATCACCCCAAATTTCCAAATTCCTAAGTATGTCCCATCTCATAGCACTAGTTATCTTGGATTTCCTATATTTGCTTATTTTTTATCTTTAGTTTTAAATTCTTTGGTTTGATGAAATCAGTCTCTATGCCTTCCATAATCAAAACTAACAACACAATAGACAATCATCCAATGATAAAGGTAATTCAATGTATGCATCACATTTACCTTTTAGTTATTTCCCTTTTAGTCATTTACTTTTAGATATTTTATGATTTAAAATACTACAATTTTTTTTAACATCAACATTACGTCTTCTTATGTTCTTTCTCGAAGCACCATCCCCTATTGTACCTTAGTTACACGTGATGAGATTCAAGTGGAGCATATGCATACACATAATAGTTTCAACTTGTATCAAATATTGATGTTTTACATCTTGTAAGAACCTATCGAGACTCAATCTCTTTAAGTACATTCCCTAAGGGGTGTACTAATAAAGGGGTGGGTAGACCATTGGTGCTTCACAAGATTGTTATCCCTTATTACCACATTATTACCACTCTAACCAACTCCTAAAACCATTCCCTAAGCTATTACCCCTCCTTTACACAATCCTCCAATCTTTTCCATTTTTTATCCCTCTTTTCCTCACTTTAAGTTCCTTTTGTCAGTTGGCTATACTAAATCAACTAGGTTGAACCTATACTGTTCTAGGTAATTTTAACTTAGAAACTAGTTTGGCTCTTAACTGACCTAACTCATGACCTAGTTAATAATTGTCTGAAATTGTGCTAGATCGATTGGGTCAACCCTGTTAGCCAAGAATTTTAGAAGGTTTTAAGTTAAAATCCACCTATATATGCAAGATAATTTTGTCATTATTTTAATATGCAATCAATATTTATTAGTCACTCACACTTTTTTATAATCTCCTCTTCCACCATTCTACTTGAGTAGTCTTAGCTTATGTTTTCTACTTCAAGAATCTAGTCTTATGGATAAGTTTTGGATGCTTTGGCCTTTATTATTTATCCTTAAAAACCATAAAAACCTATTTTGATGCCCCTTTGTCTATGGGAGTGATTGATTCTTGATGGGTTTACCATTCAGGGAAGTATTCTCTAACTTTGCTCCTCTCTTTAGTACATATAAGTAGCATAAGTATTAGCTTTGAATAATATTACTATTCATATTCTATTTACTAGGGTCTTACTCATATATAGATTAATTGAGATTCTCTTATGCATGTTTTTATTGTTTACTAACCCCTCATGTTGTGTCACAAGCTTTGGTGAGCACTAGATAGATTTAATTTGCTTGTTATTAGTTTAGTGAAATATCAAAACTCAAGACTCCCTTAGGGTTATTATGTGATTGTGTTTTACTAGAGGATTTGGAACCCTCCCTAGCATAGTATATTATAATAATATATCCCCTTATTGGGTCTAGTGTATCCCTCTATTGGCCATGTTCCTAATTAAAAAATGTGTCCCCAATTATAAGTGTATGGTATGATCTATCTTCTCTGAGTTAGGATTGATTTTTAGACATTATGTGTTTCTGATTGCATACACAATGCACAGATGATAAAAACCATGATTATAATGTTGATGTATGAATATGGATTGATTCAAGAATACTTTGCAAGGAATCACCCAATGAACACACATAGACTAAATCAAGTAAATAGTACTGAAAGCAAATAAACAATCACACAAAGAAACAAACAAATAAATAAATAAGCAAAAAATAAAGAAATAAAAAACAAACAAAGGTTAGTCAAAATGTTAGTACAAAAAACTTGACATAAACAAGATGATACACATTATCCCTATAAAATAGGAAATAAAGTAACAAATAAATAGGATGGGGGAATATAATAAAATGAAGGGGGTGGTCAAGTTATCTCTAGATGCACTAGGCAAGTGAACACTACCTACATAGTAATATGGATGTAATATATAATAAAACTTTAGGCCAAATTTAGTTGTCCCAAGAAATGGGATAGAAGAAAATGATTAAAAAGAAAACATGATGAATGTTATAGAAGAATGTGGTAATGGTCTTGCAAAACAATAAGTGCATGGGATAAAAAGGCCAAAAAATGGGGAAACTAGATGAAAAGTGATTTCTTATGTCTTAGGGAGGGTTCCCAGAATCCCTAAGGCAAAGAAGTGGTCAATATTTTTGGTTTTTCTAAATCAATTTTACAAATGTTTTTGGAATTTTTGGAGTATCTCAACTCGATCAAGAATGACAACACACTAAATAATTCAATATTAAGAAATGGCATGAGCATTCAAACTAAAATTGCTTACAAAATAGTGAGAGTGTATGGAAAAGGGGTAATGAACTAACCTCAATAGGTATTGAGTTATACACACATAGTCCCAAAAATGGCCTCAAGTTACAAGAGTTCCACCTTACAGTGGAGGAATCTAACTAGTGTAGCATCTAATTCAAACAAAATAGGCATAGTTGGCATAATGTATAGTAAAACATATGACTAGTAAGTTGGTATGTAAAGGCACAATAAATAAGTGTTACCTCTAGTTTTACCATAGGTGGTTATAACTAGGAAACAATGACATAGATCAATGATACTAATTTGCCCATAGGTGGTTATCATTAGTATCAAGATTGGTGAGACATTGATTTGCCCAAAGGTAGTTATAATTAGGCTCACATAAATAAAGCATCATAAAGAATAAAATAATAAAATTAAGGATGAAACTACCAAACTAATATCATACTATTCCAAAATATGGCCTCTATCTAGAATACCTGAAACAACTACTAAAATTGATTTAAATCTTCATGCTAAAAGCTAAACTAATGGATGAACCAAGGTCAAATAGGCTAGGTAGAGAGGGTCAAAACATGTTAGTTGATATAAATGGTATGGTATAATGGAATGTTAAATTTATTGGATGGTATAATGGTGTAATGGTATAGTATAAAGAAGAATGTTGATATTATCGTACAACTTGAAATTGTCCTTGTAGATAATACATCAAGTCACTCAAGTGTAGTGATGCTTGAGGTGTATAATGTTCATTTGTTCATCAATTTCATCTCCATTTGGTGTGGTGCGTTCGTATGCTCTAGTTTCATAGTCTTTATTAATGATGAAAGGACCTACCCAATTGGGTTTGAACTTGCCTTTATGCTTCTTCTTGATCATAGTATTCTTTTGTTTTTCTTTAAGAACAAGATCACCAAGCTCAAATTCTCTATGTTTCATGCACTAATTGTATTGGCCACAAAGTCATTTTTAATATGATTGAAGGCTATTTACTATGTCTATGCATTTCTCATCAAGTAACTCTAGCTATTTTATGTGAGCTAATTGATAGTATTCATCATCTAGGACATGTTTTAAAGATATGCATAGTGAAGGTAATTTGACCTCAATGGGAAGAATGGCTTCAATATCATAAAAAATTGAGTATGGAGTGGTACACATGGGAGTGTAGTGATTGGTATAGTATGTATAGAGGGAATGGAATATTCGAAGGTACCAATTATGAGCGACATCATTGATAATCTTTTTGAAGATGTTGACAATGGTTTTGTTTGATGTTTCAGCCTGCCCATTACCTTGAGGGTAATATGCCATGGAAAAATGTTGAGTAATTTTGTACTTAACACATAGTGATTTGAAATCCTTTTTTTTCAATGATCCACCATTATCAAATATAATTTTATAGGGGATGTCATAGCGGTAAATGAGATGATTAAAGATAAATTTGTAAATTTGATTTCTAGTCATGTATGTGAGGGATATAGCTTCAACAAACTTAGTGAAATTTTTTGTGGTAGTAAGTATATGTTTATGGTTGTCAAATGAGGTGGGGTTTATCTTCCTAATGAGATCAATTCCCCACATAGAAAATATCCATGGTATCAACATTGGTTTCATAGTCTTAGCTGGGGTATGAACTAGATCGGCATGTTGTTAATGTTTATCACATATTTTCATATATGTATCTGCATCTACATCCATCATTGGCCAATAGTACCTAGTAAGTAAGAGATTTTTGGATAGGAATACCCCACTAGTGTGTAATCCACACACTCTTTTGTGAACTTCTCATAATGCTAATGTATACTCTATCGAAGGTAAATAATGAACCAAAGTTCCATCAAAACTATGGTAGTATAAGGTTGGTCCAAGTAAAGTATAATGTTGGGCATTATGGATGAAGGCTTTGGATTTTTTTTGGGATAAGTCTAGTGTTAGAACATGGTTTTAGAGGTAATTTTAAGGTTCTAAATACCAAGTAGAGATGAGGCCAACAATATCATAAATCATTATGATGGTTGATGGTTCATGAGCTGGCACTAGAAGATTTTTAACAAGAAACTGGTATACCTTGGTTGTATCTATTTGTTGAATGAGTGACCCAATAGTATATATTGTTATATTATTTACCCTTGATATATGTTTAGAATGGATATCAATAATCTACTACTTAAAGGTGTCAACCATGGCCTTGTATGGAATCAACTTGTCATATTTGGTCTAAAAATGGTTTATAACCTATTTGATGATTAATTAAGAATCACCATAAACCTTTAGATGTGATATATTCCATTATACTACCTATCAAAGCCCTAATATAGGTAATTCATAATCAGCCATGTTAATGGTACAAGGAAATATGATTCTAAATGACTTAAGGATTAGATCCCCCTATGGAGTGATAAATAAAAGGCATACCCCCAATCCATGTGTTTTGAATGAACCATCAAAATATAGCTTCTTGTGCTTCTCCTCAAGAGGTGTTTCAATGATGGTCATGATGGATTCCTTGGGAAATTGGAATGTTAGTAGCTTTGTGTCTATAAAGGGTGCTTCAAAAAGTTGATCTACAAGAACTTACCCCTTAAGGACTTTATAGTTCACATATTCTATCTCAAATTTACTAAGAAGCATGATATATTTATCCATTTAGACTTGTAAAGTTATTTTATTTAGTAGATAATTGAGTGAATCTACTTTTGAAATGACCATGGTCTTATTGTTCAATATGTAGTGTCATAATTTTTGAGCTACAAAGATCATAGCTAAACAAACTTTTTTGATGGGCATATAATTATGCTCATACATGACCAATGTATTAATTAGATATTACAAAACATACTTCTTTCCATTATCATTATATTGAGATAGAAGTGCCCCCAGGGCTTTGTCTATCATTGATAGGTATAGAAGTAATGGTTTCCTTAGGATTAGAGGTAATAAAACTAGTGGATCTGCTAGATAGTCTTTCAACTATTGAAAAGATTTTTTATATTCATAATCCCAAAGAAATGTGACACCCTTATTCAAAATATGTGTAAAATAATGACACTTGTCAACCAATTGAGATATGAAGTGTCAAATAGACTAGATCTTTCCCTATAAACTATGGAGTTTCTTAAAATTGGTTGGTGGTGGCATGTTTGTTATGGCTCATATTTTGGTTGGATCAACTTTTATGCATTGATGAGACACAACGAAGCCACAAAAACTTTTGGAAGTAACTCCAAAAACACATTTCTTAGGGTTGAGCCAAACTTTGTATTCATGTAGTCACTCAAATATCCTCCTTAATGATGTTAGATGATTAGCCTTGGTCTTTGATTTGCCTAGTATGTCATCGATGTAGTATTCAATAATGTCATGTATCATATCATGAAATATTACTATCATGGCTCTTTTATATGTGGCCCCTACATTTTTAAGATCAAACAACATAACTTGATAACAGAATGTTCCCCATAAAGTGGTGAACATTTTTTTGTTAGTCTTCTGATGTGATTCAAATCTGATTATAACTTGAGAATCCATCCATTAGTGAAAGTATATCATAACCCACTGTGGAGTTGACAATCATGTCAATATTTGGCAATAAAAAGTCATCCTTGGGGAAAGTTTTGTTAATGTCTCTAAAATCAGTGCAAATTATTATTCTTTGTGGATTTTTATTGATAGGTACAACATTAGAAATCCATTTAGAATATTTAATGGGCCTAATACATCTTGCATCCAAGAGTTTCTCTAACTCTTTCCTTAATAATATAATAATTCAAGGATACATTTTGTGTAACTTTTGTTTCATTGGTTTGGCATCAAGATGTACCACAAGATGGTGAACAACCAAGGCAAGATCCAAACAAGGCATGTCAAAATATGCCCATGAAAATATATCTAAAAATTCCTTAAATAAGGTTGTAAGGACTTCATGCTCATCCTTAGTGAGGGACACACCTAATTAAATCCATTTTGGGTCATCCAGAGTCTTGATGTTTACCTCTATTATGTCTTCCACTAGAAGGGTTGAACTATCTTCAAGAATAGTGGAAAAACATTTGAACTATTTTACAATGTCAAAGTCCTCTATTAGGACTGGTTCTTCAAGTTCACCTAGACATGATGAGTCAAAATATCCCAATGGGATGGATGTTCATGTAACAAACATTATCATAAATTCTTGAATGATGTGATCAAAGTCCTACCATTCTTCAAGATTAAACTTAGACCCATAGGTAAGTTCATCATCGATGGTTTTCTAAATGATTCACTCAAAATCATGTTCTTATTCAAGACTAAACTTGGACCCATAGAAAATTTCATCATTGGTGTTCTCCTAGTCTATATTTGAAGAAGGTTGAACACCCCCATCTAACAATGCCTAAAATAGGTTTTCATCACTAGACTAGCCTTTATCTTTACTTTTTTCCCTAGTCAAAAAGCACCTCAAAGAGGTTTTCACTTTAGGACCTTAATGTTTTATTTATTTATTTTAGGCTAAGAGTGTTCACCTGTTATCTAAAATAGTATTAAAGCTTCAACTTGATTGAAAACCCTTTTTGTGGTCTCCCAATGAAACATTATCTCTAAGGCCTAAAAAATCATAGAAGGCCTCATCATTTTATAACTCATTAACTAGCACATTGGATTCTTGTTAGCCCCAATCTATCAGTTGGGGATAATATATGGTAGTGGATTATTATGAATCACTATTCTAAGTGTACAAATGGCATTATTTTTGAATGAATTAGTATGGGCTAGGTCATTAAATGGGCTATGATCAGACTCTGCTTCACTATTGGCATTACTGTCACTAGTCATTGGTGATGAAACTCAAATAAGATACATGGGGTCACCCCCAATCAGTATAAATCTAATTCCATAGGTTCTTTTGTACTTCCTCATATAAATTGGCTTAAGTGTTCCCTGTTGATTTGGCCTAAGGTCTCCTCCTTCATAGTCTTGGTTTTCCATGATCTGATTAGGAATGGGATACTTAGAATTTTTGTAAAAATCAACCAATTTGTCATTGTATAACCATGATTCATCACCTTGGAGAGGGTCTTGTTCTTGGCTAGAGGAAAGTATGAAAGTGATAGGTGTTAGACTATGCAAATGGACTTTTCCATTTCTTTACCATTACATGAGTGGTTTAGATTTTGGTCCTCCAAAGGACTTGGGGTTTTATAGAAGCTCTAAAATGTGAAAGGTGTCATGGGTCAAGTAGTCCCCTAGGCCATTATCAAAAATAGTGTAATAATTGGACATCTTAGAAGGCAACATATGGGAAAGTGAATCAAGGGTATCAGGGTCAATGAAATTGGTCTTTGGTGAATTAATGAGTATTTTCTTCCATTTTTCCTCCTTGGTAATTTGATTCATGCCAAAATGGTAGTTATAGCTCTTTAGCTTGACCTCTAAATGTTTTCAATGCTCATATGGATGCATATCTCATAGAATAGTCAACTCCATTCCTAAAAGGGACAACTTGATACATTGTTGCAATGTTGATGAGATTTCATGAATCTTATGTATCTAGGTCTACCCAAAATCATGTTATATGATAAATCAATATATAAAACATGATAAAGTGTATCATGGGTTAAGGGCCCAATGATAACTAACAAGTTTATGGTTCCTTATAATTCTCATTATTTATTTTCATAGGCTTTGATGGTGTTTATTTTTACTAGGAGATATAATTTTGTGTACCCAAAAATCTTGATGAACTTTAAGAGACATAATATTCAAGCCTAATCCATCATCTATGAGGACACATTTCACTTTGTTCCATGTTATGTAAGCTTAAATGTACAATGGGTTATTATGAAGTAGGAAAAGGGATGACATATCAATTTGATTCAAGGTTAGCTGTTGGCCTGGAGTTAGGTGTCCAATCAAAGATTGAAATTTGTTAGGAGATATGTCATTGGGAACTTTGGATTGGACAGGGAACTATGTTAACATGTATTTGTGGATAGTATATGTTTGTAAAAAATCTAAAATGGAGACTTGTACTGGCATATTTTATAATCATTCCATAATGTCAAACATTTTTTAAGATAGCAGGAAATGGCTTGGTTTGAGGTAAAATGATTGGTTGGATGATGGGTGAAGTGGCAAATCATGGTGGGCCTAGAATGGTAATCCTTGACTATCAATTTGTGATTTCATAATTGGGATTAGGTACATGACACTTGTTTCTAATAAATGATGGTGGAGGGGGACTAGATAGGATAAATCTTAGTTGATAGTTCACTTGTTCATGGTCAAAATCTAATGATAAGTTATCAATATAAGGCCCAAGCCTGGGAATTCATGCTTGTTGGTTCACCTGTATGCAGTGCTAGGTCAAGTAAGGATTATCAAAATAGGTTGGTTGATTAGGTATGATTATAAATGGTCATACTCTAGAGGAAATGGTATCTAAAAGTACTCCATGTTGAAAGGGTAAGAACATATGTCATCCAACTTGAAATTTTTGGTCTATTTCCTTACTTGAATGAGGGCAATTGCATCTTTCATTTTTTATAGTTCTTGTGTGAGGAAACTAGTGGGATCGTTGACATATTTAAGTGGAGGCTATGTGGTCATAATTGGATTATTTTGACTAAGGTATGATGGAGGCATTTTCTAAGTAATGTTAGATTGGTTAGGAAATGGACAAGGAATAAGCATATGTGGGTTAGGGTATGATTATTGAAATTGCACAAGTGGTTGTGTGATATTTTGGTTGAGGTTGGGTGTGTAGGCCTAATGTTAGGAATAATATAGTTAGGATTGAGGTATATATTTATACTATGCTTATTGAGGTTAAATAGGGACATACTATCGACTAGTCATACCTTGTTGATTGAGGAGAAATTGTGAAACAAGACCTTATCTTTGAACTTATGGCATGTTTTGCATGAAAGACAATTTTTAATTAATAGGTATTTGAGTAACATTGAAACCTCTTGGTTAAATGAATCCCTATTAGGAAGTGGATTCGTATTAGAGATTTGGCATCTATCATTGACCAAAATTTACATGTTATTGGTTATACATCATTTGGTTTTGGATTGGCATGTTATTATATGAGTAAAGAGGTATGTTCACTTCTACCTAGTGAGGTGGAACATTAGTTTCCCCATATTGATGTGGATATATGTTTTTCCTCAGTTGTATAGGTACATTTGATGGTGCTTACTATTGTGGAATATTACTTGTCACCTATTGGGGTGGAGTAAGGTTCATCACATTCTATTATGGCATGGTACTGGTCATTAGATGATTACTTCATCCTTTCTCATACCTTGATGATGGTTCATGGATTTTAAACTAAAAAATTGGTCTAAAAACTAATACATGATCATATCTAGAAACCCTCTAGTAAATCAATGGACTATGGAAATACTCTCTTGTTACTTAATCCTTATTGTTGGGTGTTTAAAGAAGTAATTAGTTGAGGATTAGAGGTAATTAGCTAAATTTGGAAATTATAAACTCCTACCCCCTAAGGTTTTGAACCACTTGTGGTATTAATTAAAATCACATTTTTTTGTTAACTATGTGTTTATGTGCTAACACCACTTTGGTTTAAATTAGATGTTACTAGTGTATTGTCCACTATGTTTTTCTCATTATTCTACATAGAATCAAAAGACACTTCCTTGATGATTAGAGTATTAAACATTTTTTCTCCCAAAACATTTTTCATAATTAGTTCAAAACCTTGATTTTATTGGCTTGTCAACTCAAGTAAGACTCTTGTTGAAGGAAGTGATCAAATAAGAAGTGTATTTGACATGGCCATATTATTAAATTTATGTACTAGGTTTTGATAGGTCTAGTATGCTATCTACATTTGAATGACTAGTCCTCCATTAGGCCTTTTTGTGTGACACACATACATGGATCTCGATATGACATTGGTGAAATGGCATTAGGATTACTAGAAGAGGCTTGTTCATTATAAGACATGTTTTAAGGACCTCTTACTAGACTTGGAAAAGTTTCATGCCCTACCTCTACAAATCTATTAGGATCATATGTTAATGACATTATAACATAATATGGTTGTTTTTGAACATTTTACATAACTAAAGGTACAATAGCCAAATATTGGGCCATATAATATTATTCTTACTTCATGTATAGAGGAGTGATAACCAAATAATTGGCCAAAGGATATTGAATCTAATCCCTTATTTAATTTTTTTATCATGGATAAGAATCTATCTCCCAAATAACATTATCTCCATAAGGATCTTTAACAAAGTTCTCTTATGTGACAACATTTCCATATCTAGGACTATACTTGACTCCACTATGTGTATAGTGAGACATGGTCAAATCAAATGGAAAATATTTCATGACAAGAGTGGGTATAATTCTACAAACTCTAAAAGGCTATGTCTAAAAATTCAACAGGTTCAAACTAGGTCTAACTCAATCAAAGGGATGGAGTTGTATCTACAAAATGTCTACAAAAATATCTAGTAAAAATAATATAAGATCAAATTTCTAATATTAAATGCTTCACACAAATAATGTCAATTAAAATAAACTAGAAACAAGATGCCAAACTCTAGGTCCAAAGATGTTCTAAATAGGTATAAACTAGGAAAGGTAAAAAAGTCGCTAGGACTTTTGTCCAAGCATGGCATCAAAAATATAGGCTCGAAATGAGGTTGATGCTAGGAATTTTGGCCAAACTCAGCATCAAAATCTAGACTTGAAATAAAAGATGATGATTTTAATCTAACAAACTTGGAAGACTTTGACATAAATAAGGCACATGATTCTAGACATTAACATGATCAAATTGGTATAAAACACAAAATAAAAGGCAATTAAAGATAGATTGATTCTATCAAACAAAGGTACAAATAATGTAGTTTCCAATTTTTAGTAATGGATTAACCTAAGTTATATAACCTAAAAGAGAAATATCTATGTATTAACCCCCACATATTGAGGCCTAAATACAAATCAATCGATGTTTGGATCCAAACTTTTAAAAGTTAAAGTTAGGTAAACTAGGGTTTTAATGACCAACAAGCTAAGAAACTTTGAAAAAGATGACTGTGATAAATAAATATCTAACAAGACATAAATGATTAATTTCAAGCATTGATAATTTGTACACAAGATAAGACAAGTCTATTAAAATAGTTTGGGCATCATAATGGCATTATTGATCCTAAAATATTGGAAAATGGTTTTTTTCAAAGAATTTTAAGGAACAAGACTTGAAATTATTTGGTTAACATAACATTACCTATCTCAATCAATTTACATACTCAATGTTTTGACACAAAAGTTTTCTAAGTTAAAATAAGCTGTCAAACTAAAGACATAATTCCTCCTTAAATAATAGAGTAATGTAGACAAACAAACTCATTCATGATGTGGTATAAAAAAAGTTTTAGATTCAACACACCAAGTAATAAAACAATGAATGACAAAATTACAAATAATTATAATCATCCTAGATCTTATCAAGGTGTGGCAAAGTGGGGTTGACTAAAACTTACAAATTTATGACCATCTAGATTGATCCCAAGTGTGGTTAACACAAGAGAATCATCACATCCATTACATTCATATCAATTAAATTATCATGCAAGAGTGTATTCCTTTGCATGATTATACCATCCATAGATTACTTACTTATTGGTATCCCCTAGTTGACCAGACCTGATTCGGGCCTTTGTTACTAAAGGAAAGGTTAGCTGCTTAACCCCTTAGTTCTAGTAGTATGCATACCCTATTTTTTATACCCCATCATGGATAAGGGTTAAAACACTATCGATAGATGAATCCCCAATTCAATACTTCCTTAAATAACTCATAAGAGGTAATGACATCCCCTTCACAAGACAAATTGTATGAAAAGAAAAGACTAGTATAAAGACTTTAGGGTTGCTTTTTGATCACCCAAAACCATTTGGGTTTTTATAAAAGACTATAAAAATTTATTTCTATACCTTGTACTAAGGCAAAAATATAATTAAAATGCACTTTTGATCACCCGAGTTCCCTATAGGGGATTGGGGGTAAACATACAAGTACTATTATTTTTCCAAAAATAATCAATCAATAAACATTTTTTAAGTAATTGTGAGTGAAGTTTGATTTTAGGCACCAAAATTCAATGTGATGATGTTATTTACTTATCCCCTTGGCTTAAGTGTGAAATATTTAAATAATTTCACAACACAACTTAATCAAAAGCATGTATGTTCATTTTAAGCCCAAAACCCAAATATTCAAGATTTAGCCTAAGTTCATTTTTAAACACCAAAAGTAGTGTTCTAGACTTAAGAATTCATTTTAAGTACTAATAATGAAGTTTTTATAAGACTTATCCATTTATAATTATTTTTAAACACCAACATCCAAATGTGTAAGATATAACATGTTCATTTCAACACCAAAATGAAGTGTGAGTGATTTAGCTAGATTCCTTTTAAAATCCCAAAATGACGTGTATTAACCAAAACTTGAAAATTTTGTGTTCAAATCACATATTGGACCTAAATTTTTTAGATAGTAACCTTATAATTTGAAGCACTTTTGATTATGAGAAAATGAACTTTAGAAAAGGACCTCTCATGTTTTATTTATGAACACATAGTGACCGTGCTTGCTCATAGATGGTTGATGCCTATTCATGGTAACTATGGTTAATCGGTATCAAAGATAACTAATGCCAGTCATTAAGAACTGATGCTGATCTATTAAGATCATCATTGATCACCTATGAACCCAAAGTTACAACTAACATGAAATAAAGAATGTTATGCTAAGCCTTGGTTAGATAAAAAATTGAGAAAACCTATAAGGAAAATCTAGTCAAGACTCTTAAATGTTATTAAAACTAAGAAATCATGAAAATGATTGATAGAAAGAATCAAAATGCAAGATTTAAACTTATTTTTCCCTTGTAATCTGATTGATGGTGGTCAAATAGGATTGAGCTTGGTTGGGTAGAATCATGGTCAGTTTAGTCTAAACTGACACCAGTTAAGCCTGACTAATATTTGTTTTTATGTAGATTCAAGTTAGAAAAATAATCCTAAATATGGAAAAAATAAATCTAATTTTGTAATTCTAGAGACTTCAAGCATCCATTTGTCAATTTTTGACTTACATCTTCATCTCTTTGCTATGTGGGGTAAATATGGTCCCACCGAGCATTCTATTTATGATCAAGGAATCTAAGAAGGGTAGTTAGATTATATGTTAGTTTCATAATGAAAATAAATCAAAATGAAAGGAAACACACTAACATGCATAACACTATCTTTCATAGATCAAAGGGAGGAGCATGGTGAAGAAAATCAATTGATAAATCATAACTAAAATGCAATAAAACATACCTTTCTTACCTTCCTTGAATGCTCTGAGAGATTTCTTCATTTGGGTTTCTCACCTTGTGCTTAAGAGATCATTGGCAAATGGAGTTCTGTAGCTCCTTCTCCCTTTGGCACCATGGTTTGGCTCATGATTTATTTAATTAACTTCATGGCTTGGCTTGTATTTTGGAATTATAACACTATTGTCATGCAATCTTGCTCTAAAATTTTCATTATAACATTACTCTATCCAAGTTCTCTAAATGAAGAGGCAAATACTTGTATTTATAGGTTTAGCAAAAGGGCTTGAAATGGGTTCAAACCTCACCTAAATTCATTAATTAACCCCTATAGAGTTAAAATGTGTCTAAACCTCATGATTAATATGGAATAGGCATGGGTGAGATATTTTGGATTTTTGAAAACTCACAAAGGGTAATTATGAATTCATAGGATATTATTTGATTTTTGAATTTAATTTTTGATAATTCATTTAATTGTTCATGGTTAATTCATTTTAGAAATTTCATTTGTTTTATCATGGTAATTAATTATATTTAGGATTTTTTTCATTTTGAAACATTTGAATTAATTAATGTGTTCATTTGGTCCCATTAAATATTTTTATGAGCCAAATTATATTTTATGAAGACAATTTTGAGATGTTTAGTGATTCTTAGGTTTGACTTGTAAAGGTTGGTAAGAATTAATCTAAAGGTTGGCAAAAGTGACAAATTTTAGGTGTCTATAGTGCCTATGATAAATTATGATGTCATCATAAATCTATAGGGGATATGAGCATAGATCCTGCACCAAGCACCCCTCTCCTTGCTGGAAGCATAACCCTAGTATGGATACTTAAATCAAAAGATACCCTTTGAACCTTTAAGAAATGATATGATGCTAGGCTTAATTTAAATAAAGTCTTGCACCCATATGACTCAAGGATTAGTCCACCAAAATCCTTTTGCCTATAGGCCACTAGGATTAGCCCATGAAATTCTTGCACCTATGAATCTACTTAAAGACTTCTTTGAATTGACCAAGTACCATAATTTATGTCTTACACCATGGCACAACTATCCCAATGTGGCCCCTAGTTCCCTCTCATCTATGCTTCAAGTGATAATATAAGGCATGTGCCTTATGTGGATTGATGTTGGCATATATGAGTATAAAATGTTGAGTGTAGAGGGAATAACCCATGTTTTCACTTGGTTGTAATAATCCTAGAACTAACTAAGAAAAATTTGTGCACCCTTTTCTAAAACACAATACATTAGTGGCTCATCCATATATTAGTTAGGTGGAGTCTTATGTATCTTTTGAAGTGGAGGATACTCTCTCATTTTTTAAAATCATGTAGTTGTAATAAAATTTTGGAGGCCATCATCGCCAAGGAGGGGAATGTCAGTATATTTAGAGGCAATCCCTATTATCTATATATTATAAACTATAATCCATTTGTATGGTTAGCAAACTAGGTATTGAAGTGTTGTTGGAAGCAATATAGGATATAACTTATTAGTCCTTTACCCTTTGAGCTTTAAGTGTCTACCATGGTTGATAAATTTTTAAAATCAACCCTATTTAATGAATGTAATTTCTCTCTTTATATTGAAATAAGTTGGTTTGTTTACTAGTGTGTTAATCATTTTAGTTTTAAATAGACATCAGTGTTAAAGAATCAAACTAGTAGTTTTTCACACAAGTGAAAGTAGTGGTTATAATGTTCTCACTATCCTAACTCATTTTCAAAACTTTATTGTTTTATTCACAATACCTTTAATCTATGTACTTAAGTTAAGATTATATCAAGGAATATGTGTTACATATTACATGATGTTTTATGTGTTGATATTTAGTGAAAGGTTTATAAACTAAGCATTATACTCTAAGTTCATTAGATCAATTTCTATATGTAAAGATGATTTAAATCCCTTAGTCAAACTTGACACACTAGGATAAATATGGTAGGGAATATATACAATTCATCTCTTGAAGCATTGACATCATTTCAAGTCTAAATCCATTTATTTTCTTCCCTAGTTTTCTTTCCTATTTTATGTCATTTTGGTTTTGAAGTACCCCTCTCCTATTTTAGAAATTAATGAGTTTTTATTTGATGATGAATAATGAATGATGTTTCCTTCATATTTTAGTAAAATATGGTGCAATCATAAATACATTTAACCCCAATGGTGATAAGTACTTCTTTATGAATATATTAAGGTTAAACTACTTAATCCTTAGACTAAATCAAAATCAATCCTAATATTAATGGGGGGATATATTTATCCTATGTATTGTCTGTCACTTTCCTCTTTAGAACATTCAATCTCATGAGTACCTCTAGATTCTAGGATTCTAGGGCCAACAAATAGCCTATCAAAATTGTTACAACTACCAAGACTCAAAATAAATGGAATATTCTCCACTTCACCCAAAATATTCTTGGGGGACCACTCTATGCTAATGAGATAGAGAAGAATCATCCCCTAGTTTCTTAGGTTGTGCCTCTTTGATAGATAGTGTAGCTACCACTAGATCTGATTCCCTATCTAGTTTGGCCAATTTCATGGGAGGCTCTATAAGATCACTTTTAATTGGGCTAGTAGTCTTTGATTCACTTAGAGTGGGGCTTCAATAAAAAGCTTCACCTATGATACCTAGATGATAATGCATATGGATTGGGTTGAGAGATCTATAATTACCTTGGCCCTAACATTATTGGCATTGGCCACCTTCCTCCTCATGACCTAGTTGAAATGACCCGTGTGGTCTTCAAACTCTCTTCTATCAAGAAGTGTGCCATCTAAATGGAATTTCATAGTGATGTTGAATTCTTTGACATAAGTTAACATCTTTTTCATACCTTCTTATAGAGGTTCCATGACCATTTGTGCCAGTGTTAAGTATTCCTCAATTGAAGTTCTCATGCTTCTAACATAGGTCTGGTATAGGTTTAAATTAGAGAGAGGCATGAATTTTAGCTCCTAAAACATGCCCTTGTTGATAACTACAATAATATTTTAACATTTTTTGTCTATGAGGGCAATCCTCTCTAAATATTCTGTGCTCATTGGTGGTGTTCCTTACTTGTAGTCAATGTCATAACTAATTCCCTTAAAGCTATGAAGAGATGTAAGATGGCCTCTTTGACCCAACCAATTAGTTTTGTAGGGAAGTTAATCTTCACCTATGCCTAAATCACCCAAACTTAATCTTACATGTCCTCCATATTATTTTTAAAAATGTGAATGGGTCAAAGCACATACATTGGATCTCTAACCACCCTCTCTTCCTTGCTAGATGTTATCACTTTTGTGAGGGTAAAGAGGTAGTTCTTGGTCTTCCAAACCACTGGGTCTCCTCCTTAAGTGAATTTATATGTTATGATCTATTTAATGTTCCCTAAGTTCATTTATAACTCCCACTAAACTTATATATCACCTTGTATAATCATCTTGGGATCCTATGATCCTATGATAATTCCTAGGGTAGAAGGGGTTAAAGGTGGGGTAGTAGAGATAGAGGTATAAGGTGAAGGCATGGAATGAGGAGGAATAGGTGAAGCATAGGGAAGAAAGGAAGAGATAATTAGAGGATGTGGAGGCATGGGGGTTAAATTGGAAGGATTAATGGGGAAGACCATGGGAACATCTAAGCATACCACTAGATTTGGGTCAAAATAACTTATGGGCTCATGGTACTAAGGAGAGGAGTGTTTAGAAGTAATGAGGAGATTAGATGATTAAATAAAAATAATTAGGAACCCAATACAATTGATAGGGAGGAATGAGAGGCACATGAGTATAAATAGGGGGTTGAATAATATGAGTTACCTTTTCTTCTTCTTGGGCCTTTCCCAAATCAGCCTACACTAAACTATCATAAGGAATAGTGGTGGAATTGGTGATAGGGGTTTATTATAGAGTATACAATGTGACTATAGGTACTAATTAAGTGGTTGGATACAATGGAATTATACACACTAGTACATTCATTTATGGGGTTATTAGGACTTGAACTTGGGTAGGTCAAGTAGCAGCCACCTACTGGGAACTGGTTAATTGAATCATAAGGGGCCAAGCAATTGTAGCTCGTGAAGACCATAGGTTGGATATGGGGATACATACTAATTAAATGAGTTTATTGGGTGTAATTTTGAATGTTATTATGTTATACATGTCCATGGCGAGATGTACTTGAGGGAATTTTAGGTATTGGAATGGGAAACATGGGAGGCACCACTTGAGTAGGATTGGTACAAAAAGGGAAACCTGGCGGTGATACATTAAGTTTTTAAGGGATGGTGGAAGGTAGAGAAGGAATTTTCACATATTCCTACTACTATAAATGTTTTTGGCTCAACTTAGGGATACTACTAATGTTAATTTAAAGTGTTTATGCCACCTGAGGTTGAGTAGATTGAATTTCAAGAGGTGGTGGAATTAGAACTAAGATTAGGGGAGGTGAGAGACATGGAAGATAATGATATGGGACTAATTATATGATTTTAATTAAAATATAGGGTGAATTTTCCTAAAAATCTCCTTGAGCTTAAGTTGGGCCACTCTGGGTGGATGGCTTAGGTTGAACCTTCTTTCCCTTCCCTTTCTTCACCTTAAGCTTGGTGAACACCTCCTTATCATCTATAGGGATGAGGTGGATCTCTTCATCTAGGTCAGTAATTTATATTTAAATGATGTTTATATGAACTTTATATCTTTCTACATGTTCCATTAATATGCCATAGGGGTCCCACTCTCTATGCTCTACTCTACCTAGGGCATAAGAGTCCAAACTCATCACCATAATCTATAATAGAGGTAGAATTTTATTTTATGTGGTCATGGATGTGATAGGGGAGGCTAAGAAAACCTTTCATTGGTAGTTGGGGCAATGGAAAAAGACACCTTTAATGAGTTGGTAGGTTATCTCTTGTTCAACCAATCAATCTAGAACTTGATATGGAAAATGAAGGTGGGCCTTAAAAATACATACCAATTGAATGATGGTTTCATCCCTATAGTACCAATAAACACCAATAAGGGTAATATATTTCCTAATTTAATTAGAGATTTGGGGCATGGCCACCTCATTGATAGACATATAAATCACCAAGTATAATGACTCATAAATTATATGTAGATGGAAATTCAATTGATCTATAAATCAATCTTAGCTCAAAGAAGATAAATCATACTTATAGTTATGATATTTGATACATTATATATTTGGGTCCATGACCAATATTAATCCACTAAACCTATCTAAGAGTTCTCTTACCACAATAATATCACTAGGGAGGTTTCTAAAGCCTCTAGTCAAGAAAAACTATGCAATAAACCTAACCACATCCTCTTGACAATTTAACCTCCCAAGCCAAATTTCAACCCCTACAATCAAAAACTTTCCCATTATACCCATCCAAGATTGCACATGTTGATATTCATGAATTATGATGTATTATTTATTCTATTTTGTACGCATTTTACCATTTTTTGAGGTGTCATGGTATGGGCTAGACACTACTTGAGTGATCCTAATGTCATTACCTATTTTGAGTATTTAGATGGTGTACTAAGTTATCATTATGGTCCTTGGAAAAGTGGAGGAGTGTAAAATGTATTTTAAAGTCTAGATAATGTTTTAAACCCTATTTGACAAAGTTAAGGTCTCTTATAAAAAGTTAAGGTAATGTAGAGAGTTTAAGATTGCTAGTTCTCATTACATTTCGGCCTATTTTAATCTATTTCTTGTGAGAGAGACCCTGATAGCATATGTGAAGGGTGTATAGATCATGTTTAGGTTCTAATTTGAATTATAATGATGTATTAAAGGTAATTATCCATTGTTTACTCATTCAAACATATTTCAAGCCTTGATTCAACCTTCAAGTCATCAAATGACCCTTCAAACATCTCATATGAGTTAAATTCAAATTACATTATAAACCTTTATAAAAGGATATATTTTGTATGTCACATTGTATTAGAGGGTCTTAAAGGGGTATCATTGAAATTATAAGTTAGAACAAGGTGTTTTCATGTATAAAATGATCTATTTTAGAGGTCAAACACGTTTTCCATTCATCAAAATGGCCACATAGATGGGAAGTGTGACCTTTCATCTTGCCCACCCATACTATATTATTATGTTGATCTCTATTTTCCCTCCTCTCACCCTCTAATGACATTTCAAGGAACTAAATCATGAAAAGATGTAGAAAAGAAGGGATTTTGTAGGTATTTCTAGCTTGTACAGATCCATAAAATATGATCATGATGAGAGAAAGTTATAAACCTATAGAGGGGATTTATTTTAGAAGTAATATGGAATAATATATGAGTTTCAAGGTCAAACATGCCAAAAACCAATCTATTTCTTCCATCAATTTCTTAGGTTGTTTAAGAGAGCTTATTTCAGAGAAATTTTGCTCATATTCTTTAGATGGAAGAGAAAAGAAACTCAAGATGGGTATGGTTAGTATAACCTAATATGTTATGTGCACATTGATCTAGATGATTAAGATACTCCTCTTTGGCTTGAGAGGAATGGCCTACAAATAATAAAGCACTAAAGTAAATGGTTGATTATTTAGATAATAGGGTGGATTGTCTAGCAAGCTAGATCCAAAAACCATGAACTTCCTTAGAGGCTGTCAATCCACACTTTTAAAAAATCAAGTTCTAAAATTGAAAGATAAATTGATTGCATATATCACAAAATATACTAAAATGAATTATAAAAAGTGCTTGATAAGTGAATAGGTTAATTTAACTATTTATAAAAATAAGTAGATTGATATTAATGCCAAATGAATCACATGTGATTCATAAAATAGGGTAGGGTTCTGTGATTAGGTGAGAGGTCAAAAAGTTGGATTTTGTTGAGGTGGGTAAAAACAACTTACTATTTGTCTATCACATAATGATTATCACTGGTTGGAGTAACCATCAGTATTTGGGGTGACTATTAATAGTCCAGGTAACCATTGATAGTTATAGATATACCATTGATAGTCAGGGTGACCATTGGTGTTTATTGTGGTTTTGGTTTGGTTTAAAGAATTGATCTAGTAAGGTTATAGAATAGAAATATGGAAAGTGAATTTGGGCTAAGTTCATCACAAAATAGTAAAAAAGTAACTAATTAGTGAGAATAAATACTTAGCTTGTTGGTTATTGATCTAAGGGAGGGTCAAAGTATCTATTGGTGAAACTTAGAGTAATTTTAGTATGGTAACGATACATAGTTATTGGTCAATGAGTGACAACACTTTGGATCTCTATCACACTTGTTACTTCACTAGTTCACTAAAAGAACACCTAAAAAAAGAAGTGTTGATGTAAGAGGATTTGGCTCTGGATGTGAATGATTGATAGATTCTAGATCCTTTTTCACCTCTTCCTCTTCTATTTTTATAATAAGGAAGGAGAGGTACAATAATAATTTAACAATAGATTCAATAATTAGTTCAAATTTAGCTTTTGCATGCATTGGCTCACACACAAATTAGATGAGATAAATATAAAAAAGCAAGCTAGAGTTGACTAAATTTTGACTATTTAAGTGATGAGAACCTAACTATCAGTGGTCAATCCTAACTATAAATGGTTAGGATGATCACTAATAGTCAAGGGTTAAAGGTAAAGTTTGGTAAAAATCTTTAGTCAGTTGGTTAGCTAGTCAGCTAACCTAGCTTAGGTTTACGGTTGAAGGGTTATGGGATGGTCCCTAGGTAGTCCCAAGGTGGTCTAGTTGTGTTTTAAAATCTATATCCATTATGTATGGTTTTTTAGTGTCTACATTTTTCCCTTTTTTGTTATGTAGTTTGTATCAGTAAGCTATAAAACAAAAATAGATTATAGGTCAAAGGTTTGGTTTCCCTAAGCATGGGAGGAGGTGTTTCCCTTCAAACTAGGAATTGATGAGGTGAAATAGAATTAGGTATAGGTTTGATAAGTGGTTAATTTCATGGTGAATTGGGTGTTAGGTTGGGTACTAAAGTGAAAACATGTACATAATGTGTTACTAATAGTGATAACCAAGAACGTGTAATGACTAGGTTGCCATGGGTGGTAAAAATAAAAGTTGACACTAGAAGGATAGGTGAAAAGTGGAATATGTGACCATATATGATGGTTGGGCTACACTCATAAATACAAGTCTCCCAAATAAGGTTAGTTTATTCATAAATATCCAAGGTAGGAAGTGTTCTTGTCAAGACACAAATTATTTTGGTGTGCACAAGATAAAATAAGTTCAAAAAACTATGAAATATGGCAATTTAGTTGTTCCAAACAAAAAGACCAAGGCAAGGTCATCACAAAATATGTGGTAGCATGGATAAAATGGCTAGTGTCAAGGGGACATGGTGGTT
Source organism: Torreya grandis (assembly GCA_037957365.1). Lineage (NCBI taxonomy): Eukaryota > Viridiplantae > Streptophyta > Pinopsida > Cupressales > Taxaceae > Torreya > Torreya grandis. Next base: position 2,517,270 of record JARHVA010001103.1, on the reverse strand, counting down.
ATCAAGGTGGGTAGAGAAGGTGATCTACATAGGTGGGCACTTGGTGTGGGCATGTGCTAAAAAGTTTGTATGAGAAGTTGGTGGTTGGAAGAGAAAACCTAAAAATTCTATCAAAATTAAGGGTTAACCCTTAGGGTCTACCATTTGTGTTCAAGTGTTAGACCTAAAAGGGTGAGGTTAAAAAGACCACCATGGGACCTTTTGTGCTCATTTGAGCATATTAACTTAGGATGATGGGCATTTGGCATTTTGTGAGAAAATGGTTATGGGTTGCTACTATTTGATTGGTTGAGATTGTTGAGGTAGACCACTATTGTTTGAGAGTTGAGTTTATTAAGGATATAATGAAAATGAGTAAGCGTACATGGACATGACATGCATCCTTGAGTTCCTCCTTGATGATGGTTAAGTAATGAAGTAGGTGGTGTATTGTGAATTTTCTAGAGTAGTTTCAAATTTGGCAAATGAATAGTGATGTGAGGTTGTTTGTATATTTTGGTTATTGGTGACCTAGGGTTTAGGGTTTTATGTAATGTTTGTTTGAGTGGAGAGTTTTTATGATCCACACTTATAATATTTATAAATAATGTAAAATATAATGTAGATCAACACATCACAAAATATATAGGTGGATCAAAATGTCTGAATATTCAATATATGCAAAAATAAAATACCTTTAAGGTAGGACAACACCATACAATACTCATTTAGGAGGGAATAACTCCATAATGTTTCTTCGAGGGAACAACCTCCAATATCCTATTATAATAGAAGACTCAATGCTTACTTTATTTATTTATAATGATAATAATCTACTTTATATAAACCTCTAATAATGGATGGGTAACCCTCTAATCCTAATTTAGGCCAACCATTACCCAAAGCATTAATTCCATAAGTTACACTATTATCCTAATATATTAGACCCATATAACTAACTAAAGAGATATGTGCCATATTTTAACATCTCCATGAACCCATATACATTAATATATCATATCCCTAGGTACATAGCATTACTTCCCTCCTTGACATGTTTCATCCCTAAAACATAGGAAGAAACTAAATAATGAGTGTGCTTCAAATCAGTACACACTTGTCTCCAATCTTAATCATCTATCCATCCATATGTGATCTTGGTAGGTGATAACTCTACAAGATTATTTCCAAATTCCATTATGCTCCTCTTATTCCTTTGATGATCATAACTATATTGCTTTAGTGTCCATGCATAATTATTCCTCTTTTGATTTCTTGTACCATATTCTATTGCACTAATCTGATTCCAACCATGACCATAGTAGGTATTCTTTAATGCATATTCATAGTGATTTTCCAATTCATTTTATGTTCCATAGATTATTATGTTGTTTTGATTCCATACCTGACCATAGTATTTATTCTTTGTCTTCCATGCATAGCCATAGTTCTTTGAAATATGATTTCTTGTATAGATAAAATGATTATGGTTATGACATTCCCTCACCTAGTTCCATGATTGTTTCCTTTCATGATGATGTGGGTGTCTATATACCTCAACTTTTTTTAATACTTTGACATTATTCACCTTTTCTTCTACCTCTTCCACCTTTTCCTTTTTTGTCTCTTGCGTAGATGAGGTGTTCATTTTTTATTGAATTGTATATTTATCTATCATCTGAATCTTCCTCATGCTCTTTATCACCTATTTCAATCTCATCCTCATGATCTACCTGGACTATTATTGGTGCCTTTCCCACTATGATATCATGTAAAGTGGCCTTCTTTTTCCTATACCAAAACTTCATGAACTTTTTATGAATATTAATATTAATTATTCTCAAAGTCTCTAACTGATATCCAAGAAACACATCCACATCATCCATATCCAAATCATAAAAATATGAATGAAAAGCATATTTTTCCATAATGAGCTTCAAATCTTTAAACATTGGAATATTCTTACCATCTACTTGAACATCCTTGATATTCTTTGATTGAACATGTAGATGCTTGGCCAAATTTATGTTTATGAAGTTATACTTAATTCTAGAGTTTATGGACACAACAAATTTATTCTTTTGAATCCATTCATGAAATTGAAAAATTGACTCAAATTTATTTGGAGCCAAATTATTTGAACCCTTATCATCCAATTCTTCTTCTTCTTCACTTGCATGTTCTTACTCATTGTCATTATTTTCTTCCACTAATTTTTATTTTTCAACATTTTCATTCTCTTCTTCATTACCATTATTATTTTCTTCCTCTTCTTCATCCTCTTTTTATTTTATATCCCATCAATCTAGGAAGATATATTTTATTTCTTTCCATAACGAATACATTTGTACAAATCTCAACTAATTAAACCAATGTTTTTTAGGCCTAAAAAAAGAAAGAGACAAACATGTTTGCCACAATTTTTTTGAGTATTATTCCCATTAAAAAGGATCCATCATTCTCTAGCATCAATATCATCCTCCCTTGAAAATAATTGTAACTTCATGATCCACAAAAAAAATAAGCTTAATGAAATACCCTAAAATATCAATAACTCATTCAAAATTGATCAAAATAGTCCCAAAATTTTATGTAGATTTGCCTTATGATAGTGGAACTTTAGTAAAAGTTTTGTGAAAAAATTTCACAATTTTTGGCCTATAGAGGGAATATATGAAAAACCATAAAATTGCAATAACTCACTCCAAACATATCAAAAATGTCTAAAATTTGTTCGTAACTTTCCTATATTATGATATAGTATCATTAAAATTTTCACCAAAACAATCCATTTATTTAGAAAGACATGATGAAATGAGTACAAACCCTAAAATATGAATAACTCCCTCAAAACTAATCATAAAGGATCTATTTTTTACTAAGACTTCCTTATAATATTATTCATATCCAATAAAAAAATTGTGCAAAAATTCATGACATATTGAAATATATTGATGATTCCAAAAAACTAGGGTTTTAATCCACACAAATTTCCCAAATTGAAGCTTTGATACCACTTGTTATGATCCACACTTATAATATTTGTAAATAATGTATATAAACACATTGAAAAATATATAGGTGGACCAAGATGTCCAAATATTCAATATATGCATAAATATAATACCCTTAAGGTAGGATAACACCATATAATACTCCTTTAGGAAGGAGTAACTCCATAATGTCTCTTCGAGGAGATGACCTCCAATATCCTCTTACAATAAAAGGATCAATGTTTTCTTGATTCCTTTACAATGATAATCATCTCCTTTATATAGACCTCTAACAATAGATGGGTAACCTCCTAATCCCAATGTAGGCTAACCATTACCCAATGCACTAATTCCAAAACTTACTCTATTATCCTAATATATTAGACCCATATAACTAACCAAGGGGATGTGTGCCACATTTTAACACCTCCATCAACCCATATACATTAGTATATCATATCCCTAGGTATGGGTTTTATAAGTGGTTAAGTTGGTGATGAATTGGGTTGTAGGTTGGGAACTAAAGTGAAAACATGCACATAAAATGTGACTAATAGTGATATCTAAGAGCACACAATGACTATGTTGCCATTGGTGGTAAAAATAAAGGTCAGGACTAGAAGGATAAGTGACAAGTGGAACATGTGACTGTATGTGATGCTTTGGCTACACTCATAAATGTAAGTATCCTAGAAAAGGTTAGTGTATTTATGGGTATCTAAGGTAGGAAGTGCTCCTATGAAGACATAAATTGTTTAGGTGTACACAAGGTAATGCATGTTCAAAAAATTGTGCAATATGGCAATTTAGTTGGTGTAATCAAAAGGACCAAGGCAAAGTCATTTCAAAATTAGGCCAAAATGGCTAGTGGTAAGGGGACATTGTAGTTATCAAGGTGGGTAGAGAAGGTGATCTCCATAGGTGGGTACTTTGTGTGGGAATGTGCTAAAAAAATTATATGATAAGTTGGTGGTTGGAGGAGAAAACCTAAAAATTTTGACCATCTATAGTCAGGGTTGACTGTCGATGGTCAAGTGTTAACCCTAAAAGGGTGAGGTCAAAAAGACTACCATAGGCCCTTTTGTGCTCATTTGATAATATTGACTTAGGATGATGAGTGTTTGACATTTTGTGAGATATGGGTTACTAGCATTTGATTGGTTGAGATTGTTGAGGTGGACCAATGTTGTTGGAGAGTTGAGTTGATTGAGGACACAGTGTGAATGAGGGAGGGCATGTGGATAGGCCATGGGTCTTTAAGTTCCTCCTTGATGATGGTTAAGGAATGAGGTAGGTGGTGTATTATGAATTTGCTAGAGTAGTTTTAAATTTGGCAAATGAATAGTGGTGTGAGGTTGTTTATATATTTTGGTTGTTGGTGACCTATAATTTTAGGGTTTTGGGTAATGTTTGTTTGAGTGGAGAGTTGGAAGTTGTATTTGTTATTCAATTTGGTAAGGGTAGGGTAGGGTGGGGGGATAGATGTAGAAATTTTTAGGTATTTTTAGTGTTTGGGTACGTGTATTAGGAGGGTAGGGTTTGTTTAGTTAGTCATAAGTCACCCATAGTGACCGTTGATAGTCACTACCAACTATCAATGGTCAGTAAGTGACCATCATAGGTCATTGACTATCAGTGATTGACTATAATAATATTTGATCATCAATGATTGAGCAAATGGTGATGTGTTTTTAAGTGTTGAGGTTAATGGTTATTAGAGTAAGGTTAATAGTTGAGTGTAAAGGTTAGTTATTGATGATTTAGGTTCTAGGTAATGTTTAAGGGTAATGGTTAAATGATAGGTCATGGCTAAGGGAAAGAGGTGAAGGTTATAAGTTAAAATGGCTAAGGGTCATGGGAAATGGTAGGAAGAGGTAAGGTCAAGGTTTATAGGTTTAGGGGTTATTATTTGAGTAATGGTTGAATAATATAAGTTGATAGGTAATATTTTAAGTTAAGGTGAAAGGTGAATATTAAATGTATGGGTTAAGGTTACAATTGATAGGTTGGATGTTTAAAGTGGAAGGTTGGTTGTTAATTGTTTTAGATGAGATAGGTTAAAGGATTTATGTTGTAGATAAGTCATAGGTATAGGTCATAGTAGACAAATGTTAGAATAGGAAGTAGGTGAAAAAGGCAGAGTTCATAGGCAAAATATGTTAATGAAATAAGGCTTTGTTGTTATTAAACCTTTCATGAACATGAAAGGATGCAGATGAGGGATAAAATGCCTCATATATTTGATGAGATTCATCAAGGTATAATTGTTGATGATTGGACCCATATGGAGGTGGTAGGCCTCGATGGTATGATGCCTTACCAACATATGTCATGGGATGTGATGATGTTATTAGAACTCATAAAGAGATGGGATCTTACCACTAACACTTTCTTGTTACCTACTAGTGAGATGATGATCCTACCTGACGATATACATAGGATCATGCAACTACCCATACGAGATGCACTGATCTACCAGATCAAGAGGCATGAATGAGATGATTTCTTGGATGATCTAGAAAATAATTTAGGAAATGATATGGACAACACTTTAGGTGATAATTTGGGTGATGGTCTTACCCCAATTGGTGGTAGAACTTCTGAGAGCCATAACTTTTGCACCATATCTCTATTTGACTCCTCATTTGAAACGTTGGAAATATAAGAATGAGCGAAATGCCATGAGATGGCATGATATTCACTTAATGGGTTTTGAACCTTGAAAACCAAATGTAAGTGCCCTGAATTTCAATTTTATTAGTGTAGTCTAAAAATAATAAGTTTCTAAAAATAGTAATTTCTCAAATTCTATATTATTATAATTTATGGAAGTCAAACCATTTCATCCCCCTCAATATTGGTGACCTTCCACACCTTCCTAACTTAAAAAATAGGTATAAATAGATATGTATCCCAAAAAAAAAAATAGACATCTCTTTCTAGGGATAGGCATATGTTGTATCTACAATTTTGAGCAATAAAACATCTCTTCTCAGAGATAACATTATTATTTGTGTGTTCTTAAAATATTCTTCAACCAAGACTTTTCAATTTTTAGATCATTGGAGATCTTATATGGGGATGACCTCAATTTTTTTAAGTGGAATACAAGGGGGTTTCAATACACACCATTATATCAAAGGGATAGGGATGCATGTTGGCTCGTGATTATGATGATGATAGTGGTCACCTGCTATGCATTGCCTAATTCTAGAAATGGGAGGTTTCTTTATTTGTTGTTAGAGGTGCTAGTGGAGATTTTTTTAGGTTGCATATTATCTACATGGGCACTTGTGCTATTGATTTATATTTATAAGGATATTTGGGTATTTTAAGCCCATAGGATGTATGGGATCAATTTTAGCTTCATTCTTTATTACTACGCCTATGAGCACATTTTAGTTTTTAGACCTATGGGGATATCATGGGAAGGTTATGCATAGATGGAATTTAGAGTAGGATTCATGAGGTGGAGAGATGATTTTTACCTCTCAATACTAGGAGGGGTATATGACATACATTGGTTTAGAGGCTTAATAGATGACTTGGTCATTAGAGATGTGATTTGGGGACCATATGCTAGGTTTCTAGGATGGGATCACTATGCCCAACACACACTATCCCTACAGAGCTACCAATGGATATATGGAAGATGGAATGGTGAGATATTATTGATACCATTTGATAGGGTATGTAAATAGTTTAGCTTGGTGTAGGTTATCCCTAATGTGTTTTTAAAGTACAAGAGGGAGGATGTAAAGTTTTTACTACCTATTCCACATCTAGTTCAGATATTCATAGATTGTGAGGAGCTACCAGTGAGGATAGAGATAGATGATGTAGGTGTCATAGATGGGTATCCTACATAGTACTAGACACTCTATGTTATATTTAATATTGGTTTAGATGACAAAGATTGATAGGCTATAGATATTGACCAGTTGGGAGAGGTGGTCAACAGGCTCAAGTGCAAGGGATTTGTGTCTTGAATATAAAAGTAGTGATTTCTCAAAGGGACTAGGCATGAGTGGCCCTAGTCATAAAAAATGCATCCTTGATAGAAACACATGCATTTTTGGTAGCAATGTAGGTTATTTGGTCATTATTATAGGTGAGAGAGATTAGGTAAGGGCTTAACTAGCCCTGGTGACATAAGAAAGATACTCTCTTTGGTAGGTAGTAGGTGGAGTACCACCAACTATGAGATAAACAAGGATAATTCCCATGTAGATATATGTAGTGATTATGGAAGAGCTATGGTACCTTGAGGCTTTGGTATTTAAACATTATCTAGATGAGCCTTGATGGGGTGAGTATGGGGCTAGTATGGTAGGGGGTGCAAGTATAGTAACACCATGTCAATGGGCTACATCTATGGGAGGATAGATAGGTATAAAAGGGTAGGCTTCAAGAAGTAGTTTTGCACTAGGATGTAGTGGTACCTTAAATTCTTAGTTTGCTAATGAGACATTATAATTATTAAGTATATGATTTTTGATACTAGCCTATGAGTTGATGTAGTGAGATGTATATTTTGAGAGAGATATGTATATTTTTGTATACAAGATGATGATTATGTGATTGTAGACTCATGATTTATAGATATGATCTTTGTATATGGATTGTGGTTCATGGTTATGATGTTTATGTTGATTATTATTTTTTATTATTATACTCACGATGATTTGGATGTGGACTCACCTAGCTAGGCATGTGATGATATGTTTCTTTATTCATGTTTATGATGATGTTTGATATGGATTGATGTTATGATTTGATTATGATGATAATGTGATGTTTATGATTATGACATTTATGATTAAAATTCTTGATACTCACTATTCATGGATGATTTTTTCTATGATGTTGACATGATGATATTGTTGTGGTACTCATGCTAAAATTTAATGAGTATATGCTTCCTTATTTAGATTTATACATGTGGTGAATATCATTTATTATTATTATGATCATGGATGATTTAAGCTATGATGTTGATATGATGATGTTTTTATGGGTTTTGATGATGATATTATGTGATGTGGTTATAATTATGGTCATTTTTTACAAACTAAAGTGAAACATAGAAAGTAAGTTAAATAATAAAACTAGATGTGACAAATAAAATATAATCAAGAGACAAACATCTAAATGAATACATCAACCAATATGTGAGGATAAGAATAGGGCACAATGCTTCTTCTATGGCAAAGACTAAAACAAACCAAAGTTAGACTGGCTTTAAAAAATATAATTCCCTTGAATATTTTGCATTAGCATTCAATAGTTGGTTAAAAAGGTCTCTTGATTACATTATGTCAAGTGAACTAAAAAATCCCTTGCTTATAGTGTATGATGGGGAGATGGATGAATATGGAACCTTATTTTGAGACTAGCATGCCTCTTCTAGAGATTACCAAGAGTCAATATAAACAAGTCTATGTCATATAAGGTGTAGACTGATCGATGCAGGAAGTTTACTTATGAGAGTTGATTGTGGCTTTAAAAATTATTTTGCTTTTGTTGATTTTTTTATAATGGGTATTTTTCTATTTTGTTTCTATTTGGCAGGGTTTAGGAAGATGATCGATGTAAGAAGCTTCCAAGAAATTTATATGCTTTGACAAAAAATTTACTTAGCCATCCTTCAAATGATTGGTCTAAGTTTGTTGGATTTGTTAAATGTTTTTGGTAGTTGTCCTTCATGGTAGTAGTCTACCTTATTTTGAGCTATTTTGATATGTTTTTAGCATCTTTACTTCAAGGAAATAGTTTTTGAATGTTAGGAATTACCCAAGATTGTTTGTGGTTATGACTTTGCTTTTTCATGTTTAATTTATGCTTGACATAGACTTGCTTATATGGGATTATAGGTTCACCTTTTATGAAGGCAAAACTAAAATCAAAAGAAGGTTTGTTAGGTGTAAGGATGTTTAGGTGACAAAGACCATGGGAATCCATATTATAATAGGGGTAGAAAGTACCATGAGAATCATGCCATGGGTAGAGCCATGGTACTCATTGTTTAAGATTAAGTTATAATTGTGATTGATAACCACATGATTCAATTTTAATTAGTTGCCACTAAAATAGGGAGATGAATGTGGTTTGAAATCAAGGTATGAGCTTAAGTTATACAAAAAGTGAGTTTGATCCTTTTTAATAAAAGAAAGGATGTAGATGTGAAGCATTGAGGGGCTCAAGTTTTGGGTTTCCCTCTAGAGAGGATAATTGTTAAGCTCCTAATCCATACTTGTGCATTATGATATAAGGTTCAAGCTAATTGAAATCAAATTTCCTCACTTGATTTTTTCCATATTGGTAACATGTTGATTTTATTTTATGATAATGTCTTTGATATTAAATTATTGCACTTGAATGTGCTTTTCATAAGTGTGCTTGACTTTCTCTTGATAGACACAAAGATATATGAGTGCTACTAAATAACATTCATCAAGTAGCTCAAGTTGGGCTAAACATTCTTGATGATAATCACTCTCAGAGATGATATCTCATAGGAATATATGAAAAGAGGGGATTTGGACTTCAAGGGGAAAGACAACCTTTGCTACAAAAATTAGAAAGAAAGGGGTGGCACCCATAGGTATTAGATGCTAGTAAAATATGCCCATAATTTAAAGGGGATGTGTAAGTGCCAATTCTGATGAGATGTATTAACCATTTTAGTCATCATGTTATTGAGAGTTTGGTTATAGGATTTTGCCTATCCATTAATTTGAGGATGATATGGTGATGAGAAAATTAACTTGATACTAAATGTGTTATAAAGACCTTGGACTTGCTTGTTTTTGAAGGATTTTCCATTATCAGTGATGATCTTATGAGGAACACTAAAGTGACAGATGATATGATGGTTGATAAAGTTGATAATATTTTTGGCTTTAGTTGAGATAAGAGGAATAACCTCTAGCCATTTAGTAACATATTTGGTTGTAGTGATGATATAATGATGTCCTTGTAAATAATGGGGGTTAATTTCACCAATAAGGTCTAGACCCCATTATGAAAAGTGTTGAAAATTATGGATACATGAAGACTATGGCTAGGCGTATGATGTAAATTGGAGTGTTGTTAAACTTAGCACACTTTTTCACATAATCACAACAATCTTGGTTAAGGTGGGCCAATAATATCCAAGGTGAAGGATGTGTTTAGTGATGGCTAGGCCACTAAAATGTTTCCCACAAATCCCATCATGTATTTCCTTAATAGCATGAGAGGCTTCATGACTATGTAGGCAATGGAAGATGAGACCATCAAAGTTGAATTTATAAAGAATTCCCCCTAATATGGTATAATGTGAGGTGATCTGAATAAACACTCTTTGAACATTCCTAAAAATATTGGAAGGAATGATGGCAAGGTTAAGATAGTTGAAGGTCTGTTGATACCAAAGGTCAAGTTAGATCTCCTCCATATTGAAGATGTGGGAGAGTCTAATTTGACATAAAAAGGCTGAGTAAGTATATGGATGATGACTGATAGATTAGATTTAGAGGGTCTATATAGGATTTGAGAAGTGAGGGAAGCCATCATATCAACAAACTTGTTCATAGATTGTGGAGTGGTTTGGATATGGTAGTGTTTAAATGATGCTAATAGGATGTTAGTGAATTATTTGTACTATTACAAAACATCATTCTTACATTATTAAGATCTATTGATTTGATTGACCACAAGTTGGGAGTCATGAAATATGTTAATCATTTTGACTCCCAAGGATAATGTAGTTTGGAGGCCTATTATTAGGGCTTTGTACTTAGCCATGTTGTTGGTACATTTGAAATCTAGTTTGAAAGATAAATGAAGAGGTTCATCATGAAGGGGGATAAGGATGATTCCAACTCCCCCACCATGTTGACACTTTGATCCATCAAAAAACATGATTACTTGATATGTGAAATCTACCTAAGAGAGGGTTGTAATGGAATCATCTAGAAACTCAAGAGAGAGAGGTTGATCACCAAGAAAGGGTGCATTAGCCAATTAGTTAGCAATGACTTGAATTTTAATTGAGTTTTGTTGAAGAGAATCAAGGTCTAGCTTAGCTAAAATCATGAGCTACTTGGCCATACATTGGTTTTGGTATGTCTTGGATTGCATATACTTGAGTGTATTTGTATTGGTTATGACATAATTCTTATGGTTGAGAAGGTAGTGGTGATGTTTGGTGGCCACAAAGACTAAAGCTAGGAAAAGTCTCAATATAGGTGTACTGAGTTTCATACTCTACAAGCATACATATAATGTAGTATATGGCTTGTTCTTTATGTTGTTCATCCTGATGAGCTAGCATTACCCTTAAGGAGTGGTTAGTGGTAGAGATATAGGGGTAAAAATGTTAATCTTCCTTAAGAGGAATGTAGATAGATGGAGATAAAAGGTGTTTTTTAATTGAATCAAAGGAATTTTCATAGTCATTATTCTAATTGAAATATATATCCTTATTCAAAAGGTGATGGAACGGTTGACACTAGTCTGAGAGCTGGGAGATAAAGTGATAAAATGATTAGAGTTTCCCCTACAAGTTGTGGAGTTGCTTGAGGTGGGTAGGAGGAGGCATGTCAAATATTACTTTGATTTTGGTAGGATCAACTTAAATTCCTTGAAGGGAGATGATAATTCCAAGGAGATTTCCTAATAAGACCCCAAAAATACACTTCTTGGGGTTAAGGTAGAGATGGTAATGGATAATTCACTCAAAGATAATCTTCAGAATGCCTAAATGATCCTTACAACATTTATATTTTCTAGAAAGTTCATCAACATAGTCTTCTATAATTTTGTAGATAAGGTCATGGAAGATGTAGGTCACAACACTTTGGTAGGTTACACTAATGTTCTTCAATCCAATAGGCATGACCCTATATCATTAAGTTCCCCATGGGGTGATAAACTAGATTTTGTGTTGATCTTGGGGGGTAATTAGGATCTAATTATAACCCAAGAATCCATCCATAAGAGATAACATCTTATGGTTAGCTGTAAGATCAACTAGTTGGTCAATGCTTTGTAGAGGAAATTCATCTTTTGGGAAACCAAGGTTGAGGTCAAGAAAGTCCACATAGGATTTGGTGACATGTAAAATGTTTGAGACCCATTGAGGATAGTAAATGGGTTAAATGAAGTTGACATATAGTAGACATTTAAGCTCTTCTTTGATGATAAGGGTTATGCGAGGGTGTATTCATTGAATGTTTTTCCTAAAAAGATTAGTATCATGGTTGGTGACTATGTTATAGGTAGTGATGGGGGGGGTCAATTCATATAATGTCACTATAATACCAAGCAGATGTTATGTTTCAATATTTTAGGAAGGATGGGAAGTCCTCAAGCTCCTTAAAATTTAGTGATTGGACAATTTTGACAATGAATGGGTTGTCTAAAGTGCCCAAGTTGATATCCATGGTGAATTCATTCGACATGGTTTAAGTCTTAGGAGGAAGATATTTTTGGATAGAGTAATCTTATTTAACAAGATAGGTGAGAATGAAATCATCATCCTAACACCAAATAGAATTTAATGATAAGAGAGTCATTCTCTATCATCTTAGGATGGGTCAGAGGAATGGTTATAATTTCCCCATACTTTTGATAAGTTAGGGGTATGAGCATAATCATATTGATGAAAAAAATGTTAGGGGGATGATCTCAAAATCCTTAGCTATCGATGGTGGAGTGGATGGTGAGGATGGGATTTCCTCATCAATGATGGTAATGAAAGGTGGGTCAGTTTATTATTTAGGTGGCATGAAATTGAAGCCATGATTTTCATGAGGTTTTTGTGTTTTAATTGGAAACAACTCATGTGTCCCATGTTTTTACTCACCTAGATCAAATCCCTTCCAATCACACCTATAAAGGTATGTCTAGGTAAATTTTATTTAATCTAAATAGGAGAAATTAGAGGTGAATGGTCGAGGTGAAACAGAGTTGGTAGAAGTGTAAATGGTTTTATCATGTATCCCCATAGATGAAATTGGTTTGACAAGTTTAGGTGTGAAAGGAATAATGGTTTTGACATTGGGGTCATAAATTGGTTGGTGGTCAAGTTTCCCATACTCTTGGGGAGTAGGGAAATCATCAAGGGTTAGAAGGTAATACTTTTGAAATGAAAGATGTTATAAGTTTGATTCCAAAGGGTCTATTATCTAGATTTGGGTAGAAGGGATGGATGAGTTGGTGGATAATTCAATGGTAGAAGAAGATGTAACCTCATCTTTTACTATTGAAGGTTTTTTGGATAGAGGAAGGAGAATGTCATTGGGTTGGTACATCATATTACATGATGTAAAGGGACTTGGGTTAGCTTTTATGGTAAACAATTGACCTTTATACTCAAATTTGATGCACCCATGTAGGGTAGATAGTACACAGCCCATGGAACAAATCTAGGAGCATACCAACAAGATATTATATTGGAACTATCCTTCTACTACATACAATAGCTCAGGAAGGGTGTGGGGTCCTAGGTGAATGTGAAGGACAATAGTTCCTAAAGTCATGGCCATGGTATTGTTTAATGATTAGAGCACTATTGATGTTTTTGACATAATCTTCTCAAGTAATTTGAGTTGGTTGTATGCATGGGAGGAAATAATGTTGATACCAGTTCCCCCATTAATCATAACCCACTTGATGTGGGTTTGGTTGATGTATGTGGTAATGAAAAGAGGAGGATATAGATCATTTGTGTGGATAGAGGGTATTTATGAGTCATTAAAGGTAACAAGGTTGGAAAATTGTAGAGCTCTAACAAAATTTGCTACAGGTTATGGGTCTTTTGGCCCAACCTCTATGGATTTTAGAGCCTCTATCATTACTTGGTGATAATGGGGTGAGGTATTGATTAGTTCATACAAACTAATCTAAACTAGTGTTTGGTGAATCTATTTCATAACTACTAACTAGATTTATTTAGATATATTAGAGGGGGAAGGTCCCAAGATGGACACATTGGGTTTAGTTGAAGGTGAAGGTGCTTGGTGTTGGCTAAGTGGTTGGGTGGTGGAAGAGGTTCATGATATGGACACCTTTACCTTTCCCTTATCCTTTGGTTGGGCTTATGATCATGTGACAACATGGATGGTATGGACTGGGGGAGGAGTCAAGCTAGGTGATTACATCAGTTGCTCTTCACTCTGAAGTGAGAGTGGAGGGTAGGTAGTTGTTAGTCGATAACTATTGGTTCTTAGATCAATGTCAAGCTAAGAAGAGACTCATATGATAATAAATCATCCTCACTATATAGCTAATATGTTAACACTTGGAGATAATTACATTTCTCCATGTCATGCCCAAGTATCCTATGGTATGAACATACTAATTTTTCATAATACTAGGATGGTTTAGGATTATGTGGATCAAATGGTCTAATAGGTGGTAAGGTTAAGCAAGATGCTTGTAATAGCCTATGTACAATGTTTGATTAACACTCAAGAGATGGTGGAAAAGGTATAGGTGTCTTGGTTTTGGGATTTGAGAAGTCCTTTCAAGATTGTGCTTGGTGGTAGAGGGTTTGGGTAAATGAGAATTCTTGGTAGATGGTTTTGGTTCTGGTAGAGAGGTTGATAGTTTGCGGTTAGAAGGTTTTGGGGTAGATATTTGGGAGATAATCATTTTATTTATAGATGATGAAGAGATAGGAGGTATTTTCATGGCTGGTTTGGCAAAAATTAGTGTGGATGAAAGTAGGAGTGATGGTGTAACCAAAAGTGGTGGTTGGGTTTTAATTGGGATGGTTGGTTTCCTAATTAAGGTAGAGGGATGAGGCCATCAAATAGAGTGAAAAATGGATAGTTGAGGTAGAATTTTAGTTTCTTTTATTCTAGTTGGTTTTACCTTCTTTTTTGGTTTAGCTTGGGGTTTGTTTGATAGGTTTAGTGAGCTTAAATTTGGCTTTATTGATGGGTGAGTAAGGTTATGAGTAGGAAATATGCCAAGGTTCTAAGTGGGTTTAGTTATAATAGTAGAATGTGATTTGGTGACTTTGGGTAAGTTTAGTTCTATTGGTTCTACTATGGTTTGATGGGAAGAGGTGTCTAATGGTTGGGTTGTGGTGATAGTGGATTTGATAGTGAAAAGGTAGGTTATTCTGATAAATAAGGCTCTTACTTGGTTTTATATGGGAATCCAAATTATTTCCAAAAGGTGGCCTGATCCAGGTTATGGGCAAATATAAATTATATGTTTTTAACCAGTCTAGATAAGGGTTCATATATGGGTCTAAATCCCTTAATAGTGGATTTAAAGGATAAATCTAAGGGCTGAGAGGAAGGAATAATTAACTAATCCATTTCCTGATTAAAAGTTTCCAATATCTAGGAGGGTAAATCCTTGATGGGAGTTGTAGGCATAGTGGTTTCTTCCTTAGGAATGCTAGTTAAAGAAAGAGTGGATTGTTGTATGATTGAGGAAAATTATAAAGTGAGAAGGGTTTCCTCCTCTAATGTGCATATCAAAGAAGAGGTTGGTGAATCCACTACCTCAATAAGTAGAGTAGGGGAAGAAGTGATTTGGTTGATGGTATCATTAGCAGTAAGTTCACCAAGAACCATATTTATAGTATGGGCCTTGTGAGCATGAGAATATTCAACTTTTCTTTCATTATTGGTAAAAGGATCATGGTTGGAAAACTATTGTCTAAAGATGTCAAGTGATTGGTTCAAGGGTGAATTGGGGTTATCCAACACAAGTTCCCCCTTGTCAATGATATTTTGGATAAAATTATTTAAGGTATTTTACCTACTAACATCATACCTAATGACTTAGTGGAAGGTAAACAATTAATTATTCTTGTACCAACCCTATATAAGATGAGAGGAATTAAATTGTTGTGGAGGTTTGATGAGGGGAAGCTGTATGATATTGGATTTTAATAACTTCTCAAAGACCAAATAATATGACTCTTTAAGTGGAGTAAATTACTTTTGGGTATTATAGATGGGGTTCCTTATATTTTTATAGAGGAATTAGAAGATTTAGATTTGTTAACAACGGGTGGAGGAGTGGTCTTAAGAACAATCACATTCGTGATTCCCTTGTTTTTGAAGTTAATGTATGTTTGGTTGTTGGGTTTAGAAGAGAAAGCCTCATTTGATTTGAAGGTGGAATTCTTGTTTCTCAATTTCAACTTCCCCCATCGATGGCCTTATTCTCTAGTTTTCATGCCATGGTGAAAGCTTCATTAAATCTCTTTAAGCTCTAAACTTGTAAGGTAGAGGAGATGTGTTTAGCACAGGCCCAGACAAAGAGTTTATTCATCTAAAGTTGGGGTAGAGAGAAGGAGAGTTAGTTTATTAGACTTCTCCAATGGGATACAAAGTTATAAATGGATTGATCATTAAATTTCAAAATGGAGTAAAGATCAGTGATGGAGACTTTCTTAGAGATGTTTATGGAAAAGTGATCTAGGAAAATCTAAGCTAGTTGGTCAAAAGAAAAGAGGGAGTGCTTTGTAATATCATTGTACCAATCTATTTCTAGACCTGATAGAGACATGGGGAAGGTATGAAGGAGAGAATCATTATAGGTAATCATATAACATGAATTCCTAAATTCTCTTAGGTGTTGTTGAGGGTCCTTGTTACTCTGAAACTTCAATAACTTCAAAAGTTTTCATTGAGGAGGTTATGTTTGAATGGGTATGGATGGGTGAATTGGTTCATTATAGATTTGGTCATATGATAAAATATTATGAGCCCCAAAAATAGATCACTCCAAAGTAACCATTTTGTCCATTAACATTTTGACAAGGTTAGTTTGGGGTTGTGTACCCTTGTAGGTGTAAGGTAGGTTGTGTTGGGTTTGGGTAGGTGTATCATATGTATAGTTATTGGGGGGTTAAGATGATACCATATGTTGGTATGTGGACATAGGTAGTTGGTATGATGACACATATGAATACATGGAGATAAGTGATTGGGTGTAAGGTAGAGGTATATACCCTTGTGGGTTAGGGATGTATCTCGAGTTTAGTATGATGGGTACCTATTGAGAGATTAATGTAGGTTGGGTAGGAGGCATGACTGGGTTAGTAGATAGAGGGTAGGTGGTAACTTTGGTACTAATAGGTGGAAGGGTGGAAATTATGGGAACCACGAAGCTCTGTTATGGAGTGGAGGTGGGTAATTTGGAAATGGGAAGAATGGTGGTGGCACTAGTAGAGGGTACTCCTATAATAAGGGAAGTATCGGTGCCCAAAGGTTGGGTTGATCCTATACTAAGAGGATTATTAATTTTAGTATTTTTAATCATATAAGAAATCAATCCAAGTAACACAATCCAAACAAAAAAGGTAGACCACATAATCCCAAATTAGATGAGGGTTCGATGTAAAATTGATCATTTTAGAAGGTGTTTGGGTGTTTCTTGGTTGAGTGAGTTGGTTTTAAATGGTAGTATCAGTAGGGTTATTGGTAGAGTATTATACCTAGTGACTAAAGGTTGGGTATAAATGGTGGATATAGAAGTGTCACCCATAAGGTGGGATGGCATGTCGTAGGGCTAGTCAATAGGTGGAATTAAAGTAGGGGTACGGTGAGATATGGTGTTAAGGTAATGTTGGAGGGATATGGGATTATTATCCATAAAGGTGGTAAAGTTTATATCACCTTGGAAAACCATCTGATGGATGGTAGGACTCCCAAAATGATGAGGGGGACTCTCTACATCTAAGATGTACTCCATGGATGAGGAAGAAGAGGAAGATAGATGATTAAAAGGTGGGTCCTAATTTGATTGGTTTTTTAGTTATTACTTGGTCAAAACCATGTAGATGAGGAAAGGAGGAGGATATAATAAATATCACAACTCAAATAAAGATAAAACAATAAAAAGTCAAGGAAATGAAACATACACTAAATCACATTAAATCCTAAGGTTCTTTTTAGTCTCTCTTGTGGCTTATACCTTAAGTTTTAAGCATTGTGTGATTAAAATTGGCTTATAGAGAAGGTACTAGAAAATAATTATATGGTTGGTTCTAGGTTATGTTTAGGATCTCAAAAGGATATGTATTGGAAATTAGTACATGGCTTGATATTATGGCCTACCCCCTCACTACACACACCACACTAATAAGGGTGTCAGGTTCTTATCTAAGATATATCAATTGTCAAAGATTATACTCAACCAGAGAGCTGAGTTGGTTCTCCCCTTGGTCATGAAATCCAAGTATGATAGCCAAGAAAGGTGACCGTTAGGTGATGAAATCCCAGTCGGGCCTTATGTCAATGTTTTTATGCTTGATTAGGTGTGAGTGTTTTGGTCATGTGTGTGTGATAAGAGTGAAACTATTATTTATTCACTTGATTAATTAAGCTATGTGAGCCAAAATAAACAAGTAAACAATAAATGCAGTTAATTTTAAATCCAAAAAAAAATTATTTCATTATACGAGCATAAAATAGAAAGAAGAATCCCCTAGATGCAAAAATGAACCCAAGAAAAGACTCAAGGGTCCCACCAGGCATGCTAGAATGTTTCAAATAAATTTTGCTTATATTCTTTAGAAGGAAGAGAAAGAACTTGAGAAGGGTATGGTTAGTAGAACCTGATATGTTGTGCATGCATTAATCTAGATGATTGTAGATACTTCTTTTTGGCTTAGGAGGAATGACCTATAGATAAGAAAAAACTAAATTAAATGGTTGATTAGTTAGATAGTAGGATGGATTGCATAGCAAGCATGATCCAAGAATCACTATCTTCCTTAGAGGTTGTCAATCCACACTTTTAAATAATAAAGTTTTGAAAGTGAAAGATAAAATACTTGCATATATCATAAAAGATACTGGAATGAGATATAATAAGTGCTCAATAATTGAATACGTGAATTTGACTATTAATATAAATAAATAGATTGATATTAATTCCAAATGAATCAGGTATGCTTTAGAAAATAGGGATAGGTTCTATGATAAGGTGAGAGGTCAAAAATTTGGATTTGGTCGAAGTCTAGTGGGTAAAAATAGCTTGTTATTTGTCTATCACACAATGACCATCAATAGTTAGGGTGATCGTTAGTGGTTGGGGTGACCATAAATGGTAAAGGTAACCATGGGTGGTTATGAATAGACCATCAGTGGTCAGGGTGACCATCGATGGTTACTATGGTTTTGGTCTAGTTCAATGAATTGATCTGGTAAGGTTGTATAATGGAAATCTAAAAAGTGGATTTGGGATAGGTTGGTCACAAAATAGTAACAAAGTAACTAATTAGCGAGAATAGATACTTAAATTTTTAGTTTTTTATCTGAGGGAGGGTCAAAGGATCTATTGGTGAAACTTGGAACAATTTTGGTAGAGTAATGATACTTGGATGTTGGATTATGAGAAGCAACACTTTGGATCTCTATCATACTTACTAGTTTTCTATTTCTCTAGAAGAACCCCTACAAAAGGAAGTGTTGATGAAAGAGGCTCTGGATCTAGATGTGGATGATTTATCAATTTTGGATCCTTTTTCACCTCCTCCTCCTCTCTTTTTATAGGAAGGAGAAGTGAAATAATAGGTTAACAAGAGATTTAATAAGTAATTCAAATTTAGCTTTCACAAAAATTGGATAGCACATGAATTAGATGAGATAAATATAAAAAATCAAGTTGGAGTTGACTGAAGTTTGACTATTCAAGTGATGGGAACCTGACAGTCAGTGATCAAGCCTAACTATCGATCATTAGGATGATCGTCAATGGTCAAGGGTCAAAGGTAAAGTTTGGTAAAAAGATTTAGCTAGTTGGTTATCTATTTAGCTAATCTACCTTAGGATTATGTTCTAAGGTTTTTGGGATTGTCTTTAGGGGATCTCAAGGTGGTCTAGGGGTGTTTTTACATCTAGAACCATTGTGTGTGGTTTTCTAGTGTCTACAAAGCTAGTCAAGTTTGTGAATGATATAGATATGAGAGAGAAGGTGAGGATACAATATTTTGGGGAGAGTAAGTAGGTCTCATGACCTTTCCATTCTTATAAATAGTATATATATTCATGGCCCATTCTCTATGAATAATATTTAATAACTCAAGAAACCATATGTGTATGCTTCATCCACATAGGGTTATCTTTCCAATGGTTTCAGTGCAATTTTGGTTGGTTTGATGAAATCAATGTTAATACATGTCTTATAAAATTAATTAAGGTCCATATATGCCATTATCCACTACTATTATACACGTGTTATCCCTAAAGAGAAAGGAAACCTCCATACATGTGCAAGTTTCAGGCAATGTCTATTCAAGTTACAGAGCATTCAATGCATAGAAATGAAAGTGGATGATGTTTTAGGTTGTATGATGAGTTATTAGAATAAATCAAAGTCCTCATTTTATATCATAAACACTCATATGAGTCATCAAACCAAAAAAAAACCTTTAATTCATACTCTAATGTAACTACTATATATATAATGTCGTCTCCTTACAAGTGTGAACAATGTGTTATTGTAATGACTGTGGAGAACCTTCATTACGTTGTTTTAAAAGAATGCATGTAATTCATTTATTAATTATGTTTTTTTGTGGTGTCCTCATTCCCATCAATAACCTATACTCAAAACCCAATCTCATCCTTAAAATCCTTGAGAGACAAGACCTCATTTAGGCACCTACAAGCCTATTGAGGTAGACCAAGCAAATAAAGTGTTGGATATTGGGATGCGGTGTATAAGGTTGAGAAACCCAAGAGAGTCATAATATATTATTAATAATTATGAGGGGTGGATGGAGTAAATTCAAATAGAGAACAACACCATTAACCTACCTTATATGACAAGCTCAATCAAGATTCCCATTGAGTACATAGAGGGTTATGATTACATATTCAAGGAGACATTAATGGTGTGATGAGATTAAAGGGTTTAAAGGGTTATAAGGAGAAATGGAGGATCATAAAAATTATGATGTCACTTAAAATAAAAATTTATCATCAATAAAAGATAAACCAACCTCTCAAATGAGCATTCACAGTTAATAAGCTCAACGTTGCATATATAGGCCTGATTGCAGAAATAGGGTAGGTTGAGCATAAAAATAGACTCTAAGGATCCTTGAAGTTATATAATATGTATTGGGTTGAAAATCCATATAAGATATGATAAATTTTTATAAATGGATAGGAAATTTTCATTAATAGGAGGCTCACCTCCTTTCACACAGTCAAGATCAAGTTGCCATACACATGTCACTCATAAGGAAGCAAGGTAGATAAATAGAAAGTGCCCTTGACAAGAAATTCAAAGGGGATGTGAATAAGATATATGTCATATGCCTCATTATATACTATCCATAACAACTTTAATGTTATAAAAAGTCATAAACTCATACTCATAGTCTAAGTAGGCACCATTTGAGCACCTAAAGGTACGGTCATGAGTAAAAGAATGAAAATGTGATGAAACATATTTGGTGGAGAGCAATGAAAGAGAGATAAGAAAAATTATTTAATTTTATTTCAATGTTATCAATCTCTCTTGAGTGATTTGTTGTTTGAATTCAAATAAGAGTCTTAGCATGTTATTAAGCCTTCTAGGCCTAAACTAGGCAGTCATATGCCTGATCATAGAAATAGAAGACATATGCATGTTTGGAAGTTGTTTGAGAGTTGGAAACATCTAAGGTGGAAGTGAGAAGGCATATAATTTTTTTTTAGGATGATAATATGCTCAATTTTAAAAATTCAAATTCTAAACCAAGCCTTTAGGGCTACATAGGCATACCTACTCATAAACCCTAAGCCTAATTGTAAGGGTATGAGAGGTGTACAAAGGGTAGGGTTGAATAAAATCCTAATAAAAAATATGTTACTATGTCATGGAGTCATTTTACATAATTTTAAAATCCTATAAATAGTAAATATGAATAAAATAAACTACATAGGCCCCTAACACAACTAGTCAAACACTTAAGCTAGAAATAAGACTTACAGGTAGACCAAGAGGAAAGGGACTGAGGTGGTAGTTTAAGAAGATAAGTAAAATTTCATATTGGTATAATTATATGAAGATAGGTGATATGGCAACATTTAATTAATCAATTCACTTACAGATGGCTCAGACTTAGTTAGGCCTATAAGGTAGGAAAATCACTCTTAGGCCTCAAAACCTCAACCTCCTCCTTATGGCATATACATAACCCCAATATATAATTAATATTTTAAATAGGTGAATGAGGATGTTTCATGTCCTAAATAATGTGTTTTAGACAAGGGAAAGTAAATAAAAGGTCAACTTGGTCTCAATACCTCACTCAAACTACATTATCCTAGTCTACCATGACAAATTGGCAACTCCAATGCTCATATCTCACCCAAAAAAATGACTTAGACACAATTATCTTAGTGGGATTATGGGACCCATATGAAATTAAGATAAATGTATTAAATAGTGGGATTTAGGATCCTAATTCTATGCACAATTCCTAAGATTATCAACTTGTATAGAATGCTTATAAAAAAATCAAGGTCTACCAACTTTCAATCACATCTCATCATCAAATTTTCATGGGATGAATATATATTTAGGATATTTGATGGGTTATATGGGTTATATTTTCATGTAAAAATGTTTTGGGTTTGAGGCCTATAATTTATGAACCATCACTAAGATGGTAGGCCACTAAAACCATATATAAACCCTAATAAAGACATGATGCATCAAAACATGAGATATTTTGATCTAGATGCATTGAAATTATCCTATAAATGCCTAAATCACATGATTCACTCTAATTAGGTCACATCCATGGTAGTAGTATGTATATATAGTTATATGGACCCCCTATAAACTCTATTTTTATAAGGTTTAATGATGTTTTCAAGGTACATAACTTGATTGAAAGTTAAAAATCATGGATGAGGGTATTATGAGGCATATTTAAAAATATAAAATCATGAAACACAAATTATTATTCCTATAAAATATCCTATAGTCTTGCAACAAAGGAGAAGCCTAAAAATTCTTGTAAAGGTTGACCTAATCACCTAGGCAAATAAGAATTATAGGTACGAACCATTACAAAGGAAAAATTCATAATTTAATATATTTTTATAGAATTTTAAAATTATTATTCACCTATTCTTAAGATTATATTTAGGTCTCATGATCATTCAATCAACTAATAATAAAGTAACTAGGCTTAGTTGCCTAGTAAACCTACTTAGTCAACAAAAAGAGATGCATATTAGTGTAGAGATATATTGAAGGAGTAGTTAAAAGGTAATTACACCTTTTTAACTACCTCATTAAGGAAAATAAACACACTTCTCATGTTCACCATGGAGAATGGAGTAGCCTTTTTTGGCCTAGTCAACATGTACAAGGGGAAGGAGGCTACTTAATGATCCATGAAGGTTATTTTGAGCAAGATGCCACCTTTGTAACTATAATGATAGGTAATTGACTATATTTTTGTGTGTAAATGATTTTAATAAGGTCAAATAAGGTTGAATCACCTTTTACCAC
This sequence comes from Torreya grandis, assembly GCA_037957365.1. Lineage (NCBI taxonomy): Eukaryota > Viridiplantae > Streptophyta > Pinopsida > Cupressales > Taxaceae > Torreya > Torreya grandis. The sequence goes on along the minus strand of JARHVA010001103.1, from coordinate 2,493,820 downwards.
TCCATCTCTACATCAAATTCTCATTGAAGACCACTAACTATGAAGGCAATGCATGAAGGGAACATGGAGCTCGTGTTAAGACTTTTAACTGATGATGGAGTGAATGAGGATAATTCAAGACCCCTTATCAAAAATTTCATGAAAAATTTACCTCTCTCATATTTTTATTATTCTATATATATATGCTTTAAGTCCATTGTAATCATCCCTCACTTGGGTATGAGGAAACTCTGCCTAAGTTTGTACCTTATCACCTCTTGAGCTAATACAAGGAATGTTGTAGATTATTATTAATAGTCCCTAATGTTTTATATGATTTTTTAATATTCATAAGTGGTATTTTTTCTCTCTTTTTAGTTATGCTAGTGTATTATTTTATGTAGCTCATATGATCTGTCAAAGTTTGGTGATTATACTTGAAGTGTAATCTAGTTGGAAGTGTCACAAGACAGATCTCTCATCCATCACCTTTAAGTTATATCTACTTACCATAACATTCATGTTAATTATGATGCATATAAGTCTTTGGAGAGATTTTTTAGTTCATTTATTGTTTACTAGTGTTGTTAAGAGGTCAAATAGAGTGGATATATCATATTGGTGCATCAGCTCCAATAGTATAGGTTTTATTTTATGTTTTCCTTCTATCCCTTTTCACCCTAACAAGTTAGTAGTCTTAGGATTAAGATTTATTTATGTATCAAGGGATTTATCCCCATAAATAATAGGTTTATCCCATCTATAGGTCACCCATAGCCTTGGGCTAATCCCATGTTATCCCAAACTTGGAGAGGTCTGAACAATCCTCTCTTGAGGGTACAATTTGGAGAGTTAATAGTTTTAGCACACCTAGTGAGATGAATATTCAAGAAATTAGAACACTTAATTTCAACATTTAGTCATCTAGGTAGCTTGAAGAACTCTAGTGTCATATTTGGAGTCAAATTTCATGCTAGGATGTGTCATAAGGTCTTCACTTAGGGGTAAGAACAATTTTTTCGATTGGTCACTTTATTCTTCATTTTACCTTATAAAGTCTGATGGATGGATATGGAAACATCTCCTATATTAACCCCTATCAACCCTATAATCAGCCTCATCAGTCATATCATGACCTAGACTAGCCCTATATTCCTTATTACTAGTAAAATTATGGATTACATCAATATTATGATCCTAATTTCTACCAATAATATCACCCTTACCCTCATTATGAGCCTTATCCACCTCCTTAGTAGCCTATATATCCTCCTCATCAATTTTAGAAACCTCATGATACTCTTAATCATCCTAGCCATATTTTAAACCAGTCCATTTTAGGCCTTAATCAAACCCTCTTAGGTAATGAGAGATACATCATAGGGATTGGTACATAAAGGGGTTATGGCCAAGAGGTCCCCAATCACCTAATTAGGATTATGAGATCCTTATTATAGTAAGTTAAGAAGGAATTGGCATCTATTATGAAGGATACTTAGTCAAGGCCAACTAGTGACATGTTAAATGCAGGTGGTTTGATTTCAATCATAAAAGAGAAACTAGTGGTCCATGAGGGGTAGTAGATCCAGAGTCATCAACCTCATGTTCCCTCCTCCATTTCACATCAGTCCTCTTTTTATCAACCCATACCTACCTAAAATACTGATTCATATGAGTGTCAAAACTTTCCAAGTTCCCCAAAAGCTCCTAAATCATTCCCTACTTAGATCTCTATCTAAGAAACCATGTAAAAGAAGGGAGGAGTATGTGTTGAGAGGAATGAATATCAAACTTGGTAAGGCCATTCTATTCCTAATTATCTTGAAGAGATATTTGATCAAATTAGACTTGACTTTGAATCTCACCTAGATAGAGAAGTTAAACTTGTAAATGAACATCTATCTTAGTCAATGGTAGTAATAAGAGCAATGAAATTTGAAGAGAAGGTGTCTTCAGTCATTCCCCAATTTATAACACATGCAATAGAAGAAGCTCCTAGATCCAAGGTTACAACTTGGAAACAAGTAAAAGAGTCATAGGGAAAGGAAGATAGGTAAATCCTACACCAAAATGTAAAAACTAAAGAGAAATCTAAAACCATCCAATCCCCATCTCTCCCTCTTTAAGAGTCTAGAGCATTCCCATCCTAGAGGTCCATTTAAGAGAATATATAGAAAGAGAATGAGGTGTTGGTTGTCAAAGGTAGGTAGCTAAATGAGCAAAATGAAACATCCATAACACCACTAGATTTTAATTCTCTTCTATAATTATTTCAAAAATATTACATTCTACTCTTTGAGAAGGATCCTATCCTTTAGGAGACATGTGAATAAGATCCAACTATAGTGACAGATATGAAGGCGGTGCAAGTGAGTTGGAAGAAGATATTTATATTAGCACACTTCTTGGCAAGGAGAAATATGCATCAATCCTTCATAATTTAAGAGATGGTCAACTTTAAGAAGACAAAGCTACTATTTTCCATGATAGTCTTGAGGAGTGTGAAAATGGAGCATCTATTCAACTTGTAATAATTGTAGGATAAGTTAATAGTCTATAAGAGTTTTTAAATGTTTAGGAAAAGTTATGTGTTGATGTTGAAGCTCGTAATTTCATTAAATATGAAGGACACATTATTTTTTTCCAAGATGTGTTTGTTAGTGACCATGAGGTCCCAAAAGTGGATGAAACATTATATCATGATCACAATCACATGGAATTTCAAGAGGATGATGAAGATATATTGACATAGTATTCAGAGATTTGTAGTGAGTTTGAGACTCTTCAATATTTTATACCTTCTCTTGGATAGATTGAGAGTGTTGTTTTAGCTATCCTTCTTATTAAAGAGTAAAATGTGAGGCCTAAAGATCATAAAATAAAGTCACTTGATTAGTTTATAGTAGATAGTCATCCATTTAAGGGTCATCAAAATATCAAATTTATTGGTTTAGATATTGAAGAACTTATTGAGCCTAGAGAGAATCTTGAGAGTGAAATTGTAGTAGTAGATGGAATCCTTGCAGGTGATCATAATAGAATGCTTCAAGAAGAAATCCTAGTTGTATTTGATCTTGTTGAGTTAGTGGTTGACCAACATGATAGAGTTATAAAGCCTAATGTATCTTTGTAAGTGATCATGGTCAATTAGGATCAACATGAGGTATACTTTGAAACAAAAAGTGAATATGTTTTCATAGGTCATTTGTTTGTAGCTGACATTTCACTTAAGAGTATTCCAAATGAGTTGTCAAACATGAAGACTCCTCTATCAAGAATCATACTTATGCAAAAACTTAATCCAAACCATGGAATATCTCATAGAAGTAGAGTCTAAATAAATGTCCACTTTTAGCCAGGAGGAAGAAGATGCGTTCAAGTTAGTTTTTTTAGTAGGTTGTCTTATTTCAATAAGTGTGTCATTGTAAGTGTGGTGTTATATGCCTTAGTTACTTTATTCTCCTCTCTTGTTGTTTCTTAGGTGTTAGGTGCTATTTATTTTTGTTTTATTTCCTCTTTAAGTCCTTAAAGGTGTTATAAGGTTTTAAATATGATTTAAAGTCTAAGGAGATGGTCATCCAAATCATGTTGTCATATATGAGTCTTGTGCCTATCATGATGATATAGCTAGTTCTCTTGACCAGTAAGTTGGTTGACCCCTATGAGTCCCCAAAGATCTTGAGAATTTTTCCTCCCAAGATAAATTTAAACCCCTACAATAAAAAACGTTCCCATGACACCCATCCAATCTTTCACATGGTAATATTCATGCATTGTGATGTCTTCTTTGCTCTCTTTTGTAAGAAGTTTACCATTTTTTGAGGGGTCATGGTATGGGATAGACATTACTTGAGATATCCTCATTTCATAACCTATTTTGAGTATTTATATGGTGTAATAAGTTTTCATGATGTTCCATGGGTGAGTGGGGGAGTGTAAAATGTCTTTTTAAGTCTAGAGAATTGTTTAAACCATGTTTGACAAAGTTAAGGTCTCTTAGCAAAAGTTAAGTTAATTTGGAGAGTTTAAGGTTACTAGTTATCACAGCATTTAGGCATGTTTTAAGACATTTCTTGTGAGAGAGACCTTGATAGTAGATGTTAAGGGTTTCCATATCATGTTTGGGTTTTAATGTGAATTCTAATGATGTATTCAAGGTCATTATCCATGGTTTACTCATTAAAACTTGTTTGAATCCTTGATTCACCCTTTAAGTCATCAAATGATCCTTCAAACATCTCATATGAGTCAAATTACATTGTAAATATTTTTAAAATGATAAATTTTGTATGTAAAATTATATTATAGGTCTTAAAAGGGGTCTCATTGACATTCTAAGTCATAGCAAAGTGTTTGCGTGCATAAAATGGTCCATTTTAGAGGTCAAAAACATTTTCCATTAATCAAAAGGGCCCCACACATGGTAAGTGTGACATTTAATATTACCCAAAAATAATATTTTATTTTAAAAAATTATTTTCCTATATTTTACATCCTCTAAGCCTCAAATGAAATTTCAAGGAACTAAATCATGAAAAGATGCAAAAAAGAAAGGGTTTTACAAGTGTTTATGGCTTGTATGGATCCATACATTATGGTCATGACAAAAGGAATTAATAAATGTGTATATGGGAAATATTTAATATTTAATATTTAATAATATATTATTTTCAAGGTCAAACATGCCAAAAATTGATCCATTTCTTCCATCGAGTTCCTAGGCAGCTCAAGAGAGCTAGTCAGGTTTGTGAATAGTATGGACAAGAGAGAGAAGGTGAGGATCCAAGATTTTGGGGATAGGAATGGGGTATAATTACCTTTAAATTATTTAAATTATTATTTAAACTAATTTCCCATTATATATGAACAATATTTAATAACTCATGCAACCAAATTTGTATTCCTCATCCACACAGGGTTATCTTTCCAATAGTTTTAGTGCAGTTTTGGCTGGTTTGATGCAATCAGTGATTATACATGTATTATAAAAGTAATAAATGTCCATATATATAATTATAAACTATTATTACACATTTATGAGCCATAAATAATAAGGAAACCTCCATGTTTTCACATGTGCAAGCTACAGGTAATGTCTCTTTAGGTTGTAGAGCATTAAATGCATAAAAATGGAAGTGGATGATGTTATAAGTTATATGATGAGTTATTTTAATCCATAAAATTAATAATTTTATGTATTAAAAACTCATATAATTCATCATACAAATAAAATCCTTTAAGTCATGATCTAATGTAAATGTTATGTATATAATGTGGTCTACTTGTAAGTGTGAACAAGGTGTTATGGTAATGACTATAGAGAACCTTCATTAGGTTTTTATAAAGGTATACATGTAATTTACCTATTATTTATTATTATTTTTTTTTTACTCATGACCCTCACTTACCTATACTTAAAACATTCTCATCCTTAATATCTTTGGAGACAACCCCTCATTTAAGCACCTATAGGCCTATTGAGGCAGACCAAACAAATGGAGTGTTGGTTGTTGGGATGGGGTGTAAAAGGTTTAGGAACCAAATATATTAATAATAATATATTAATAAGTATTAGGGGTGGAGTTAAAATTATCAAACAAATACCAACACCATCAACCTACCCTAGATGACAACCTCAGTCAAAATTCCCACTAAATACATAGAGGGTTGTGATTACATATTCAAGGATACATTGATGGTGTGATGATATTGAAGGGTTTAGGGGGTTATAGTGAGAAATATAGTATATTAAACATGATTATGTCACTAAATATAATAATGGATCATTAAGAAAAGATAAATCCACATTTCAAATGGGCATTCACAGTGAAGAAGCTCAAAGTTGCATATATAGGCCTAGTTATAGAAATAGGGTAGTTTGAGCATAGAAACCTATTCAAAAGAGAATTTAAGGTGTATTATATGTATTGTTTCTAAAACTCTATATCATATATTATAAATTATAATAAATGGAGATGAAATTTACATGAAGAGGAGGCTCACCTCCTTACACACAATCAAGATCAAGTTGTTATACATAGGCCACTCATAAGGAAGTACAGTAGCTAAATGGAAAGTTAACTTGATAAGAAACTAAAAGTGGTTTTTAATAATACATATGTCATATTCATCATTATATACTATCAAAAATAACCTCAAGGTGATAACAAGACATAAACTCATACTCATAGTCCAAGTAGGCCCCATTTAATCGCCTACAAGCATTGTCATGAGTAAGAGAATGAAAATGTGATGAAACATGATTGGTGGAGAGGAGTGAAAGATAAATAATAAAAATTATTGAATTTCATTTCAAGGTTCTCAAGCTCTCTTTAGTTTTTGGGTCCTTGAATGTAAACAAGAATCTTGGTAGGTTAATAGGCCTTTTAGGCCTAAACTAGGTAGTCACAAGCGTAATCATAGAAATGGAAGACATTTGAATGATTAGAGTCTATTTGAGAGTTGGAAATATTTTAATTGGAAGTGATAAGGAATTTAAAATTTTTAAAATAGGATAAGAGACTCAATTTGAACAAGAAAAATGCTAAATTAAGCCCTTAGGAATAAAAACTCAGATGAGTTATCTTCTTTGGTATAAAAACTCTTCTTATTTTTGAATGATTGTTTCCTTCATTATTATTGAAATATCTATTATTATTATCAAAATTATAGGCCTTCATATTATATCCATGATGTTCATCATGTTATTCATCATCCTTAGCCTTATGCTTATGAGGAAAATTGTTTGCAAAATGTCCATTTTTTCCATAGTTGAAACACTTGAATGGCAAATTACCTTTATACTTACATAAACCTATCTTTAGATTCATATAAAACATGGTAATAAATTCATCATCATCAACATAATTTGAACATACCTTATCCTTGACCTTCTCAGCCTTTGAATTATTTTCAACTTTGAAAATGCTTCTTTCTTGGGAGGTCTTCCTTCATTTTTTCTCATCTCATAGGCAGTCAAGATGCTATGAAGTCCATCTATATCTAGCTTGTCTAAATATTACATCTCTTCTAATATAGATACCTTAGATTCAAAATTAAGATTTAGTGATATTAACACCTTTTGAACAATAGTATACCCTTTCACTTTTCCCAATCTTCTAATTATATTAATAACTTCATCAACCCTTAATAGGTAGGATGCAATAGTTTCATCTTCATTTATATTCAAGCTTTAAAACTATCTTTTGTGGGTCTGTAATTTAGAAAACTTCACCTTGGTGCCTCCTTCATAGATGGTCTTTAATTTTTCCCATATATCTTTGAATGATACATAATGCATTACATTTACAAGATTTGCCTATGATAGGCCATATATAATGGCATTCATTGACTTGGAGTTATTTTCATTATCCTTCTTACCTGCTACATTTGTTGCTAGAATTAGAGGTACAATATAACCATCCATAACTAACTAACAAATATCATGTCCTTTTGATATAAGATATATTTTCATTCTAACATTCCAAAAGGCATTGTTAGATACATTAATCAATGGATCCTTACTAGTAGAGAAACCACTTTGAGCTTGATAACTAGTCATCCTTGATTCTTAGGATCTCTTTTATGATTTTAGATCTACTTCAAAGGAATAGGATCTGATACCAATTTTTGGAAGCACAATGATTGAGAGAGGGGGGTGAATAAATATTCAAAACATTTCATTCAATTCCATTGAATCAAACATGGACCTTTCTAACAAGTATGTATATATTAATAATCATAAGCATAAAATCATAAGAGAATGAAATACATGGACACAAAATATACATCAAAAAACCTTAAAGGGAATAAAAACCATTGATGAATAAAATGGACTAAAATATTATAAGAAAAATATCAATCTTTAATGAAGCACCCACTTCACATGGAGCACTAACCCTAACTAGATAAGCACCAAATTATAAGGAGGCACCAACACCCTAGATGACTCAATACCAACCCAACCACATAAAACAGTTGATAATCTTGAAAATACTTTTTTTCTCCCAAAATAGATGATGATATTATCCTTCAACTCTTTTCTCACTTCTATCCCTTTCAAATTGGCTTCTAGCCCTCTTTGCTCAACTATCCCTCTTCATGGCTTGATTAGGTCTTCTGACCTTGACCCTCATATATAGAACCTTTGTTAGATATTAATGACACTTATCTGATAGTACACATGACCTCCTTCTAGTCACCAATGATCCATGTCATTCTATTCTTCTTTGTTCTCTCTCTTAGCACACCAAATAGGTCTAAACTACCTTGCTTTTATACAAGTCATTTTTTTATCATATCCTTCTTAGTCGACGACACATTAAAATAAATGTTGGAAATATTATCATTTATGTCAAAAGTCTATAAAAATAGAATTTAATGTCTAAAGGTGTTTTTAATGTTCATATCTTGGATAAAGTGTGTTAATATTAATTAAATATTAAATAATATATTTTTGGTTACATATAGACAAAAGAGGTCCCATGAGGAAATCAAAAAGTCACTAAGTAAAGACAAAAGAGGGAAAGGATGCATTTTCCCATGAAGGGTCACCTTGAATAATTTGAAGAGTCACTAGGTAAAGACAAAGAAATAATTTGAAGGGTCATACAAGTTTGGCACCATTTTCCATGTGAATTGAAAGGTCACAAAGGGTGAATGCCAAAGGTTATTTAGAATTATATAAAAGGAGGTTTGGGAAGCCATTTGTAATAAGCAAGGAAGAGCATGGTTTGTAATTGTTATAACTAGCTTAAAATAGCAAAGGATAGAAAAGAAAGAGATATAGTAGTGTGTTATCATTTGTTGAGAAAGCAACATTGAGAGATGGTTTGTGTTTTATACACAAAGGGGTTAGTGCTCCTATGGGTTGGTGCTCACAAATCATTATTGTGTTGGTACTCAGCAAAGGTGTTGGTGATCCTATGGGTTGTTGCTCATAAATCATTGTTATGTTGGTGTTCAGTAAAGGGGTTAGTACTCCTACAAGTTGGTGCTTGTGAACTTTATTAATTTGAGTTGGTGCTCATTTATATACTTGAGATTATTATTTGTGGTTTTTCCCACTTTGGGTTTCCACTTAAAATTTGGTATCTCTTTCTCTCTTATGTGGTGCATGTTATTAATTTTAATTTTATTGCATATCTTGAATGTATGATTAATTGGTTAAATCAAATGGAATTTGATTAGGTAAAAGTTAAATTCATGCTAAAAAATAGTATCAGAGCAAGTTCCTTTGGAAAGAGTTTAATAACTTAAAAGGTAGATCAAGGAAAACACAAGATGGCCAAAAAACTAAGGAAGGAGAATCAAGAGTTGAAATATGTGGTCAAAGATATTAAGGATTAGGTATGTATCTTGGAATCTAAGTTGGTTTTAGAATCAAAAGAAGATAAGATGTCTAAATTTTAAGAATCAGATAGAGGTTGCATTTTCAAGTTTGAGATCAAGAGAAGAAGAGTGTGATCAGTTGAAGTATAAATTAGGTTGTTTAAAGGATAATCATGAGATGATCATAGTCAAGGTTGAGAAACATCATGAGATATCAGTCCAAGTTAAGAAGGATGCAAGTTCGAAGGGAAAATTAAATAAGCCAATCAGGTAGCCTAATGCTTTTAGGTTATCAAATTCTTTTCATGGCCACTATTTTGTTTGTCATCATGTTGGTCATAGTTCAAGAGATTGTTTGAGGAGAATTAATCAATTAAAGAGATATTTTAGTCATCTTCAATCAAAAAGTATGAGAAATGTTGTTTTCTTTTATTTTCATAAGGTTGACCATATTGTTAAATTATGTTTAAATGGAGTAAAGAGATCCTCAAAGTATTTTAAAGGATATAGAGCCCCTATAAGGTATGATAATAGCCAAACTCAATTATTGAGACCTAAGATAGTGAAGGTTGATCAGGTTGAGTCTAAGAGTGAGAATAGATTACTTGCTATAGATGAGAAAGAATAAGATAGGAAGGACTATGTGAAACTCTTATTATAAAGAAATAAAATGAATACTAGTCCTAAATGGCTTGTAGATCAAAGATAATCTCTTGTTACATTTGAGCATGAGCCATGTCAAGATAAGATAGTTGCAAGAGTTGAGAAGATGAACAACATCATGAATGTTGAGGATAGTGAGTCAAAGAAGTTAAACATGATTAAATGGATTCTAAGAGAAAGATGCAAGAAGATCAAAGAAGTAATAGATGAGGTGAGGGAATCTCTTAAGATTTTATTCAAGTAACCTTTGTGTGGGATGTATCTTTTAGGCTTCAAGGAGACACTTTATAGAAAAAATAAATCATGATGGATGCATGTTGTGTCTTGGCTTTGTTTCATGATAAGAACATCATGAAGGTGAGTTGATAGATTAATTTGTATATCAGTTCAGGGGGGAAAGTATAGGAATAGGTACATGAATAGGTTCAAAAAATAGGATGATACAATAAGGGGGAGTTACTATATGTTTCTTAGTTGGTAGTATGTGTAGGTTGGCATGCGCAGTATAGGTTTTAGGATGTGGCAGTATTAGTTTGAGGTTGCCATTAATGATAAATGGGGAGATTGTTGAAAATATGATCATTGATGTAAAAATTCTAGCAATATATCATTTAATGTTTAAAGGTGTTTTTAATGTTCATATCTTGGCTAAAGTGTGTTAATATTAATTAAATATTAATGAATACATTTTTGGTTGCATAAAGACAAAAGAGGGCCCATGAGGAAGTCAAAGAGTCAGAAAGTAAAGACAAAAGAGGGAAAGGATGAATTTTCCCATGAAGGGTCACCTTGAGAAATTTGAAGACTCATGAGATAAAGACAAAATAAAGAAAGGATGCATTTCCCCATGAAGGGTCACCATGTGACTTTTGATATGGAAGAATTTGAAGGTTCATGCAAGTTTGGCACCATTTTCCATGTGAATTGAAATGTCACAAAGGGTTAATTCCAAAGGTTATTTGGAATGCTATAAAAGGAGGCTTGGAAAGCCATTTGTAAAAAGGAAGGAAGAGCATGGTTTTTAATTGTTATATCTAGTTTAGAAGAGAAAAGGAGAGAAAAGAAAGAGATATAGTAGTGTGCTATCATTTGTTGAGAAAGCAACATTGAGATATAGTTTGTGTTTTATACACAAAGGGGTTATTTCTCACAAATCATTATTATTTTGGTGCTTAACAAAGGGGTTGGTACTCCTATGGGTTTGTGCTCACAAATCATTATTGTTTTGGTGCTCAGAAAAGTGGTTGGTGCTCTTATAAGTTAGTGCTTGTAAAATTTGTAAATTTGAGTTGGTGTTTATTTATATACTTGAGATTATTCTTTGTGGTTCTTTCTAATTTGCTTTTCCATGTAAAATATGGTCTCTCTCTCTCTCTCTCTCTCTCTCTCTCTCTCTCTCTCTCTCTCTCTCTCTCTCTCTCTCTCTCTCTCTCTCTCTCTCTCTCTCTCTCTCTCTCTCTCTCTCTCTCTCTCTCTCTCTCTCTCTCTCTCTCTCGTGTGGTGCATGTTATTTCTTTCTATTTTATTGCATATCTTGAATGTATGATTAAATAGTTAAATCAATTCATACTTAAGAATTAATTAGGTTATAAATTAATAAGTCTCATATAAAGATAATATTACTTAATCATGAATCAATCAATACATTAGGTTGGCCATAGCTCAATTAGCCCTTATTCCTATTTTAGGCTTAATAGAGACCTAATAGGTATTCTTAACAACATGTTACCCTTTGATATTTATTGAAGCATATTAAAAAAAATCACATGGTAGGAAAACATAATATTACACTCTAATATATGCTATATAACTTAAATTTAGGTCTACAACACCTTTTAGGTCCAACCACCAATTGAACCCTTTTTCAAAACATTGTTCATAAAAGCCATGTGCATATACAAAAACTATATCTTGAACAATTGAGGCATAAAATCTATTATGGAAAAAAATTACACATTAAAAAACCTCATAACCTCATCATCAGTTAAAACTTCATTATATGCTTTAACTCAGGGTAAACATGCTCAACCTCTTCTTTACAAGATGTTCATTCAGAACTGCCAACTAAGTTTAAAACATAGTCAAGGATACATGAAATTATGATACATGATTAAACATATTAAATGGATTTTAATTAATTAAAAATATCTTATATCATAATCAAAGAAACATACATCAATTATATCATGAGATCTAATGAAAACTATTGGTCTTGCAAACTAATCTATTGATCTTCTCTCTCATAGACTCTACTCAATTAGACAAGTCATTTTAAATTCAATGTTCCAACCTATTACACTCACTTAAAAGATTATAAAAAACATGGATAGATTATTCAAGTCCCAAATAACATAATAATTCACTTCAATGCATCACTATTACATAAAAACACATTAGGAATAATCTTCTCACTTCTGTCTGATTTTCTTACTATCTGCATCACTAGGTCTATTAGTGACTGACAAACTTGGATCACCAAATTTGAAGACATAAGTTATGGAACATATATATTAACATTAATTAATAATAAATATAAGTCTCACACTTTGATCTTCATCCATCAAGTAACTTTTACTCAGTCAACTCTATTTACTAAAATAGATTTATGAAGAACAAACAGTTTCTTATAGGATCTACTCACTCACCTGAGAAACCAATCATACCTAGATATTCATTGGAGAGTTTAATATAACTTTTAATCACTTATATGACCATAAAAAACCATTATTATCTATTTATAAAAATATATTCAACATCAAGTCAATGTTAGGGTTTTATGAGGGTTTGGACCATCTTCTAGTCTTAACGATCATTCATAAAACTTATCTCCTCTTTCCAAAAACTAATGCTTGGAATTTTATATATAAACCTTCATAATTTACCATGATTAAATTATATCCTCATGTATATGATACACACTCCAATTATTACTTGAGAAACCTTCTTGGGTAGATAACTCTTCATCATTTTGTGTACATGAGAAACCTTGAAACAATTTTCAAGCCTTTTCTTCCAAACCATGACCTAAAACTTCATGAAAATACTTAAAACATCTTGAATCACCTCTATAAATGATCATATGCTCACCCATGTCATGGAAACTAATCTAGATACCTTATCTAGTTACCATCTCTCTTTTGATTTCTAGTACTTGACTTGTAAATTTAATTAGGCCTTGAATCTGGCCTTCTATCCACTATCTAATGATCTCAAAATCTCATGCATATTCCATGAAATATCATATAATTATTAAATATTTTAAAACATTCTTCATATGACTTATCAAAAGCTCATGATGCCTCTTTACACCAAGTAGGATCTAGAACTAGTATAGTTACATATTTGGATTGAAGTACTTACCCTTATAGACTTCATCTTAAAACTCTCCTATGTGTTCCAATGCCTCTTGTGTATGCTCAATAAAACTCATACACTCACTCTTATTTAGGTATATAATAGATAATATTTTTAGCTCACTTTGAGCATCTTTATAGTTATTTATAGATCTTTAGAGATTGATTGGGATCTTTATAACATCTTTAGATTTGCATACATAGATCATCAAATATGACCTTTTTATCATTTACAAGGCCATCAATACCTTATGTATAACTCAAACAACCTATATTATGTTTAAACATAGTTAATCATTCTTCAAAGCATTCACATATTTATAGCATCTTTAGAACTACTTATATAAATATTTCAAGCATATAATTTCTTCTTTGGAGCTCATTTATTTCATTATGATACCTACACATACCATCTCACAAGGTATAGACAAATCATTAAAAGATGGTTGACACTTGACATACTAACATATATGTTGGTTGAATATTTTGTCGATTAGCATACTGATAAACAAAATAGGTCTGATCAGCCAAAGTAGGAAGATTAGTCATCCAAATATGTAGGTTTACCACATCAGAAGCACACTAATCTCTCCTCTCATCAAGGGGAGGTCCCATGTAGGTATGCTATGTATATATAAATAGAAAATAATACTCAAGGATAGGACAAACCATCCATCTCTCTTTCTTTAGAGATGATGCATATAAATCAAAGGAAAAAATCAATGGAAATAATAGACAACACTCCTCTTATTTTAGAAGTACTATTCAACAAACCACACGAATACTCCTGGTAGTAAATGCAAAATGTAGTAAAGGATGTATTAACCAGTAGATCAAGATGCATCATAAAGTCTCCACCTAAATTGCTCAAGAGTAAGATATGAAGGACAATGAGGGCACAAAGTCTTCCCAAAGTCCTTTACATAGAAATGAAAAGAAAACACACTGAAAGGCAATTATGGGGGCACAAAGTCTCTCCATAATTGACTCTTTAGGACACCTTCCTAACTAATTTCACTCATTCTACTTGTTGAATTAAAATAATAGAAAATGTATTAAGGAAAAAGACATAAGAATAGTTTCCTCAACAACAAAGATATAACAACACAAAGTCTAAAAACCACTTGCTTTCTTATTCCAATAACAAAATATGATAAACAAACTGAGCTCAAAGTCTCAGAAGTGTCTTTCAATTTGGGTAGAGTTTCATTCTGATTGTCAAAAAGAGATCCATTTACATTAGAAGAGAGTCCCTTATATAGCCTTTTCAAGAAGGACTTGGGAATAGTAACACATCATGTTACATTGGAATATGTTAAGAAGATAGGCTAGAACTTAGGGACATTTACCCATTTGATTATATCAATGTAGAAAAACAAGTCATGCTATTAAAAGTTTGAAACTTTCAATGTCCACCTGATGATCTGATCCTACCTTCATCATTCCCCCTTTTTTGGTTAATTGAATCGGGTCCTAGATTCAATTTGTTGTTATGTTCCTTCCTTGCTTTTTGCTAGTCTTGGCCTTAAAGTCTGTGAATGCATTCAAGTCTATAGATTCAAAGGATCAATGGCAATTTTATGAACTTTAATTTGACATCTTCAGGTGCATCACCCCTTGGTCCTTCTTCAGCTTTCTGTTTGAACTTTTCTCCCAAAGGGAACCTACCTTTTAAGCCTTAAGAAATGATCCACTTTGGGTCCCCTGCAAGGGTATCTGCCCTTCAAGTGGTCTTCAAATGACCTTCAGGATTATATTTTTACATCTTCCTAAAGGGAAGGTGACCCTTCAGCTTCAGGGAATTATTCTTCAATTTGGTTGCTGAGAGTCCCTCGCAAGGGCACCTGTCCTTCGGGGTCCTTCAGTGGCCTTTTCCTTAAGAGTCTCTCACAGCTTTTTTCTTTATCGAACTATTCATCGAGGTTTCCTACGGACAATTTCCATGGGTAGTTTCCTCAAGCTTTCTCTATAGATAAATTCCCATGGACAAAAAGTCTGGGGATAAATTCCCATGGACAAAAAGTCTATGGAAATTTTTTGCCTTTGTAAAATCCTTTGGGTTTTCCTACACCTGCGGTTGGTTCTTAAATTATTTTAGACTTTTTATCTGAAGGAATTCCTTTAGACAAAAAGTTTGAAGAAATTTATGCCTTTATCCACCTTAGTTTCTTTTGAATTCCAAAAAAATTACCTTTGTCGCCTTCTTTGAAAATGACCCATCCGAAGGGTACTTTTGTTGACCAAGTGCCCTCCATAAGGGCACTTGTCCTTCAGGAGGATCTTTGAACTTTTACATTGGATCACTCCTTTGAACCAAGCTATTGAACCACTCTATTGAACTAAGGCTTTGAACCTCTTCATTGAACCAAGGCTTTGAACCTCTTCATTGAACCAAGGCTTTGAACCAACTATTAAACCATTTGATTGAACCGCTTGGTTGAACCAAAATGGTTCAAGCCAATGAATCCTTTGTTTGAAACAACTATTGAACCTCTTCATTGAACTAATTGGTTAAACCAAGCTTTGAACCAAAATGGTTCAAGTTGATGGTTTAATTGAATGAACCAAGTCGATGAACCGCTCAATTGAAACACAAGACATTGAACCTCTTCGTTAAACCAAGAATTTGAATCAAAATGGTTCAAGCCAATGGTTCATTTGATTGAACTAAAGCAATGAAATAACCATTGAACCAAAAGATTTTAAACCAACTATTGAACTAAGTTTTGGTTCAACGGTTCAAACAAAGCCTTGAATTGACTGACGAACCATTTGATTGAACCAAAGGATGAATCGATCCTAAAAATGACCAAATGTTAGAAACTGATTCTTTTGGTTAAACCCACCTAAAAAAGCCTTTGAACCTATAGAATTGAACCTAACTATAGAGTTTATAGAAACCAAGTCCGTAGTTTTCTCTAACCTTGAAAGAGTTTGTAGATTTAAGCCTACAGAGTCTGTAGATTTCCTCTTCCTACTGAGTCCGTAGATTTTCTCTTCCTACTAAGCCCATAGATTTAAGCCTACAGAGTCCGTAGATTTTTTAGAAGCTTGAAAAATGAGGAATTCGAATGCCCAAGACAAATTTTGAAAAGGGAAGAGACAATTCTGGTCTGTAGGACCAAAATAGTTCAAATGTTGTCCCAAAAATGAGTGATATTTTTGGGGGACAACAACTGGCTCCAGTTGGGGAACTTCTGTCAACTGCAAAAAGAATTGAAAGGAGTAGAATCTAGAATCTCCAATGTCTTCATGTGTACCATTGGGTTATGGAGTCATGATACCCAAAAATGAAAGGCATCAAAAAAGGAAACAAAAAAAGTAAAATAGAATTAAAAAATGTACAAATATACATATATACAGATGTAATGATATGATACTTCAAGAGTTGAAGTGTTTTAGATGTTGCCCATTATGGGGTAGAGAAAAGAGTGTGCCACCTTGATATTTTAATAAAAATCTATTTTCACCAATGTGCTGATGAATTATAAATGGGCCTCTCCAAAGGGATTCAAACTTTCCATGCATCCCCTTTGGTTCTCTCCTTTTGTCCCACAACAAGACTTGATCCCCAATCTGGAAATCATGATTTTTGGCCTTTTGGTCAAAGATTTTCTTTACCAGACTTTGATGAGCAGAAATTATATCCACCACCATG
Organism: Torreya grandis; assembly: GCA_037957365.1. Lineage (NCBI taxonomy): Eukaryota > Viridiplantae > Streptophyta > Pinopsida > Cupressales > Taxaceae > Torreya > Torreya grandis. The sequence goes on along the minus strand of JARHVA010001103.1, from coordinate 2,476,837 downwards.
GTTCTCTGTTACTCCAGCTCAGTCAAGCATGTGATTATTTTATCAAGAGAGCTTTCATATGTCTGATCTTCAATTGCCTTTGCCAATTTCAAGGCTAGCAATTCTAAGGTGATTGGTATCTTAGCATTGATACCATAAATAATTTGAAAATGAGACATACCAATTGCCCTCTTTGGTGTGATTATGTCTACCCATAGAGCATCAAGCAATGCTTTATGCCATGTCCTTTGATTGTCATCTACTAACTTCTTGATGATCGTTACTAGGTTTTTATTGCTAGATTCAGCTTGTCCATTCTCTTATGGAAAATAATCAAAAGAATGAGAGAGTTTAATTCCATAATGGAAACAAAATTGTGTAATCTCTTGAGAGGTGAAACAAGGTGCATTATCAGTAACAATTTTGATTGGAACTCCAAACTTGGAAATGATATTCTCTTTGAGGAAGTTACATACAACTTTTGAAGTGGCATGCTTAGTTGGGATTGCTTCTACCCACTTTGTGAAATAATCAGTTGTTGTAAGGACATAATCATGTCCAACACTTGAATATGGGTTTATTGTCCCAATAAAATCAATTGCCCATTGCTGGAAAGGTTCTTCTATGATCATTGGCTTGAGAGGCATAGTAGCTAACTTGGGTCTTCCAACAAATTGCTGACAGAGTTCACATTTTCTCACCCACTTATGTGCATCTTGGAAAAGAGTTGGCTAGTAATACCTGGCTCACAGAATCTTGTGAGTAGTCATAGGAGCATAAAAATGTCCTCCATAGGCCAGATTGTGGAAATATTTCAAAAGTTGGCTTTGTTTCTCTTTGCATACATAGCGAAGAAATACTCTATGTATGCTTCTCTTGTACAAGCCATTGTCCCAAAGGACAAAATTGGTAGCTTTCAACTTGATAGTCCTCTTTTCTTGTAAGACAAATGAGCAGGACATTCAACATAAGTAAGGAAATGAGTGATACCTAAATACCACTCATTGGTAGTGGAGACAAAAAGAACTATTGGTGTCTCTTCCACTTGATTTTCTTCACATTGTGTGTCTTCTTGCTTATTGTCAACAATTAATTAGCATAGGCCTTTACCCCTAACCAGTTTTGTCAGCTTGATGTCTAGATCAAACTCTTAGATTTTTGGAATCCAATTACCTCTTTTTGTGCCAAACTCCTGCTAAGTTAATATAGACTTGACTGTAGTGTCAAGAACTAAGGCAGTAGTGTGTGAATTCAGAATATAGAAGCAAAAATGTTTGACTGCTTTCACCAAGGCATAATCATGCTTATCTATATTTGAATACTTCATCTCATGGGTTTTGAGAGGGCAACTCATGAAAGAGATAAGAGATTCCATACCTTCCTTATCTTGTTGAACAAGAATTGCTGAAAGAGTGTGTTCAGATGCATAGCTATATATGATGAAATCTTTATTGTAATCTAGGCAAACCAAGGTAGGGGTGTAAGCAATGGCAGTTTTGATATCCTAAAATGCTGATTTGTCTTCTTTAGTTCAGCTAAAGATGGTCTTCCCTTTCATCATGTTCACAATTTGTCTAGTCTTCTCAACAAATTTGGGGATGAATCTCCGTAAAAAATTCACCTTTCTGAAGAAAGAATGAACAACATTCTTACTTGTAAGCAAATTAAGTTATTGAATAGACTTGACTCTGTTTGAGTCAATCTTTATGCCTTCTTTTGACACAATGTCTCCAAGGAGTTTCCCTTCTGTTACTTCAAAAATAGACTTTTTAGGATTTAAGGAAATACCACTCTAGTGGTAGCATTCCAACACTTGTTGTAAGTGGAGTACATGATTAGATTGATGCTTTGAAAAGATAGTCAAGTCATAAAGGTATAACACTATGAATTTACCAATCTCATCTTTGAAAGCCAAATCCATTGCTCTCTGAAAGGTAGCACCAACATTTATTAAACCAAAAGGCATTCTTCTATATGCAAATGTGCCCCAAGGTGTGGTGAATGCAGTCTTGTTTTGGTCTACTTCACCAACTTCAACTTGATTATATCCTAAGAAGCCATCTAACATTGATAACATCTCTAAACCTGTCACTATTTGAAGCACTTTCTCCATAATTAGCAAAGGATAATTATCCTTCAAAGATACTTGATTCAGATTTTTGAAATCTACACAAATGCAAATTTTGACATTCTTCTTCCTTACAGGCACTATGTTTACAATCCATGTGGAATGATGGATTGAGAAGATGATTCTAGCATTTAATATTTTTTGTATCTCAGATAGAATAGTACATGATATTTTTAGATTATACTGTATGGATTTTTTCTTATAGGGCATTGAGTCAGCCTTGAGAGGAATCTCATGGTGGATTTCATCTGGTTTGAGAGACTTCAAGTCTTCATAAGAATATGCTAAGACATCTATGTATTGACAGAGTAAAGAGGTGAAATTGAATCTTTCTTCAGGGGTGTAGCACTTACCAATATTGACCATCTTGGGATTTTTTTTAGTAGTCAGATTCACTTGATCGAATCTTTGAGAGAAACTCAAGTTTGTTTGTTGTTGTTTGATGAATCTATCATGCTTGTCAAATAGATTTTCAAGAGAAACCAGGGCTTTAGGAGTTTTGTTTCCTTTCAACTGTAAGAATTCTTTATTTATATCTAAACTAGATTCAGACATAGATTCATTCTTCTGAGATTCACTGCCTTCAAAACATAGTTGTTCAAAATTATCTTTTTGTTCTAGGAAGGCAATGATTTGATGATCATCATTGAATACTTGCCAATGATCAGCATTGTCAAGAACATTTGGTCTATAGACCAGCTCAATGGTATATCTATCTTCTTTGAAATCTAAATGAGGAACTAAGAGAGTTCCTAAAATAGCAAGTGCATCAGCTTTGTCATTAGACTCTCTAGGTATGGCAGAAATGTTGAAAGCATCAAAGCTTTAAATTTGATCCCAAACCAAGTTATGGTAGTGGCATAATATTTCATTCTTGTTTTGGTATAATTTCCTCACTTGACAAACCACTAATTTAGCATCCCTTTTGGCATGAATATATTTGATGCCTTTTTCTTGAGCAGCTTTCATGCCAAGCAACACAGACTCGTATTCAATTGTATTGTTAGTGTTGCTAAACTATAGTTTGTAAGATGAAGGGAACATATCTCCTTGAAGAGATATCGAAACAATCCCAGCTCCTGAACTAATAGAGGAATAGCTACCATCAAATTCCAAAGTCCATATCTCATCTGATACTAATTTTTATTTAGACTTTTCTTCATCAAAGATGAAGGATCTTTCTTGGTATATACTACAACCTACTAGTTTTTTTGTTATTCTTGTTGAACTAATTTCTGAGTTAACACTTTCAAGAATGATATCAAGTGTTTCATGCACTTCATTTGTAGATAGAAAATAGTTACCCATACCTGTAGATTCAAAAAGAATTTGAGCTTCAGGGGCTGATGTTTGGGTGACCACATATTTTGCTTCCTTTTTAGAGAACAACCTCTTCATTATGCCTTGTACAGGGATTCTTGCCTCAGATAGATCCATGCTTAGTTCTCCTCCCATGTCCTTACAAAAATTTCATCCAAGCAAAATGCCATAAGATTCTGGGACGTTAGCCACCAAGACAGTCATCTTGATTCTCTTGTCTAGAAAGGCTGCAAATGCAAATTGGGCATCTTTGATTTGCCCCAACAATGGTACTTTCTTGTTCTCCATGGAAAAACATCTCTTAAAGGTTTTGGTCAATGTGAGACCAAGATACTCAGCTACTTTAGCTAGCATGACATTATCAGATGTGCTTGAGTCTATAATATATTTACTTAGCTAGTGGCCATTAATTAACAGGGAAACATAGAAAGGTTCTATTTTTCTAGGAGCAGTTGGGGGAGTAATGACCAGATTATTTAGAATAGGCATGTTCTTTGGAGAATCAAGAGTTACCTTTTTAGCCTTTTGTCTTATAGGGATAGTTTGGTTTTTGACATATTGGACCAACTTATTCAATTGATCAGGATTGGACTACAAATATTTGAACTCAGACATTTGTATTTTTGTCTTTTTGACATGATCGATTATGTTAAATGGCTGAATCAAGCTAGGTATAGAGAAAGGTACTTCAACTTTCTAAATTTTAGTAGGGATGAGAGGTGGGCTCATTTTCAAATTTGAAGTAGAAGGAGAAGGCAAAATTGATGTATTTGCCTTTTGGGTGATTACCAAATCCTTTGACTAAAAAGGCATAGTGGTTCCATGCTTAGCAATCATGACTACTGGCTATGGTTGCTCTTCTATCTTCTCTCTATTAGCCTGATAGACTGATTGGTTTTTAGACTTGGTAAACACTACATATGATCCATCAATAGCTTCTCCTTTGCTTTTGAGTTCATCTTGGTAGTTTAGGAAACCAATGTGAGAGTTGCCAGCTGATTCTTCTTGATTTTCTTCAAGGAGATCAGTTTCATTTTCTTGATTCAATTCAGGCTGGAAAGAGAACTCTAATTCTAATTCAAGATATCCCATTGCTGAATTGGTTGGAGGAGCTTCCAAAGTAAGTTTCCTTTGTGGGAGAGGAAGGTGATTCTATTGCCCTTGATTCCTGGTAGCATTGCCTTGATATGACTGATTTGGGAATGTCCTTCTATATGAAGGAGCAGAAGACATTCCTTGAGCCATTTGCTTTTTGAGAGCAAGCAACTCATTTGCTAATTTTTGAACCATTATATTTATGGTGCCTATAGATACATATTCAGAAGATGATGAAGCTCTATTTCTATTTAGATCTCTTCTTATCTTCCCTGCTAAGATGAGATCATCTTCTACTTCAGTGGCCAAATGTTGAGATGTAGCAAGATCTATTTGACCAGCATGTCTTAAGAGAAAACTTACTTCAGGTAGCTGAGAATTAATGAAAAAGCATTTGAGATTCTCAACTGTAGGTCAAGCTATTACAAGAATTATATTCCTTAGTTTGTCAAATTTGGCTATGAAGTCTCTCATATGCTCATAAGGATCTTTCTTCATCTGTGTAATTTGAGCCAAAAGTGCATGTGCATCTTTTACAGGTTTGAATCTAGCTTCAAACTTATCTTTGAGATTATTCCAATCAGTTACTAACCGAGCCTGTATAATGTCTCCACAAAAATCCTGACTGCTACATCTTCAAATTCTACTCCAATTACTCCATAAGCTATGCTGAAGGCTGCAATGTGTTCATCAAGATGAACTTTCCCATCACCATAGAATTTGGGGAAATTCTTCCTTGAACTATGTGGAAGCTCATGTAGAGGTGGAGTAAGATTGAGAGGACCAAAAGCATTACCCCTAGGGCCTTAAACTGCCATTGTAGGATTATGAAAATGAGGGATGACAAATCTCAAAGGAGTGATTATTGGCAAAGCTTTATCAACAATAAAAGTAGATACTTCATCTGGCAATGGAGATCTGACTTTAGTAGGAGGAAAGCTCTTGGTTCGTTAGAGATGAGATGGTGAAGGAAACAAATCAAAATCACTTTGTTGTACTAACTCCAATATAGGGTCAACGATACCTTTAGCCCTTTGGCTTTGTGCATACCTTGAATCTTCCAGATTGTGAAACAAAAGTGGAAAGGAATTGACTTTGCTTTAGTTAAATCTTGAGGCTTTAAACTGTGTGCTCTTTCCTAATCAGTGTGGAGGTGAATTGATAGATTATAAATGGATAATGGATTTTAGATCCCTAGCAGAGTCACCAAAAACTATTGGTTGAATATTTTGTTGATCAGCATACTGATAAATAAAATAGGTCTAATCAGCCAAAGTAGGAAGATTAGTCATCCAAATGTGTAGGTTTACCACATCAGAAGGACATTGATCTCTCCTCTCATCAAGGGGAGGTTCCTTGTAGGTATGCTATATATATATATATATATATATATATAAATAGAAAATAATACTCAAGGGTAGGACAAACCATCCATCTCTCTTTCTTTAGAGATGATGCATACAAATAAAAGGAAAAAGTCAATGGAAATAACAGATAGCACTCCTCTTCTTTCAGAAGTACTATTCAACAAACCACAAGAATACTCTTGGTAGTAAATGCAAAATGTAGTAAAGGACGTATTGACTAGTAGATCGAGATGCAACACAAAGTCTCCAATTGAATTGCTCAAGAGTAAGATACGAAGGACAATGGAGGCACAAAGTCTTCCCAAAGTCCTTTACATAGAAATAAAAAGAAAACACACTGAAAGGCAATTATGGGAGCACAAAGTCTCTCCACAATTGACTCTTTAGGACACCTCCTTGACTAATTTCACTAATTCTGCTTGTTGAATTAAAGGAATAAAAAATGTATTAAGGAAAAAGACATTATAATAGTTTCCTCAAAAACAAAGATATTACAACACAAAGTCTAAAAAACCACTTGCTTTCTTATTCTAATAACAAAATATGATAAACAAACTAAGCTCAAAGTCTCAGTAGTGTCTTTCAATTTGGGCAGAGTTTCATTCTGATTGTCAAAAAGAGATCCATTTATAATAGAAGAGAGTCCCTTATATATCCTTTTCAAGAAGGACTCGGGAATAGTAACACATCATGTTGCGTTAGAATCTGTTAAGAAGATAGGCTGAAACTTAGGGGCATTTACCCATTTGATTATATCAATGCAGAGAAACAAATCATGCTATTGAAAATTTTCAACTTTCAATGTCCACCTAGCGATCTAATCCTACCTTCATTATTCCCCCTTTTCTAGTTAATTAAATCAGGTCCTGGATTCAATTTGATGTTTTGTTCCTTCCTCACTTTCTGCTGGTCTTGGCCTTAAGGTCTATGAATGCATTTAGGTCTATAGATTCAAAGGATTAATATCTATTTTATGAGATTTAATTTGATGTCTTCGGGTACGTCACCCCTTGGTCCTTCTTTGGCTTTCCTATTTGAGCTTTTCTCCCAAAGGGAACTTGCCTTTTGGGCCTTAATAAATGATCCACTTTGGGTCCCCTACAAGGGTATCTACCCTTCAGGTGATCTTCAAATGGCCTTTGAGCTTCTAGTTTTACATTTTCTCGAAGGGAAGGTGACCCTTTAGCTTTAGGGAAGTATTCTTCAATTTGGTAGCTGAGAGTCCCCCGCAAGGGCACCTGCCCTTTAGGGTCCTTCAGTGTCCTTTTCCTTAAGAGTCTCTCACAACTTTTTTCTTTATTAGACTATTCATTGAGCTTTCCTATGGATAATTTCCATGGGTATTTTCTTTGAGCTTTCTCCGTGGACAAATTCTCGTAGACAAAAATTCCAGGGACAAATTCCCATGGACAAAAAGTCCACAGAAATTTCTTGCCTTTGTAAAATCCTTTGAGTTTTCCTACGCCTGTGACCATTTCTTGAATTCTTTTAGACTTTTTGTCTGAATGAATTCCTTCAGACAAAAAGTCTGAAGGAATTTATGCCTTTATTTGCCTTAGTCTCTTTTGAATTTCAAAAAAATTACCTTTGTGGGCTTTTTTGAAAATGACCCTTCCAAAGGGTACTTTTATTGACCAAGTGCCCTCCACAAGGGCACTTGCCCTTCAGAAGGATCTTTGAACTTTTACATTGGATCGCTCCTTTAAACCAAGCTGTTGAACCACTTTGTTGAACTAAGGCTTTGAACCTCTTCATTAAACCAAGGCTTTGAACCTCTTCATTGAACCAAGCCTTTGAACCAACTATTGAACCATTTGATTAAACCGCTTGATTGAACGAAAATGGTTCAAGCTGATGAACCCTTTATTTAAACCAACCATTTAACCTCTTTGTTGAACCAATCGGTTGAACCAAGCTTTGAACCAAAATGGTTCAAGCTGATAGTTCAATTGAATGAACCAAGTCGATGAACCGCTCCATTGAAACACAAGACGTTGAACCTCTTCATTGAACCAAGAATTTGAACCAAAATGGTTCAAGCTGATGGTTCATTTGATTAAACTGAAGTGATGAACTAACTATTGAACCAAAAGACATTGAACCAACCGTTGAACTAAGTTTTGGTTCAATGGTTTAAACAAAGCCTTGAATCGACTGATGAACCATTTGATTGAACCAAAGGATGAACCAATCTTGAAAATGACCAAGAAACTAATTCTTTTGGTTGAACCTGCCTGCAGAAGCCTTTGAACCTGTAGAACTGAACCTGCTTGTAGAGTCCATAGAAACCAAGTTTGTAGTTTTCTCTAACCTTGAAAGAGTCCATAGATTTAAGCATATAGAGTCTGTATATTTCCTCTTCCTAATGAGTCTGTAGATTTAAGCCTCCAGAGTTCATAGATTTATGAGAAGCTTGAAAAATGGGGAATTTGAATGCCTAGGACAAATTTTGAAAAGGGAAGAGACAATTTTGGTCTGTAGGACCAAAATAGTTCAAATGTTGTCCCAAAAATGAGTGATATTTTTGGGGGACAATAATATACATACTCATTTTGATTCTCAATGATATTAATCAAGTTGACATAAAAACATCTTTCAAATAGTACTTTCACATTATTGATTTTATACAGCAATAATACTTACTATGCTAATAGAACTCATCATACACATACCTCAAGGCTTAATTGAGCATTCATCTTCACAAGAACCTTTTGACAACAATGACACTATATTGACATCAATGAAATAACCATGTACCTTCAAAATAATCTTTGACATAAATGATAACATTAAATACCAAAGCTCAACATTCAATGACAATGTTGAACAATATCCTCCTTAATCAATGACAATGTCCAATATACTAGGTTAATCTAGACACAACCAAGGTTAAAAATAAAAATAACCTAACTAGGCTTATACTTAGTTTTAATAAATATAAATACAAGTTCCCTCACTCTCTTCCAATAATATTTTGTGTTTAATGGTTATTCTGCAGGAATGCCTTCAATAGGCTCTCAAGCAATGTTATAATGCCAAATTGGTTTAAGAAGTTTCACATTCCAAGCCAGGATAATCCTTAAGTGTTTTTAAATAAGGGATACCAAAATGGAAATTTCATTGATTAAAGTCTTTATTTCTCATAATTTGAGCATGAACATCCTCTATGCCAATAAATGAGCACTAGTTTTGACAAGGGAAGTAACATAGTTTTGTGTTTTATCTTCTATTTATAGTTTTGATAATTGTGTTAAACTTAACCAAGTACTTAGGAAATAGTATTTTAGTTTCTATTATATTTTTTATTTGAATTCTCTTTTGATTCACTAACAAGGAACTAAAGATATTTGGATCTTAAAATTCCTAATGATACATAATGGCAATCCTAGTAGGACCACACACCCTGCATGGACCAAATGAGTGATGTGGAACCTTCAAAATTATTTAAAAGATCACTCACAACTTTAAATTTTCAAATTTATGTCCAAATTTCACATCATTTTATTTAGTCACTAATTGATGACTTTGCCTTGCTAAATAACTTTGCCTATTTTATCCTCTATTTTGAAACTTTTTGTTTTGCAAGAAATGATAGCTTTACATCAATGACTTTGCAAAAAATGACAACATTGATTTATTGTGAAATCAGTGACATTGACCTATGTTGAATCATCCTCTATGGAAATGTTGAATTTAATGAATGAAAATGGCATTTTTGATCATGTATTTTGATGACTTTGCTAGGTAATTTTTCTTGTAGATTCAGCGATTTTGATCTATTTTCAACCCTAATCAGTGACTTTGACTAACATAAATGGTGATTTCATGCTTGAACAAAAATGGCTTCACCAAAAACATTTTATATCTATTTTATTCCATATGAAATTAGTGAATTTACTCTATTTATAAATTGATGACTTCATTCTATGTAAAAAACTTGAAAGTTTGAAATTTAAAATTATTTGTTGGTAAACTCTTTTGATAGTGAACCCCCTAACATTTTTGTAGGAAATTAAGTGAATAAAATGAGGTTTAAAAACTTCAAAATTTCATACACACTTATGTTTTAGTGCTTAAAATTTCACCTAACAAACTTTATTTTTTGTCTTTCAAGTTTACAAGAGCACATAACAAAGGCAGGGGGGCAAAATTTCATTCAATCTTATTTGATGCTTTAAAATGAACAACCACCTTATGTTAGAGCTCTTAAGAGATTTTAATTTTTATTTGCTTAATGTTTGATAATTAGTTTCCATTTTTATATTATATTTTTTTCTGAAAAATGAACTCTGCATGTATGCTCTCCCCCATCCCATTAAGGGAACTTGGGTGATCAAAAGCACCATGTTTCTTTCCTTATTTGATTGAGCCTATAAATGAAAGAAAAGTCACATATGCTCTCCCCATGCTCTGAGTGACTTGGGTGACCTAGAAATGAAGTTAAATTTCTTCCAATTTTTCATTTGTTTATTTTTTTACATTTTCTTTTGGGTCAGAGTTCATCACCTCTTCACAAGTTATTTATAGGTGCACTAACCTAGGGTTTAATATCCTATCATAATATAAACCCCACTCCATAGTAGGGTATATAAATTAGGCATGTGATACTCAAATTGAATAGTTTTTGAGATATAAACCTAACAATTCTAATTAAAACTCATATCAATTCATGCTAAAGATTAGACTTCACTAAGTAGGACATGACTAAAGTCATTGTGTAAAGGACTAGACATTTAAATAACAAATTAGTGAGTTTGAATATAACTAAAGTGATGCACCCTTGTTTTGGCCACACTTGGGACCATTTATATCATTTCAAAAATTATATATTTTAGTAAACCCCACTTTACTATGGAATATCTTGCCAAATATCGAGTGCTTCAAATTCTAAGTTCGTGTTACATACTAATGATTGAGAGATAGAAAGGAGATTAAAAAATATAACTGTATGTGCTATTTAATTTTTATATTAACACTTAATTCATTTTGAGCATTTATATATCAATGAAAACTTTGGTGGAAGCTACTCACACCTTATCAGTTCTAGGGTAGGATGTGCACTTAGGTGTTTTTTTATTTCTTTTACTAGCATGCATTTTTGGGTCTAAAATTGTTTATACCCCAAGTCAAAATGAGTCAAAACCTTCATTTATTAAACACCACTTTGAATAAAGAGGTGTTACACTATTTGAATCATTCCAAATTTTTAACACTCTAAATTTCACCCTTAGGAGAATATGGTTCAAACATCTCAAAATTTGTGGTGAGATGGGATTAGCCCAAGACTATGGGTGACCTATGGCTGGGATAAAACTCTAGTTTATGGGGATAGATCCCATGGTGCATCCATTAATCTCAATATCAATAAACTTACTAATTTTTTGGGGTGAAAAGGGATATATAAATACATGAAATGAAACCTATACTACTGGAGGTGATGCACTAATATCACCTATCCACTCTAACTAATCTTCAATCAACACTTTATGAACCAAGTAAAGACTAATGACTGAAACAATATTTATAATGATATCCTAAGAATAATTACTTCATGTGAAGGTTATGATGGATATATACAACTTAAAGGTAATGGATAATAGGTTTGTCTAAGGCACTATCACCCAACTTACTATTTAACACAACTACCAATGCTTTGGCACATCACATGACTTGCATAAGATGGAATTATAGAAACTAGGTGAAGGAAAGGACCTAGAAAGGAGAATTGAATTCACACTTATTAAATTAAAAAATAATATACACACTAATGATAGTAAATAAACCTAAAAATAGTCATTCTTTATTGATTCAAAGAGGTTTGCAAATACAATTTTGTGTAGAGTTTCATCATACCATACTGGGGGATTGATACAATGGCATTCAAACCTAAATATATAGAATAATGAGAAGGTAAGAGAGGTGAATTTTTCATGTAGGTGACATTTACAAGTCATAAATGACCATAGTCTATTCAAACATCAGTTACAGTAACCCCCATAAATTCCTCCATGCATTTCCTTCATGGTTGGTGATCTTCAATGAACCCTTTGATCATTGGATGGAGTGGTGTAGAATAAATAAATCATGGTTGAGCCCATTCAAAGAATTATAATTCAATTTGTTTAACCCCCCTTCCCTTTTGACAATTACAAAGCTCCATTATTCTCTAATTATGCCTCCATGATGTATTAAGTATCCCACCATCCTCTTTTGATGTTGAGTAGGCTAAGAAACTTCCCATTATCCATGATGACCATGAAAAGTGTGTTTTTTTGGCTTAGTAAGGTAGTTATATAAGTTTAATAGACATTCATTAACTCTTTTATCATCCCCTTTACACCAATGTTCATCTTCTCTTATTGGCCAAATAGGCTTACTAGGCAACTAGTCCTAGTAACTTGATCTTAGAGCCTTACATGATCATGGGGATTGAATAGGACCTTAAATATGGATGAGTGAACTTATTTAAGGTTGTAACCATCATATCTACCATGAATTAGAATTTTCACACATTACAAACTTGTAACTTTACCTATCTAGGTGACTATGTCATATCTCACTAGTTCTTCTAGACAAGCCTTTTTGCTTAGACTTGTATAAGAATTTCTAGGAGTATCTAAGAGTATTTTGTGGCTAGATAAGTTGGAAAACATCTCATACCACACTATTTAATTTTTTGTAGCACTTTAACTTACTTATAACTTTGTTTCCCCCTAAAAACCTACAAATATATAGTTTATGATGAATACATACAATATTATGTATAAACAATGGTATGGATGAGGCCTCCTGAGAGTTTAAAATGCATTTTAAGAGCCTCTAGGACCAATTCAAGGCATTTAAGTTCATATATCTCAATTTTTCATCCATCAAGTTCTTTTGATAGGTTTAAGTAAGTTGAGAGATGTTTGAACTCTTAATGATTGTTCATAGCCATGAGGGCTTGAAAAATATAACAAATGACAATAAAATTGAGTACATAACCCCCCTCAATATTCCCTAGCTATTGAGGATCCCATGAATTTTCTTCATATAGTTTTGGCATGATGAAAGTTGCTTGTAGGTTAAAAACATTGCATTCTGAGGGGTCAAAGGAGAGAAAGAGGTTTCGTAAGAGTAAAATGTGTTTAGTTTGACCTCTAATGCTTCCTAAGGGCCTATAACAACCTACTAAGAATGTTTCCATGGTTTTGTTTTCCTTTATCACTCCTACAAGGGTCTATAGACCTACTTCTAGGCTAGTTTGACCCTATAGGCCTAAAACATTAATTTTCTCCTAATTTTTTGAGTTTATAGCCTATTTACCCACATTATGACATTTATATCTCCCCCTTATAATTATTTCCAATTTTAAAGACTCCTAAATATGCAACATATATCCAATTTTTAGTTATAGGTCTATGTAGGCCTAATAGGCCATTAGGCTCTCTTTTACTTCTAAGGGATAGACCAACCCAATGGAAACATTATGAATCATTATAAGGACTATTAGAACACCTAGTTTCATTATATTTCTTCACCCATATGTAGGGATCAATACCTTTAACTCCTCTTCTCATGACTCTGACTGTAAGAATTCTCAGTCCCACCTGGCTTATGAGTATGGATTTATCATTTTGTTAGAACTTGAGATTGATTTGTATATTATACATGATGAATATTACCATTATTCTATGAAAATACCTTTTGAGTCTCCTCCAACCTCATACTATTCCCTAAACATGCAAAATCCTTAGATTTCCATACCTAGGCCTGTACAACCTATTTAGGCCTATTTAAGCCATTAGGCTCTTATTGTTTCCAAGGAATAAAATATTTCAATGAGAAACATTGAGGAAATTTATAAAATGATTTGGATACATTATTTTCACCTTTATACCTCATCTACTTACATTGATTCCTTGTACCTTCACTCCTTTACTCAATACCCTACTTGCTTGTTTAGGCTTAGTAAGCCTCACTAGCTTGTTAGGGATCTATGATATCCCAAGGGTTAATATAACAAATGGAGGTATTGAGAACCATTATAATAAACATTAGGGACTTTATTTTCCTTCTTATATTATTTTTTATGTAGGTTTCAACATATATCCCCTTTACTTTGCCTACATTCCTATAGGTAACAGTTAGGTCTGCCTGAGACTTGAGTATAGACCTCCTTTTTTGTTAGTAATTTGGGTTATATTGGTAATTAAAATTAAAAGGTTTTTATTTTCACAAAAAAATTAAAATATTTCAACCTCATACTATCCTTAGTCACTTTGATATTCATGATTCTGCCTACACGTGTTCTTAGTCCTACCTATAGGAGTTCTTATGTGCATTGACTACATGCAATAAGGTGAAATTACACCTTAATGGAAAACTTATTACCACTCATAAAATTTATCGTTCCTTATATAAGTTTGTCATGTTATTTCTATCATACACTTTCAAGGCATCTAAAGATGACTCTTTTACTCAAACTATCTTTCTCCTACAATCAAGATTACAGATGGCAACCCTAAATTCTTTGACCATGTGATAGGGTGATTATCCTCTTTGAGTGAGTTTTGTCATCATGAAATTTGTTCCTATAATAATTCATTCCTATTTATGACATATATGTGCTTCAATATCCCCTTCTCACCTTATGACCTTAGACCAAGTAAAAGGTCTCCATTTGGTTAAGCAAGCAACTTTATTGACCCCTATTTGGTCATCTCTCCAATTTATTTTTTTATATTTCTCTAATGAGTTATTGGAAATTTTGATACCTTATAACATAGTCCATTTTCACCATTGTGTTTTGTATCTTCTCTTTCATTATGTATACCACTTATGCAATTAGTTTTAGGACTAATATACCTAAATAAGTTTAGCTATTTTTGTCTTACCTTGATGATGTAAAATATGTATTAGGGGTCATAATATGTTAGGAAACCATCTCCATGTGTTTTTAGTTCTTTAAAATACCCTTTCTCTTCTATGACATTCAATACACCTTGTGACCCATAGTGACAGGCCTATAAAATGATCTTATGTACTCTTAATTATACTTAAGGGTTGAGCCTTATTTGAAGGATTCTCTAATGTTCTCTTGAATTTTTTAGAATGATTTTCTCCTTTTATTATTTTCACACCTATTTAACTCCTCCAACTCATTATTTATTTAATGTTTCTTTAACTTGTAAACATAATCCTGTGTGTGTAAGTTGAAGTCTTGACTGAGCCTATCCTTTTAGAATAAGTTGATGATGTTATTTATTATCTAACCCTACTCTTCTCCAAGGTTGATTACTCTTGTGACCCCATAAAAAAAATCTTGGTTAAATATCTATAATCTTAATCATTTTCATAACCATATTGTCTAGAAGATTTTTAGCCCTACATAATTCAACCCAATCCATACAGTCTTATTGTTGACCTAGAGATGAGGCACTATGGTTCCTTTTAGTGTTTAGTCATGTTAATTAGGATGATAATTATGAGAAAATGTGGAATATGCCTATTAATGTTTTCCCATTCTATGTTTTTTTACTCTTGAAACCTCTAAAACACCTGGATAATGCAAAACCATTTGTACATTTGTGACTGCCACCTTCTCTCTCTTGAACATGCTACTATTAGTTGATTTGAAAGACCATAATAACTATTATATGAAATTTATGAGGATATAAAGGATACTTATATTGAAATTATTAATATTAACCATCAATAATCATGACACAAGCAATGATTTTAGTGGTTTGGACTTAAAATTCATCAAAAACCTATTGCCACCTTCTTGCAGATTAGCCAAACTAAATATTTTATATGCCTTAATGGATCATAATATGAATTGGATATTTAAAATGGTGTATAATTTTTTTTTAAATATTTAAAATCTATAAAATGTTTTATTTATCTTTCATCATGCTCATAAAAGGAGAAAATAGAGCAAACTGGTACCTTGTTTGGATGGAGAAGACATTGTGAGACCTTCACCTTATTAGGGATTATTCATAAAGGGAGGAAGGAAATATGATAAAAAAATCCATAATATGTAATATATATAGTGTCCCCTCCTATGACCAAAATATCATACCCTCATCTTCTCTCTCATATCTATGTCATTCATAAACTTGGTTGGCTCTACAAGGCTACCAAAGAGCTCGATGGGGAAAGGGGGTTGGTTTTTGACCTATTTTGATTTTAAACTCCCAAAAAATCATGGATATATTCCTAGGAGAGATAAAATAATCCATATACATGCCTAAATAAGATCTTGCTTTGACACACATGTATGGACTAGATAAATACCCTCTCTTTCTACTATAAAAACTATCTATTGTGCCTAAAAGTTAATTGAAATGGTATGGATGGTATCTCTAAAGCTTTTTAATTGTTTGTATATACATGTAGTGATTTTACACCTCTATTTTATACCATACACCTATCCTTTCCTTCCAAAAACCTCCTTTAGACATTATAGAACGGGTAATAAAGCACCTTAAAAGTGGAGTATAATGTTATAAAGTTAATTTACCATATTTCTAAGCATGATACAGACTAGAGGGGGAGTAATTGACCTTGACACATCTTTCCATGTTTCAAAAAGACCCATTAGACTAATTAAACCCATTTAACCAACTTGACTATGCTTGAAATGACCATAAGGTGATAATGTCAAGAATAAATTTACCTTAATATCATCAAATAACCTTAATCAATGCTAAAAGTGGATTGAAATGACTATTTTGAGGATTTTACAAAGTGTTTGATGACCATAAAACAACTTAAAGGACATGAAAAATTAATTTTTTAATTGTAAGGGTTAAAATTTGGCGTAAGAGGTCAAATTATCAACATTCTTGACAAATCTCAGGGGTTAACTAGCCTACTAGTTAAGAGAATCAACTATCTTAAGATGACATGACCTAAAATGAATACTTGATTAAACTGATAATTAGATGATTACCTTATAAAACCCTTTAGGGTTTTAATAAAAAACTCAAAAGGAAACAACACTAAGAGAAAACAACACCTAAGAAAGGAACAAGATTAGACACTTGTGTTGACAACACTTATTAGAAACCAAGAAAACAAGAAGGCAACTAGTTATGTACAAATGACCTGAACAAGCCATTTTCCCCCTAGGTCAAATGGGAAACTTCTTGAATCATTCAATCCATGGGATACATAATAACATGTGGTTGTGAAAAAGGATTACAATAGAGGGAAGGTAAGTCTTGTGTTAGTCCAATAAAAAATCAAACAAACACACTGAAGTCCTAACACCTCTAGCCTAGACACTAGGGAGAGCTTAGGTAACAAGCAACCATATGAAAACACAACAAAAAAATACAATAATGCACTCTTTTACCTTCTTTGGCTCTCTAAATGGATTGATCAGCTTATGCATCAAGAAGTCTTCATTGATAGAGATTTATTATCTTCATCTCTCATTGGCACCTTGGCTTTTATTATTTGGCTTAAGATTTGGGCATGGAAAAATTACTTTCATGTGTTTTATGGAGTAAATCCTACATAATAATTCTATAATAACTAATCTTATAAATGAAGGGGTATGGCTTTGTATTTATAGCCTCAAGGATTAACTCTCATCCAAGGTGAATTAAGGTTGAGTTTAAACAGGGAATGGGTTTAAACTAACTATAGTTGAGTTGAGACTAACTCTAGTTGAGTTAATAATTGTCATGTAATTATGATTTTCAATTACTAGGAATGGCTCTCAAATTAGATATTCAAGGATATTTGGAAATAGCTTAACAACTCATAAAGGCAATGATGAAAGGCTTGATAATTTGATTTTTAGAATTTCTATTTTTAGATCTTCATTAATTGAAAATGAATAATTCAACTCAAAATTTAATATTATTTAATTTGTTAATTGATTTTGATTAGCATTTTTTCTTTTTCAAGATTTGATCAGGTTTCCTGGTCCATAGGCTAAATTGATAGTTGTCATGTCGTAAGGTGATTATGGATGAATTCATGAGAGGTCATTGTTGTATACGGGTGAGTATCCCAAAAAGAGATGCCTCAACATGATTCTGACTTTGATGAAAGATGTGTGAATAAATTTGGGACATTCAGTGATTCTTAGGCTTAATTTGCAATGGTTGGTAGGAATCAGTCTAAAGTCTTATTGAAATCTAGTTGTGGTAAGAATTAGGTGTCTATAGTTTACCCCTATTTGGGAAGGTGTTACAATCTATAAGAATAGTAATGTTTTATCAAAGAGTGAAAAGGTCGTGTATTCCTCCTAATTCAACAATAATGGATAAGTTCTAGATGCCCCCTCAAGGGAGTGGTTAGAAAAGAAGGTTTGAGATCAGTCCATTGAAAGAAGGAAATATATGGAACCAAAAGATAAAAGGGGTGGAAAAGACTTATTTTCCCATAGTTGATTATAATTAGTGGTATAGTGAGCTACCCTAATTGGGCAGATAAACATGATGACTTACCTATAATTAGTTATAATCATTAGAATAGGTAAGTAAAAAGATAATGGTATGCCCATAGGTGGTTATAATCATTTTCCAAATGATAAGGGTAACAAGAGAATGATTTACCCAAAGGTGGTTATAATGATTAAAAGGGAAAATAATGATTTTCCCATAGGCATTTATAATCATTGGTAGGATAAAAACATGCCCTAGGTGGGTGGATAGAGATAATAATTTTCCCAAAGGTGGTTATAAGCATTATCACAATGAAAACATGCCCCAATTAGATAAAATAAGGATACTAATTTCCCCAAAGGTAGTTATAATCATTAACCTCTAGATTGAAACATAATGGTTTACCCATAAGTGGTTATATTCTTTGTTAGAATGCTGGGAGTAATATGGAAAATGGGAAAATAGGGCTTACATACTGAATCTATACTCACGTAACAAGAGCAAGGTGGTATAGGTGAGAAAGATGAATTTAGGAAATTGGCTATAATGGATATGCATATCATAATTATAAGGATTAAAATTATTTCACGATTTAATTAATCTATATGTGGGAAATTATTTGGGTAGATCAAGAAGTTTTTAGGTTCCAAGGAGAAGTATCCTGACTACAATGATTATAATATTTCCCAATCTGATTTTTACTATAGCACATGATGGTAGGTAGCATGATATAGATCACCATGATAACTAAATTGAAATATGCATAAGGGATGACACACAATCCAAGAAACATTGAAAATAATGCAACAATGATAAAAACCATGATGACAATGTTGACATATGAATATAGATGGATTTGAGTATGATTCACAAGGAAGAACCCAATGAACGCATGGATACTAAGTCAAGGCATAATAAGAAAGTAATCAAATAGGAAAAAATAAATAAAAAAAGAGAAAAAACACCAATAAAAAATACCAAACAAAACAAAAAAATAAGAACAAAATGAAATAAACATAAACAATGGTTAATCACAATGCTAGTACAAATGACACAATGACATAAACAAAAGAGAATACAATTCCCCTAGACTATAGGAGATAGTGACACAAAAAAATGGAGGAATATAAGAAATATAAGGGGGTATCCTAGATGACTCCAGGTGTACTAGGAAAGTGGATGCTACCTACATAGTTTCATGGATACAAGGTCCTTACATAAAATTCATACCAAATGTAATTCTCCTAGGATATGGGATAGAAGAAAATTATGATCATGAAAAACATGAGAGATGATGTAGATTAATATGGGAATGGTTTCTCAAAATGGTGAGAGCATGAGACATTAGGATAGTAAGGATGGGGAAATTAAATGACAAGTGGTTTCTAATAAAATATTTAGGGGTCCCAAAATATGTGAAGGAAAAAAAGTGGTTGATGTGGTAATTTTTAGTATTTTTGAGATTGTTTAAAAAATTTTTAGGAATTTTTTAAGCATCTCAACTCAATTAAGAATGATGACATACTAAACGGTCCAACTCACAAAATGATGAGAGTGTTAAAATTAAAATGAATAGTAAAATGGTAAGAGCATGGTAAAGGGTGATTGAGTGGACCTCAATGTTATTTGAGGACTACCTATATAGTCCCAAGATGGGACCTCAAGTAACTATATTTTCACCTTTATATTGGAGTAATTTTATTAGGTAGCAACAAGTTCTAAATTTAGCAAAATTAGGCAAATGACATAGTATGGCATGGGAATGTCAAGGTGGGACTTAAAGGCATGACAAAAGATGTTCTTAATTTTCCAATAGGTGGTTATAAGTAAGAAATAACAACATAGGTCAATGATACTAATTTCCCATAGGCAATTATAATTATTAGCATGATCTGAGACACTAATTTTCCTAAAGGAAATTATAATTAGGAATACTCAGTATAAAATGAAATAAGAAATGAAGGATGTAACTACCAAACCACTATCATACTAGTCCAAAATATAGCATTTGTCTAGAATAATATATCAACTATTGAAAATTGATATGAATCCTTTCATTTAAGGTGCTCAAAGAACCAATGGAATAAAACCAAGGTCAAAAGGGGTTGGGAAGGATGGAAAAAATAAATTGTGGCTGATAGGAAAGGTATGGTAGAATGGTATATGGTACGGTACAAAGAAGGTCATGATATTATGTTATAACAAAAATGGGCCTCGTAAATAATAATTTAAGTCTCTCAAGAAAATTAACACTTGAGGTATATGATTTTCATTGGCTCACCAAGTTCATCCTTATCTAGTGTAGCAAGCCTATATGCTCTAGAGCCATAACTTACAATAATGATATAGGGACTTATCTAGTTGGGTTTGAATTTTCCCTTCTTCTTGACCGTGGTATTATTTTGGTTTTATTTGAGAATATTATACCAAATTTTAAAATCTTGGTGTTTGATTCATCAATTATAGTGGCTACAGAGTTAGTTCTAATATAATTAAAGGTTGTTAATAATGGCCATGCATTTCTCATCAAGTAAATATAGATATTTTAGGTGAGATAATAGATAATATTCATCATCAAGAACATGATTCAACAATAAGCACATAGAAGGTAACTCAACCTCAATGAGAAGAATGGCCTTTGTGCCATAAAATATTGAATATGGAGTAAATACTATTGGGGTATGGTAATTAGTGAAATATACCTATAGGATGTAGAATATTTGTAGGTGCCAATCATGACCAACATCATTGAAAATATTTTTAAGGATGTTGACAATGGTTTTATTAGATACTTCAATCTGGCTATTACTTTCAGGGTAATATGCGATAGAGAAATGTTGAGTAATGTTGTACTTGGCATAAAGCATTTTGACATCCTTATTTCTTAATGATCTATCATTATCAGATATAATGTTAGATGGGATACCATAGCAATATATGATATGGTTAAAGATGACTTTGGAAATTTGTTTTTCAGTCATCTAAGTGAGGGGTATATCTTCAACCCATTTAGTGAAATATTTAGTAGCAGTAAGGATGTGTTTATTTACATTAGATGAGGTTGGTTTAATATTCCCAATGAGATTGAGGCACCATGTTTCAAAAAACAATGGTGTAAGCATTGGTTTTTGTATTTTTGGATGAGGAATGAATTAGATTGGTGTGCCTTTAACATTTGTTACACCTTTTAATGTTAGTAGTTACATCTTCACCCATAGTTAGCCAATAATAACTAGTACATAGGAGTTATTTCACTAGGATAACCTCACTTGTGTGGGCTCCACATACTCCTTTATGAACTTACTATAATTTTAATGTTGTATTTTCCAAATTTAAATAATGAAGAAGAGTTCCACCAAAGTTGTGGTAGTAAAGGGTTTGTTAAAGTAAGGTATAACATGATGCTTAGTGTGTAAAT
This sequence comes from Torreya grandis, assembly GCA_037957365.1. Classification (NCBI taxonomy): domain Eukaryota; kingdom Viridiplantae; phylum Streptophyta; class Pinopsida; order Cupressales; family Taxaceae; genus Torreya; species Torreya grandis. The sequence continues at coordinate 2,455,144 of JARHVA010001103.1, read as the reverse complement.
ACCTTTTTATATGTAAGTGATAGATTTGGTGGCATAATATGGTCATGAACTTAGGTAAAGAGGTCTTAATACCATATAGAATTGAGAATAACAATATCACATATCAAAGTGATGGTTGCAAGTTCATGAGATGGTGCTAGAATATTTTCAATGAGGAACTGATATTCTTTTTCCTTGTTAGTGTGATGGATCAAATAACCAATGGTGTCCATGATATCTATTATTCTATTACTTTCCCTTGGTATGTGTTCAAATTATATGTAGGTAATATACTATTTGAAATTGTCAAATATGGCCTTGTATGGCACAAGCTTGCCATCTTTGGTCTAAAAGTGGTCTGTAACCTGATTGATGATTAATAAAAAATCACCATAAACCTTTAGATGTTGAATATTATATTTTACTACCTCATGAATCCTTATGATGAGTGATTTATATTCAAACATATTATTAGTACAAAGAAATCTAATATAAAATGATTTAGGGATAAGATCCCCCTATGGTGTAATAAAAAATAGGCCTACCCCCAATCCATATGATGTGAATGATCCATAAAAATATAGATTCTAGTGTTACTCCTCAAGAGGTGTTTCAATGATGGTCATAATGGACTCATATAGGAATTGAAAGGTTAGTGGTTTGATATATGCAAGGGGAGTTTCAACAAGTTGATCTGTAAGTACTTTTCCTTTGATAGCCTTTTGGTTGAAATATTCTATCTCAAACTCACTCAGAAGCATAATCCATTTAGCCATGCAGCCTTGTAAAGCTATCTTGGATAGGAGATACTTGAGTGGATCTACTTTGGAAATAACCATGGTCTTGTTGTTTATCATGTGATGCCATAGCTTCTGAGTTGAAAAGACCATATCTAAATAAGATATTTTAATGTCTTATATTTATGTTCATATACAACTAGTGTATGACTTAGATAGTACAAGGAATGTTATTTTCCATTATCATCATGTCGATCTAGAAGTCTCCTTAGGGCTTTATCTATGACAAATAGATATAGTAGAAGCAACTTTCCTGGCATATGTGCAACAAAATAAGTGGATTGGTAAGATAGTCCTTTAGGTGATAAAAATATTTTTGGAATTCTTTATTTGAATGAAATATGACACATTTATTAAGTGTGTAAATATATGGAATTTATTAGTTAAATGATAAATTAAGCATCTAATAGACTAAATCTTGCCCTAAAAACTATGGAGTTACTTCAAATTAGAAGGTGGTGACAACTCAATAATGGCTTAAACTTTGAAAGGATAGAATTTAATACCCATATGAGAGATGATAAATCCTAATAATTTATCTAAAGTAGCACCAAAAACACACTTCTTATGATTGAGTTTGACCTTGTATTAATTAATCCTCTCAAATTTATTTCTTAGTATGGCTAGATGATTGGCCCCAATTTTTTATTTACCCAATATGTTGTTGACGTAGTATTCAATAATGTCATTTATCATTTCATGAAATATGATAGCCATGGATTTTTGGTATGTGACCCCAACATTATTGAGACCAAATGGCATAAATTTATAATAAAATGTTCCCCATAGAGTGGTGAATGTTATTTTATGTTAGTCTTCTAGTGCAATCTGGATCTAGTTGTATCTTGAAATGACATCCATAAGTGAAAGAATTTTGTACCCTACTATAGAGTCTATTATCATATCAATGTTTGGCAAAAGAAAGTCATCCTAATTGTAGGCCTTGTTTATATCTCTAAAAGTAGTGAATATTTTTATTCCTTTTGGCTTCTTATTAACTGACACAACATTCAAGATCCACTATGAGTAGTCGATTGGTTGAATACATCTTTCTTCTAAGAGTTTTTCCAACTCTTCTTTTACTAATACGATAATGCAAGGATGCATCTTCTATAATTTATTTTTCATAGGTTTGGCATCAGATGTACCATAAGATGGTGTACAACCAAGGCAGGGTCCAAACCTAGCATGTCTAAGTAGGTCCAAGGAAATATGTCAACAAATTCCTTCAAAAGGGCTATAAAGATTCAGATTCCTTCTCAATGAGGAATGTGCCTAATTTGATCCATTTTGGGTGATCTAGAGTCTTGATGTTGACTTCTATAGTGTCTTACACATGGAGTGTTGATCCATCCTTTAAAATGGTTGGAAATGATTTAAATTGGACTATAATGACAAAGTCTTCTATTTGGATTAGCTCTTCAATTTCACCTAAGAAAGATGAATCTGAATCGCTTAATGCTAGGGATGTCCATGTTACAAATAATGTTAGAAACTCCTTAATAATTTTTTCAAAGGAATGATGTTATTTAGAACTAAACTCAAACCTAAAATTAAGTTCATCATTGGTGGTATGATAATCTATGTTTGAGTAAAGGTAAACACCACTATCTAATGGCACCTAAAATAGGTTTTTATCAGAAGACTAGCCATTCTCTTTACTTTTAGCTTGGTCTAAAGTTGCCTTAAAGAGGTTTTCACTTTGGGACCTTAATATTTTATTTATTTGTTTGTGGCTAAGTGTTTTCATCCATTCTCCAAAATAGGCATTAAGATATAATTTGATTGAGAACCCTTATTTATGGTCTCCCAATGGAACATTGTCTCTTAGGCATAGAAAATCACAAAAGGCCTCATCATTGTCAAACTCATTTATAGGCATTATGGATTCTTGTTAGTACCAAGATATAATTTGAGGGTGATATAGAGGAAGCTAATTATTGAAAAATAGTTAAGCTAAGGGTAAAAATGGCATGGGTGTCAAATAGATTGGTATTGGTAAGGTCTTCATAAATGTTGTGATTGGAATTTGCTTTGTTTCCAGCATTATCATCATTAGTTGTTAGCATTAGAACATGAATAATATATGTGGGGTCACCCCCAGGTGATTTAAATCTAAGACCATATGTCCCTTTGTACTAAATTATAGATATTAGCTTATGATCATAGGCTTTATTCTCCATGATCCTATTAGGAATGGGGTATTTGGCATTCTATAGTAATTGGCCAATTTGTAATTGTATAACTAGGTTTCATCATTTTCAAGTGGGTCATATTTTTAGCCAGTGGCCAGTGTGAAAATGATAGGAGGTAGAATATTAATTTTATCTTTTCCCTTTCATTTCCATTCCATGAAAGGTGGCTTGGCTTTAGGTCTTTCAATGGACTTGGGGTTTTTTGGAAGATTGGTAATGTGAAACGTATCATGGGTCAAATATTCTCCTACGCCATTTGCCAAAATTTCAAAATGATTAGATAATTCATGAGGTGGAATATGTGAAGATGAATCAAGACTATATAGGTCTATAAAATTATCCTCTAGTAAGTTAATAAGTATTTCTTTTCCTTTTTCATTTTTGGGAACCAGATCTAGGCTAACTTGGTAGTTATAGCTTTCATATTTGACATCCAAATGTTTTAAATATTCATAAGGCTATAAATATCCATTGACATTGACCTCCATACCTAAATGAAATAACTTGAGACATTGGTGCAATGTCAAATCCATCACATGAATTTCATGTATCCAAGGTCTACCTAAGAAAAAATTATAAGATAGGTCTAGGTTTAATATATGGCATAGTGTATCACAAGTCAAGGGCCCAATGATAATTGACAAACTAATGGTGCCTTGTGATTCCCACTCTTCATTATCATAAGCCTTGATAGTGATCATTTCTAGCTAGAGATCAATTTTTGTATATCTGAGATGCTTGATGAGCTTCAAAGACATAATATTTAGGATTGACCCATTATTTATGAGGACAAATTTCACTTTGTGTTGTGTTATGATAACTTCAATGTACAATGGATTGTTATGGAGAGGGCCAAGAGATGACATATCACTTTGGTCAAAGATTAACTATTGGCCTAGGTCTAGATCCCCAACCAAAGCTTGGAATTTATTTGGGCTTATGTCATTTGGAACTTGGGATATACCTAGAACTCTATTAATATGTTTTTGTGGATAGTAGATGTATGAAACAAATCCAAAATGGAGATTTATGTAGGCGTCTTTTAAGTTGTTCCATAATATAAAATGTCTTTTCCTTCACAATGGTATATGGCTTGGTCCTAGCTAGAATGGTGGGTTGGATGGGTTTGGTGGAAAGTGATTATGGTTCAATAATGGTAATATTTTATCATCAAGTTGTGGTTGCATAATCAAGATTAGATACAAGACCAATATTACTATAAAATGATGGTAGAGAGGGGCTAGATAGGATAAGTCTCAATTATTAGTGTACTTATATGTGGTCATGGGGTAATGATGATTTATTAGTATAAGGTCCAAAATCAATAATACCTACTTGATGGTTCACCTATTTGTGGTCCTAGGTCAATAACGATTACTAGCATAAATGGGTTGATTAGAATTATTTAGCAATGCACCTGTTTGATTATCACTTGGTCTCTTAATAATGGTAATGGTGAAAATACAGCCTCCTATAAGATGACCTATAAATTTGTTGTAGTTATGCTTAATTACATGGTAAGTTTGTTTGGTATTGACATTATTTCAGCCTTTATTCTATCCATTTAGTTGATGTTATTATTGTTATTATTAGAATTGTTATTATTGTAGTTGTTGATACTATTGTTTTAGATTAAGGTAAAAGCAGGTTTTGAAGGGGCCCCAAAACCCTATTACAGAGACAAGAAAGATAAAACGTTAACTAGCACCAGGAAGAACATCCTTGAAACCTACTAATAAGTAGCAACAGCCAAAGGTTATTCAAGAATAACCTCTAAAAACATAGTACATTCAGCCCCCTAATTTCTAAATAATGATTTAATAACTATTTTTTAGGGGTAAAATCCAAAATTGTTGCCTGCCTTCCATCAGCTATGTTCTGCTTGCTTTCTAGCTCTCTGATTTTCCTTATGGGTCTTCTTCCAGGTTTATCCAAACAGCCAACATCCGGTTTGACTTTTGAATTCTGCTCATCTCTTTTTCCAAGATTATCCAGAAAAGAAACAAGGTGTTTTGACTTCATTAGCTATTCTTTTTTGCTACTTCTGGTTTCAATTCCTTTAGTATTAGTTTTCTTTTCAGCCCTTTTCCTTTGGTTGGGAAGATGTTTTAAGTTTTCTCCATTGCCATTCTCACGAAACTCGTCCAACAATGATTCATTAATAGCCTGAATCTCCATTGACTGAGAAAGAGGAGGGTCTCTCACCTCTAATTTATTTCCAGTTTCAGTCAAGATTTCTCCATCCTCTAGCACTACTTTGCCTCCTGCCTCTCTCCATTGATCCTCCACCCTTTGGTAGAGGTCGATTTGCTTTGATAAAACAATCAAATCTTCTTTACTTTGTGCGGGTAATATGTTATCTGAATGCCCTCCATTTTCTTCTATCTCAAAAATTTCATTCTCAAGGAAGATCTCTTTATCGACCTCAGGAAGTGAGCAATTAGGATCTTCAAAAGACAACACTTTACCCTCCTCAGCATTTAAATCTTTAGTTTCTTCATTATCCAGTTGTTCTTGTTCTAGATCCTCTTTGGGTTTCCAAACTTTCTTAAGCTGGACCGTGGACTTTTTCCCATCCAAAACACCATTAAGGTGAGTTTTGCTTCTGGATGGACAATTTTTTACCCAATGCCCCTGTTTCTTACAAGCATAGCAGGAGTTAGGTAGATCTTCAAAAAAAATTCTTTGAGACTTTTTACCCAACTTGTTGATATTATTGTTGTTGTTCTGGTCTTTATTGTTATTACTATGTGGTTATTTTTTTATGTTGTGTAAAAAAAATTAATATATACCCAAGTTATGATTGGATGTAGATGGTCTATTACCTAATGTAATCACCCTATTTTCTAATATATTTTCAATAAGGTGTTTGATCTACATGAAACAATGTAGATTATGTCCATGAACCTGATGGTATTCATACAACTCAATCTCTCTATACCAGTCTAGATAAAGAATACCCTCAAGATAGTGCTTTGGAATTGGCCAACTAATTGGATAAGTGGTAGCTAGATTACAAAACATGACTTCAATAGTCTCTCTAAATTCATTAAAGACCCAATGAGTAGGCATGTTTATCCTTGGAGTAGGGATTTTCAAAGGTAATGGTTATTACATTTGTTGATTTGGTCTAGGCTAATATGAAGTTTACACTTACTAAATGGGTTGTTGATGAGTAATTTTAATTTGTAGCATTAGTTGAGTAGATGGTGTTTGCATGATTTAGACATAATATGAATAAATTACTCCATTTATAAAAAAATCTTGTTGTAATTGAATCTCTTGGATTTTTCATAATTACTAGCATGGACTGGTGTTGACACTTGCGCTTAGACTTGGTTCTAATTTTGGCATGTTCCTTGGTTTTGGTTCTAATTTTGATTCAATGAGGTTAACTTAATAATCCATTTGTTAATAAGTTACCTTTAAATTATCAAACCTTTTTCAATGATCTATTTAAAAGTGTGTGCACATTGTAGCTCCAGATGGTAGGATATCTCACTATGAATTTTTTTGGTAAACAAATAGCCAATTGTTTTTCTAGTAAGCTATTAGTGAAATGAATATCAATATCTCTCCATCATTGTAGATATATTGTGAATATTTCACTATATTTATTCTTGAATTGAGTTAAATCTACCAATAAAATCTTGTGTTCGATATTATAGGAGAAATGTTGCATAAACCTATCTAAAAGGTCATCAAAATTGGATACAAAATTATTTAAAATTTTTAGAAACCACTCCAAAGCCTATCCTACTATGCTTCAAGGAAATAATAGTAGGAAGTGTATGTCATTATAAGCCACTAACTGGAAAGCAAAAAAGAATTTTGTTAAATGGGCCTTAGGTTCTCCTTTACCCTTGTATTTCTCAAACTTCAGTGGTTCATACCCTAGAGGAAATGGTATCTACAGATACTCAATATTAAATGGGTAGGAACATACATCACATAACTTGAAATTTTTGGTCTCTTTCCCTACTTGAATGTCAATGATTTCATCCTTCATTTGATATAGTTATTGTGCCAAGAAACTAGATGGAATATTGGCTTGAGGTGGAGATTGAGTGATCAAAGGTGGATTGCCTTAACTAGGGTGTAATGGATGCATGGTTTTTTGTGGAATGTTGGTTTGGTTAGGGAACTGACCTAGAATATCCATCCATGGATTGGGATGGGTTTGTTGAAATTTCATGCATTGTGGTGCAATATTCTAGTTTAGATTTGGTATATAGGCCTAGTTTTGAGGGAATTGTGGTTTTGATAGAAGGATATGGCTCATGGTAAAGTACTATACCTATTGAGGTTGATTAAGGACTTGTCAATGACTAGTCAAACCTTACTAAATAAGGGGAACTTGTTATGGACCAAGGCCTTATCATTTGATTTGTGGCACTTTTAGAACAAAATGTAATTATTTCTTGATTGGTACATGTGGGATAAAGATACCTCTTTATTGTATGAACACTGGATGTGAAGTAGATGCTTGTTGGATGTTCAACACTTGTCATTAACCAATGGACATAAGTTATTTATTATATAATGTTTTTGATTGCAAAGGTATGTTGGTTTACTATTATTGAGGTATAATTGTCACTACTTGATGAAGTGAAACATTTATTTCCCCTATTGAGGTGGTAGAATATTCTACCTCGATTATATTGGTTATTATATTGTGCATATTGTTGTGGAGTAACATTCATAATGTTTTATTGAGGTAAGGCACTAGTTATCACTTGATGACTTAATTCTTGTAATTGTGTGCTTGAAGAAGAAACTAGTTGAGGATTATAAGTAGCTTTTTGTGGTTGGGACATAGGAGTTCCTTCCCCTAATATTGTGAACCACTTATGGTATTAACTAAAATCACCTATTGTGGACTAGTTTTTGGTGTAGTTAAACAACTTTAGCTTGGATTGGATAACAGATACATTTTATCCACTATGTTTGGAAAATTTATCTACATAGAAGTAGTATACACTTCTTCAATAACTAGGATATTAAACATGTCTCTTACTAAAGTGATTTTTGAAACTAGGTTTATACTCAAATTTTATTAACCTAAAAATTTGATTAATACTCCTATTGAAGGAGCTAACTCAATGAGTGGAGCATTTGACATGGACATGTAATTAAAATTGCATGCTAAGTTTAAACATGTTTGATTTGTTGTCTACATTTGTATAAAGTGGTCTTTCATGAGGTCATTTTATATGACAAGCATACATGGGTCTTCATAAAAAATTGACATGATAACTTGATTATTGCTAGAGGAGGCCTATTCAATGGTTTTATTATAATGCATGTTGTAAGGTACTCTAATTAGACTAGGAAAATTTTTGTGGGGGAAGTCTGCTAGAAACTTAGCCCCTACCTTCACAACTCTAACTAAAACTTCATCTTTATTTTCAAAGAAGTAATGATCAAACAAATAAGGATCATATGTAAATGGAATCATAATGTAGCATGACTTTTATTTAACCTGGTCTACATCCAAAAGTACACTAGCAAGGTACTGTACATTTTACTCTTGGTCCTACTTTGAATATGGAGGTGTGTTAACCAAATAGTGGGATAAAGGATCTTAGATTTGTTTCCCAGATTGAGTATTGTAAGGAGGATATGGATCCATCTCAAAAACTACATTGTCACCATAAGGGTCTTAAATAAATTCATCTTGTGTAACCACATTATAATAATCAATATTTTGCATGGCTCTATTATGAGTATACTAACACATATCCAAATCAATGATGAACAATTCATGACAAAGGCCTAAAGTTCTATAAAACATTAAAAATAATGTACAAAGGACAAAATGGTTCAAACTTGGTCTAAAATTGGATCTGTATCTCTAAGAAAGTTTTTGTTAAAAAGTAATCTAAAACAGTCTATTATCAAATGTATTAAACAAATGGCAGAGTAGAGGAATAAACACAAATTTTACAAAACTAGGTAAAAAGTGTTTCAAACAAGTCTAATCTAGGTCTAAAGAAACAAAATTTTATAGGTCTTTTGGAAAATAAGGAACAAAATCTAGGCTCAAAATAGGTATTGCTAGGTATTTTGAAAAAGGCACAAATGCTAGACTTTAAACAAAATGAGGTTTAAAAGGCAAGAGAGTTAATATAATTTTTTTGAAACACTTTGATTAAAATAGGCATTCAAATTTAAACATGAACTTGGTCATTCAGCAAAATATATGAAACAATAATCATATGGAGGATAAACTACTTTTCCAAATCCAAGCACAAAAATAGTAGTTTAAATCAAGTAAGAATTAACCTAAGTTACACAACCCAGAAGTGAAAAATCGATGTCTAGGCAAAACTTACACAAGACATAGGTAGAAATAAATCAATATTTGGATTTGAAATTATCAAGGATAATTTCAAACTCAACTTAGAAAACTGGGCTTTTTAAAAATAGATAACAATTTAGACAAGAATGAATGGCATGACGGTACTAGGTATATATCCAAAAGGCACACATCATTTTAATTTACAAATTGGAATTTGAACACAAGAAAACAAATCTTTGAAATGATTCAAGAAGTGTAATGATGTTATCATTCTATAAATATATGACAAATGGTTTGGTTTCAAGAATCTAAGGCACAAAATTTGGAATGAATTAAGTAGTGTAACAATACCCTTTTTAAAATAAGTGACACACATAAAGGTTTTGACAAATGATTTAAGGAAAATGTGTGATTTAAAATAGATGGAATAACACTTATTTAAACAAAATATTGATGTATATATAAGACTCATTTTTAGATGTGGTTTGATAAACAAATAGTTTCAACTCAAGATCATGCAAGTAAAAAAGACAAAATGATTATTAGAGGTCTAGATTGTTCCCTAGCTAGGAAGATGATTGTTTAGGTCCTCTACCCAAATCTAGTCTAACATGGGACTAACCCTAAGATGTGGGTATCCTATAATGGGGTCAAACCTTTAGGTTTTTTAATGAGGCTAGCTCTTATGATGCATCATTTCAGCTCATTTCCACTACTAAGACCTACTAATGACCAAGGAAAAGGGAGAGAGAGAGATAACATGAAAGGGAAACCTAAAATAAATATTGTGATGAACCTAAAATATGGTTGAGCCACTCTATTTATCTCTTAAAACACTGATGAAATAAGTAAAATACTAGATCTAGGATTCCAAATATCTTTCGTACATCATTATTTCATGCAGAGGTTCACCAAATGATCAAAATTTGAGGGAAGTGATGGAGAGGTTTAATGTAAGAAACTAACTAGTCAAAGTATCCACATGCGGGCTTCAATCAAAAGATATTTGAACACTAAACATGACCTTCATAATAAGATCAATAAGTCTTAATCAAAAAGTCATTTGATGCATCATTTTAGCTCATTTCCATTACTAAGACCTACTAATGACCAGGGAAAATGGATTGAGAGATAAAATGAAAATGAAACCTAAGATAAAGATGGTGATGCACCTAAAATATGGTTGATCCACTCTATTTGTCTCTTAAAACACTAATGAAACAAGTAAAATACTAGATCTAGGATTCCAAATATCTTTCATACATTAGCATTTCATGCAAAGGTTCACCAAATGATCAAAATATAATGGAAGTGATGGAGAGTTATAATTCAAGACATTAAATAGTCAAAGTATCCACTTGTAGGCTTTAATCAAAACATATTTTAACACTAAACATGCCCTGCAGAACAAGAACAACTAGTAACTAGGTGAGATTAGGACTAAGGAATATTTCAAATAATTTGGAATTATGTCCCTAAATTAGACAGGAGATAATCTTTCAAAATGAATATTTTTTGGGTTCTATGCAAGATTCATTTAGATATTATGGTAATAATTTGGATCTATTCCCCATTTATTAGATTGGGGAGAATTTAAAATTATAAAATTTTGAAGAATGTAGGCATATCATTGATATTTGTTTTTAAATTAGACTAAAGATAAGTCTAATTTTTTTTAAATAGTCCCTGAATTGACAAGGGAGAGATTTCTACCACATATTCAAATCAAACTAACATGTACACACTATACTAAAATAATTAAATTAGAAAGTAGTCTTGTATTCATCTCAAGAGGTTATAAGCTCCATCTTCGCAGAGTTTAGTCATGCCCAAGAGAGGAATTAGAGGGATCATTTTTTAGGATAAAAAGCCTCTATATATAGAAAAAAATGAGAAAGAAAGAGATGGGAACATGGATAGGAGAGTGGAGAAAGAGTCATCATGATCAAGAAGTGAGGTGGTAGTTCATTGATTGCTTTTTATATGTGTTTTCATCCAACCAACTAGCCTTTTCTTGCTCCAATAACCTTTGAGATCCTTTCATTGGTTGAGAGATCCCACTAAAAGATAAGGGTTTGTTTTTATGATGATAAAGTTTATTTGAATGGAATAAATGCCCTTAACTACTTCTCCAACTACCAAATCACCACCTCAAGACCCTAATCCCACTTGACTTACTCATGAAGATCAAATCCTCAAAACTTGAAATTGATAGTGCTATGCCAAGAATGGTGGTTATTACTTGGTTTTTCAATGATAGAGCCACATTGATAGATAAGACCCTTGAATTAATCACATATCTGCTCCATTTCCATTTTTAGATCATAGGTCCATTCTATAGGCAAAAAACCAATCCAAGATTATTGGTTTTCCTATAGTTATCATATTGATATAGACCTATAGACTCCATATCCCCCTTTTTTGGATCCAAATAGGTCCAAATAGACCCATTATATCTCTATAAAAATCAATAATTCACCATATGCATGGATCCTTCTAATAATGGTGAATATAGTTACAGAACAAACCCTACAAGATATAAAATGTTGAACCAAAGGTACACTTTAAGCTTTAATGGCATCCCTTTATGTTTTTGATTAATTATTGCATTATTATGAACCTTTAATGGCATTTATTCAATAATGGTAGCATGTTCCCTTTGAAAATCTTGCCCTGTTTCAAACTTGGTCATGTGTTCAACCTCCCTTTGAAGACCCCTTAGTATTTTGTCTTTGAACCTCACTAGTTTATTTAATTTATATCAAATACACATGGACTATTGATTTTCCTAGGCGCCTAGTTAGCTAATGGCACTTAGCAATCTCTTACCTATCCTTGAGATATGTTTACCTCAATCACACCATTTATCTTGTTTGGTATGAATTACTATGAGCCATTGATTTGCCTTTGACTTGTCAACTCTATCCTCACTCTATTTGATCTTGATGTACAATCAAATGCCAACCATTAAATTTTCTAAAACCCATTTTTTGAACCCCAATGGCTATTTCATGAGACCCAAATTTGATGTTTATGTGCCCATATTTGACATCTACATGAATATATTTGACATTTGTGTGACTGTCATTAAGATTTTTGAACCCCAACAGTTATTTTTTGTGTCTAAATTTGATGTCCATACGCCCATCATTTTACGTTCGTGAGACCATCATTGACATCCACATGACTTTCAATCCTTAAACCCTAGTAGATATATGTTAAGCTTTATTTTAATGTCTACGTGAATGTCCCATTTTGTATGTTCAAATTTTAACACTTATAACTTGAGATAGAAATATTTCCAAAGCATGAAACTTTTAGAGGATGATCTTAACATAAATAATTCTATAGTTTTGCAATCCTTTGGTTGAGTGAAGATGAAAAATTCTCATACAAGTTAGTTTGCTCATTTTCACATGATGTTCTAGTGATGGACTAGTCCGTCAAACTTACCAAATTAATCCTTTGATCCTACCTTTGAGGTTCTGATGGATTCTTAAGATTTGTGCAACTGGTTCATGCTCCTGATTACTTGAATCATTATGAAACTTTCTTGGGTCCTCTTATTTGTAAATTTAGATGTATTTCAATCCTTTGGTCCACTCATTCCATTAATCCCTATAAAATCTTTATATGTGGGCCAAATTTGGCCAACATTTTTGGCAAATCATAAGCGTTGCATGCCTATCTATGCAAGAGAACCCAAACCATCTTACCTTATCTAGTCTATTAAGCATGGAGTCACTACTTGGGTCCAGCATATTGACCTAGATTTAACACTAGCTACTAATCTTTTTCTAACCCATCTTGATAAAAATGAGGACCAAAAGAAAGAAAGAAAATAGATTTCCTAAGGATCTTATTGAAGGGAAACTATCCTCAAACAAAATAGGGACAACAAAAAAATGTGCCAAAACAACACATAGAGGAATTTTATCAAAACTATCCTAATATGTACAACTTGAATTTTCATGTACCTTTCTTCTTAGATTAGAAGGAAAGTTTGAAAATATTATTACACCATGGTATGTGGAATTAAATGAGGCATGTAGCTCCTTGACCCTTGGTATTGATGCCTGCTTCTTCTTTGTTACATCTACCAACTTCTGTAGCATGATGTTCAATGATAACCAAGTAACTCCAAATAGGTCAACAATGTGCAACCAAAAAGTATCAACTTCTTCATATGGCTCCTCAACTATGACCTATGATGGTGGTTCAACAAGGCATACCTATTTGATTTCCATAGTGTCTTCCATAAGATTGCAGATTTCTCTTCAGATGTAAGTTATTCAGGCTCATCAAGGAGTTCTAAATAGTCCACCAAATATTTGTCATTGTCCTCCATGGGAAATTATTTTTCCACCTTCCCAAGTACTTGATACTCAACTTGGAAAATCTCTTCAATCTCTTTAAATATCTCTATTTTCTACTGCCAATCATTTGATAGTGATTTAAAATCAAGCTAAGGTATTAAGTAATCTTCAAGAACAACTTCCACATTGGTCTCAAGATATTTTCTACTGGTGAACACTTCAAGCTATCCAATGAAGCTATGGTATTTCTTCCATGAATCCTCTTCATTATGAATTATCTCTACCTTAGTAATGGTTATATGTGAATTATTTTCATGGATACTTTCCAAATAAATATGAGCTTGTACTTGATCTATATTAGCTACCATAAGATCTTCTTTCAACTCTTGATTTTGGATAGATGATATGTGATCAAGAGCTTCTTGCGAAATAACTTCTTGATGCACATCTGAGACTTCTTCCCATTAGATCCCATTCCCAACTTCTAATTGATCTTACAAATCATCCTCTTTAACATAATGAAATATTTAGACATGCTTACTCTTTTCAAGTGGTGTTCAAAATAATGATCTCCTCTTCTAGCTCTAACAATCCATCATTATTAGTTATGAGTTCAACCTGGAGTTCATTGCTTACCTCTTCAAGGAGTGGAATAGGATATTCTTGGGATGATTCCAAGAGAGATGAGATATATGTGACACTTCCTTGGTACAACTATTTATATTTGATATTCATGTCTTCCTCCTCTTGTATACTACTTTAGATGGATTTCCAAGATGGAAATGACCTAGATTATTGAGAAGGGAGGGATGAGGGTTGAGTAGATTTGAATTTGATTGAAGGCATGATTTGGTTCAAATATGGAAAAGATAGAGGTTCTTCTTTACCATTTTGATTTTGGTTCTCCTATTTCCTTATATTTATCTCTAACTCTTTGATTTGCTTATCTGTATTCTCTTAAAATAACTTTTATTTAAAGTGGTCAATGGCTTCATGAAGATAAGGAACACAAGAAGATTCTTGAGGAGGGATGGGAGAGGTTTGCATAGGTTCAAATCCTCTTTTAACTTGGGCTCTTAAATCCATGTTTGCCTTAATTTTCCCACTTTTCTATGACTTCACCACTTGATTATAACTTGGGAAATTAAAGGACCTTTTAAGGGGTTCTTAGGGAAGGATGGAGTCTTGAATCTCAAAAGTAAATTGTTCAACAACAATTTCCTTCTTTCTTTGATATCTTTCTTAGATATATTTATAAGAAGGAAAGGTTTGAAAACATATGAAGAACTTGGAATACTTAAAGGGTCACTTAGAATGGTTTCTTAGAGAGGAATGGGCACATATAAGAAGGCTGAGGTGGTGTATATGAAGGAACATAAGATTTTCAAGGTTGGACCTACTTCTCTTCAAGTATTTTTAGCTTATCCTGAATTCTCTAAATGTAACCACTTACATCCATCATTTATCCTATGAAAAATTTCCAATTGGCTCTCTCAAAAGGTGCCCATTTTTATTTTACATGCTATAATGACTCCCTCACTTAATAGATCTAGTGAATAGGGACATCTTAGCATAATACCTTTGTGAGCACAATTCTAGTGTATGATTTTCAAGTCTTAATAAAGTTTTCTTAAGTGTTGGTATGGATAACTTATGATAAGGCTAGTAAGGAGTAGTATTATGATGGGCTTATTTTTCATATGGAGGATCAGAGAAATACTCTTACATGTATGACTAATATAGGTCCTCATATTACTGATGAAGATCATGAGGAAGGTAAGAGTCATTCCCTTGATAATAAGGATCATGACAAGCTTGACAAGGATCCTCATAGCATTGACATAAATCTCGGTAGGGCTGATTTGGTTCATATGGATCATGAGGAACAAATTGGGGCTGATGATAAAGAGGTGGACAATAGGAATATTCACCATAGATTTTCATAGTAACCTCATATGTTAAATGAGATGTAAGATATGACTAGAATTTTCAATGAGACATACTTGGTCTTATCATAACTAGAATCTTTGATTTGGAGTCACCATTGGTTTTAACTTGCTTGCTTCCAAAATTTGATCAGAGGAAAGACACACCAAGATCTTCCCACTCTTTTAGACCTTGGTCCCACCAAGCGTGCTAAAACTATTGGATGTAAAAATTACACCATAATTAGGTAGATGATTGTTCACGTCCTGTACCCAAATCTAGTCCACCATGGGATTGACCCTATGCTATGGGTATCTTATAATGGTGTCAAAGCTCTAGGATTTTTAATGAGGTTAAATCTATTGATGCATCATCTTAGCTCATTTCCACTACTAAGACCTATTAATTACTAGGGAAAAGGGAGAGAGAGAGAAAACATGAAAAGAAAACCTAAGATAAATATGGTGATGTACCTAAAATATGGTTGATACAATCTATTTGTCTCTTAAAACACTAATGAAATTAGTAAAATACTAGTTCTAGGATTTCAAATATCTATCATACATCAATATTTCATGCAGAGATTCACCAAATGATCAAAATCTAAGGGAAGTGATGAAGAGGTCTAATTCAGGACACTAACCGATTAAAGTATCCACATGTGAGCTTTAATCAAAAGATATTTGAACACTAAACATGACTTAAATAAAAAGATCAACTAGTAACTAGGTGAGATCAGGACTTGACAAGGGAGAGGTATCTACCATATATGCAAATCAAATTGACATGTACACACTATACTAGAACAATGAAATCAAAAATTATTCTTGTATTCATCTCAAGAGATTATGAGCTCCATCTTAGTAGATTTTAGTCATACCTAAGAGAGGGATCATTTTTAGGCTTAAAATCAATTATTTATATTAGAAAAGGAGAAAGAAAGATATGGGAACATGTGTAGGAGAGTAGATAAAGAGTCATCATGATCAAGAAGTGAGGTAGTAGTTCATTGATTACTTTATGCATATGTGTCTTCTTATAACCAACTAGACTTTCCTTTCTCTAAAAACCTTCAAGCTCCTTTCATTACCTAAGAGATCCCACTAGAATACAAGGGTTTTTTTTGCATGATGACAGAGCCTATTTGAATGGAATCAATACCCTTAACTATTTTTTTAACTACCAGTTCACCACCTTGGGACCCTAAGCCCACTTGAATTTATCATGAAGATTAAATCCTCAAATCTTTAAATTGATAGTGCCATGCCATAAAGGCTAGTTAGTACCTACTTTGTCAATTATAGAGCCACATTGATAGATGAGACCCTTTAAATTAATCACATATCTACTCTATTTCCATGTTTGGATCATAGGTCCATTCTTAGGCATAAAACTAATATAAGATGGTTGGTTTTCCTATAGTTTTCGTATTGATACAAACCTATATACTACATAACCCCCTTTTATAGATCCAAATATGTCCAAATTAACCCATTCTATCTTTGCAAGAACTAGGAATTCACCATATGCATGGATCCTTCTAAGAATGGTGAATAGAGTCATAGAACAAACCTTGCAAGCTATAATATGTTAAACCCTAGGTCCATTATAAGATTTAAAGACATCCTTTTATGTTTTTGATCATTGAATACATCATTATGTACCTTTAAATGTGTTTAACCAAGTTCAGTGGTGACATGTGACCTTTGAAAGGCTTACCTTGGTTTAACCTTGGTCATGTGTTTGACCTCATGTCAAATATTCCTTAGTATTTCAACTTTAAACCATACTAATTAATTTGATTTGTATGAGATACATGTGAACCATTAATTTTCCTAAGATCCTAACAAGCTAATGACACTTTGAAATCTCTCACCTATCCTTGAGATATGTTGACCCTATTGACCTTGCTCACACCATTGATCTTGCTTAGTATGAATGACCTTAAGTCATTGATTTGCCTTTGACTTGTCAACTCTATCTTCACTATATTTGGTCTTGATGTACGATCAAATGCTAAATATTAGATCTACTATGACCCACTATTTAAACCCTAATGATTATTTCATGAGACCTAAATTTGATGTCTACGTACCTATATTTGACATTTTCATGACCATCACTAAGATTTTTGAACCCTAACGGTTATTTATTGTGTTTAAATTTGACATATGTGCACCCATAATTTGACATTCACATGACCATCATTAACATCCACATGAACATCAATCCTTGAACCCTAGTAGATAAATTTTGAGATTTATTTTGATGTCTATGTGAATGTCCCATTCTATAGGTTCAACTTTGAATGCTTATAACTTGAGATAGAAAGCTTGCCAAGGCATGAAAATTTTAGAGGATGATCTTGGAAAAAATAAATCCATATAATTTCAATCCTTTATCTCATGGGGGGATTCCTGAATGAAGACAAAAATCCTCAAACAAACTGGGCTACTCATTTTTGCATGATGTCTCAGTGACAACTTAGTCCTTCAATCTTGCCAAATTCATCTTTTGATCATATGTTTGAGGTTCTAATGGATTCTTAAGATTTTTACAACCTATTTCATACTCTTGATGCTTGAATCATTATGAAACTTTCTTGGATCCTCTTTTTTGTAAACTTAGACCTATTTCAATCATTTGGTCCACTCATTCCATTAACTCATGTAAAAGCTTTATATGTGGACCAAATTTGGCCAACAATGACATAAACACCTAAGTGTAACATCCTAAATATTAAAACTAATAAGGTTACATAATACTATCAAATTCCATCAATATACATGCCTTTGAGAGGATTTTATATATTAATCCAAAAAATAAAAGCAAGTGAAAAGTAGGATTTTTAGGTCCCATCTTCTCTAAAGAGTTTTTAATATGACATGGAACTTTGGGATACTAAATCTGAATCAATAGTATGTCCAAGACAAGTGGGTTTGTCTAAACTATCAATTTTCTTTCATTTCTAAATGTTCCCAAGTGTGGTTAACACTAGAGATGTAATCACATCATTTGGATACATGTCAACTAGCCTGTTATAAAAAGGTATGGTCCTTTTCACAACCACTACATCCATTAATTACTTAGTGCAGTGTGATGTATGAGTTACCCCTATAGTCTGAGATTAAGTACCACTAACATGGCTTGTTTTAGCCACTCAAAACAAGCATCCTAGTTGGTCACCCTCAATTTATATACCCCATCCTAGTGTAGGGTTTAAACAATGCTAGGAGATGAATTATTTGGTCAACACTTCCCTATAAAACTTATGAGGAGGTGATGAACTTCTACCTACAAGCCAAAATACATGAAAATAAATACAAGTGGAAGGACTTTAGGTTTGTGTAGGGGTCACCCAAATCATATGGATTTTAGGGAGGGCCTTAACAACTTTCCTTCCACACTTTTAGAGTAAAGTGACAAGTATAAGGAATGAGCATATTTGATCACCCAATTTCTTTAAAGGGGATGAGGGGAGAGCATACATGCATCAATTATCTTACTTAAACAAACACTTTCAATAAATAAGCATAAAAATGAAACTCTTAATAGTATTTCTCAGCTTGTGCATCAAGAAGTATTCATCAATAGAGATTTTTTGGCTTTATCTCTCCTTGGCACCTTGGATTTGAGTTCTTATCTTAAGATTTGGGCATGATAACATTAATTACATGAGTCTTATGGATTAAATCCTACATAATAACTATACAATATCCAAGCTTATAAATTAAGGGGCATGGCCTTGTATTTATAGCCTCAATAATTAATTGTCACCTAAAGTGAGTTAAGGTTGTGTTTAAACATGGAATGGGTTCAAACTAATCCTAGGTGAGTTGAGACTAACTCCAGTTGAGTTAATAGTTTTCATGTAATTATGATTTTCAATACTAGGCATGGATCTCAAATTAGATATTTTAGGATATTTTAAAAGATCTTGAGAACTCTTTAGAGCTTGACAACTCTTTAAGGCAATGATGAAAGGCTTAATATTATGATTGTTGTAATTTTCATTTTTAGATATTCATTAATTGTGAATGGATAATTCTATTAAGAATTTAATCTTATTTAATTTATTAATTGATTTTGATTAGCATTTTTGTTCTTTCAAGATTTGTTCAAGTACCCTGCTTAATGGGTCCATAATCCAAATTGATAGTTTTTATGCTAAAAGGTGATTAGGGATGAATCTATGAGAGGTTATTGTTGTATATGGGATACTATCCCAAATATGGATTCCTCAACATGATTATGAGTTTTGATGAAATATGCATGAATAAATTTGGGGAATTTAGTGAATCTTAAGCTTAATTTACAATGGTTGGTAGGAATCAGTGTGAAGGTTAGTTGAAAGCTAGTTGTGGCCAAAATTAGGTGTTTATAATAGTAAACAAATCCTTAGACCTTAGCCTTATTGTCTTCCTTTTCTCCTTGAATTTAACTCTTCTTATCATTACCTCAAGTGAGGTGACAACTACAAACCACTCTCAAATGAAGATATACTCTTATTATGCTTCAAAATTCACCTCAAACTACTATCTAACATTGGTAAGGTAAGAGTTCCCCAAGCTAGTTACTTCTTGGTTGATGGGGGAATTAACCTTAATCTTTGTCTTAATTGAATTTTCAAGGATAATATTTTATTAATCTTGGAAGGTACCATCTTCATCATGATTTTTTAGACATTGAAACTGAACCTCTTAAATCTAATCCTTGCACTCCTAAAAAAATTTACCTTGTTCTTCTTAGAGTATTTGTTTACCAAGCTCTTCAAGCTACTTGAACATGTTCAAGTAGGAATTCCTCATGTGATTAGGACTTTGGATCTAATCTTGAGGCTCAAAAGGACCAACTACCATAGTGTTCTCCTTAGGACCTTCTTTGATCTCTTTACCATGTTCATTATCCATGATGACAATGTTAACCTTCTCTTGGTGAGCTAGGGATGTATCATCTAGACTTGAGAAAAAAGTCTTTAAGTCTTTCCAAAAGGAAATATCTTCATGATCAGTCAAAAGGACATGAAAATTATTATCACTCTTACCATCTCCCTATGAGGAAACATGATAATAAATTGCCTTTAACTCTTCAATAGGGTCATGATAAAGCTCATGTCATGTTGTAACTTGACCCTCTAAATCACTTAAATCTCTTTTAAATTCCACCTTGAGGGGTTCGTGAGGAATATTTTCATGACTCAATTCTAGAGGAGGAGATTCTTGTGTCTCATTCACCTCAAGGTCAAATCACTATGACTATTCTTCATGACTAAACATTTCTTTATGCTCGAACTCTAATATACTAGAGTGAGTAGGATTACCAATAGTGATCTCTTCATCATAGGTATTTGTAGTATCATTATTAAGGTGTTCTTGAAATTTAATTGTAACTAAAACATAGTTAAGCTCTTGAAGGACTATCACTTCATCCATATTATTTATCAAGTTCCTTCTTATGTCTTGATGCTCTAATTCTTCATTTGATGTAGTTGGCCTTTCTTCATAGCAGGAGAGGATGGCAGGGAGAGAAGCTTCATGGGCTTGTTTGGTAACTATTAAAGTGTTATTCTAGTTTGGAGCCTTAGGAGCATTAGGTTATTCATGATATTGTTGAAGATATGGATAAAGGAAAAAAATTGAAGACACCATATTCTCTCTTTCCCACTCCTCAACTACTTTACCATACCTAGATGTATCTTGATTATCATGAATGAATACAATATGAAAGGCTGGTGGAGAACTTGAAAAACTTGAATTATTTATTGAGCTAGCCTCAATACACTCATATTTATTTTGATGCTTCTTATATTCTCTCCAAACCACAAGTCCTCCCTCAAATAGGTAGATGATGGGAGGAAAAGAGTGGCTAACTGGTGGATGAGGAACATAAGGTTCCATGGGTTATTCTTAAGTGGGTTTTAGGGTGAAGGGGAAATTTTACATCTTGGAATATTCTTAGGCTTGACATTCATAACTTCCCTTTATCCTTACACTCCTAGACGTTTAGGGATAATTTGAGATTGGGGAAGAGGTGAGGGGTCTTGAAAACTTGGTAAGCTCCTTGTCATGACTTTTACAACCCTCCTCTCCTCCTAGTTTAGGTTTGGCATGGGATTAGTAGTCAAAAGTTATTGACATGGGGATACAAGAAGTGAAAACTCATAAAATTAGTTTCATTGAGATTGTTGTTATTTCAAGTCTAATATCTCATTGGCAATAATTTGATTCATACTCTTCAACTCCTCCAACTCATCAGAGAAACTATGTGTAGCTTGAAAGGGTGGTTAGGGAGCGAAAGAGGGATAGTAATCCTAATAAGGAGGCTAATCATAAAACTAATATGGTGTATAGGGAGGGTAACAAGTTCCATGGGGATGTTGAGGTATGTGGTTGGGTTCCAAAGGTGTTGGTAAGGGGTACCATAGGGCTGGCGTGAACCACCATAATATTGATAGGGTTCATTATAGGGTTGATGAAGCTCATAGTAAGGTTGGTATAGGTCATGATAAGGCTTATAGGGAGGTGTAGAGTACAAATTTTCTATACATGTAGCCATTACATATCATGAGACAAATGAAAATAAGTTTAACTATCAATAGTAAAGTGTTCTTACCCTTAAGAGGAGACCTTATAATGATCTTTGACAAGAGATTCTAACTGCAAATATACCACTTGAGTGATTAAATTTGTTTGATATCATCTAATTCTAATGTAATGTGCTCCAAACTGCTTGAATCCAATCCCATTAGGTGTGATATAACTATTAACACTCCAAACTTCACTCTTAAGATAAGATGGTTCAAACCTCTCCAAGTTTTGGATAACATGGGATTAGCCCAAAGATGTGGGTGACTTATGGTTGGGCTAAACCTCTATTTTATGGGACTAGATCCCCTGGTGCATCCATTAAGCTCAAGATCACCAAACCTACTAATTTTTTAGGGTGAAAAGGGATAGATAAATACATGAAATGAAATCTATACTATAGGAGGTGATGAATTAATATTGACCTATCCACTCTAACTGATATTTAATCAACACTTTATGAACCAAGTAAAGACTAATGCCTAAAACAAAATTTCTAGTGAGATCCTAAGTATAAGTATTTTATTTCAATGATACGATGGATATTTATGACTTAAAGTTAATAGATAATAGGTCTATCTAAGGAAATATCAACTAGCTTACTCTTCAATATAGCTATAAACACTTTGGCACATCATATGACCTGCATAGGATGTCATTCTAAAAACTAGGTGAAAGAAAGGACCTACAAAGGAGAATGGAATTCATGCTTATTAAAATTAACAAGAATATGCACATTAATTTTAGTAAATAAACCTAAAAATAGTCCTTATTTATTGATTCAAAGAGGTTTACAGATACAATTTTGGGTAGAGTTTCATCATACCCAATTGAAGGATGGATATAATGGTCTTTAATCCTGAATATAGAATAATGAGAAGGTAAGAGAGGGAAACATAGCATGAAGGTGACATGTTGAGGTCATAAATGACCATATTCCACTCAAATAATAGTTATAATAGCCCCCATAACTTCTTCCATGCATTGCCTTCATGGTTAGTGGTCTTCAATGAGCCCTTTGAGCATTAGATAGGATGGTTTAGTCTAAATCAGTCATGGTTAAGCCCATTCAAAGAATGAACATGCCATTTAATCAACCACCCCTTCCCTTTTGAAATTTAAAATGGTGAATTATTATTTGTCCCATAATTTTGACTAAGTATAGATCCACACCAAATTGACAGACATCTCAGCATGAGGTAATCACTTGGCATGATTTTTATTTTGGTATCTTTTGTACCAGCTATATAAATCAATGCACATCCTATACCAACTAGTAGGTAGTTAATTAGTGCTTAGGTTTTTAGGGAATCTTTAAGAATGGATACATATGATTACTGTAGCATAAAGGATTCATGGGGATGGAGCTAAGAAAATGATCAACAAAGGCACCATCTCAATACCTGGTATGCAATCTTCACCCTGGAAAGAATATGTTCATATGTGCTATAAAACCAAGCTCAAACTAGTGAGCAAAGGAAACAAACTTAAGTAGCAAACCCCTTTATAAATGATTCTATAGAAATGGAATTACACCATTAAAACTACCTTCTATATTTATAATAGGATGGATGCCATTGAAGATCCAAATCGTAGTGCCTAACCTCACTTTTGAGCCTCTAGGCCATTAAGTAGTTTAGCTAAGGATAGACTATATTTTTAAAAACTATGGAATATATTCTATAGCTAATATTTTATGAATGACAAGGAATGGTTATGGTAGACATGATTTTATATGGTTTATGCATCTTTACATTGTTGTTTAAATTGTGAATATAATTTTGTGGGTTCACTCTAGTTATGTTGGGAATGTTGTTTACAAGCTTTTGGTTTATGTCATTAATGGCATCCCTGTGTAAAATATGACATCAACATACTCTATGAAATAAATTAAGTATATATATCCCATGCACCTATGTTCCTACCTTTGATAAATGCACAAGCTCAAAATAAGCCCTCAAATTAAAGCATCCCCTTGACCCATCTAGAGCCTACACATTGTTAGACTTAACTTGATAAAGGCATGCACCCTTATGACATGAACTAAGTCCCTAATTAGGATTATACCTATAGACCATTGGAATTATCCCAAAAATGGTCTATGTTATTTAATACACTAAAATCCTTCTCTTAAATGACCAAGTATTATATGTGATGCATTGCACCATGGCACAACTAGCCCAATGTAGGCCCCGATTCTTTCTCTACTACACTTTGGGTGAGTACATAAGGATTGTACCTTATGCAAATTGATGCCAAAATAGAAGAGTGATAAATTTTGAGTGCTATAAGAACATACTATGGTTTCACCTAGTGGTAATGAGTCTAGAACTAACTTGGACAACCAGATAAGCATCTAACCCATAAATGATGAATTAACCATCCCTTTTTCTACAATATTTTGGTTTTATTACTGAGACCTATGTTGATTTTTTTTGTAATGATGTAATAAAATGATGCACTAACTATCCCTAAATAAAGTTAAGTGTTGGCTATAATAGTTATAAGATAAATTTCCATAGAAGCATCCATATTATAGAGGATAAAAGCTAAGGAAGTGGGTTTAGAACAACCTATATGATGCTCTATATGAGGTATTTTTCTATGAACTACATGAGCATGTGTACCAATGGTTGGATACCTATGTAACCCATAGAAGATGAAGTTATATATAACACCTTGAGTGGATGAAAGAGCACTTAGAGATACTTAAGACTCTATATGCCATTTGGATGAGATTAGTAGACAAATGATGGCAAGGAGCATTACATACTTCCATGAGTTCGTTATTTCCATATAATCTTACCTTGAAGAAGTAGAGTATCAAATTTTGTAAAAACCTAGAGGAACATTTTTTAAATAGTTAGGCACAAAGCTTAAAACCTTAATGGTGGATAATGGCTTTGAAACTATGAGAATGAAAGGATAAAGTCCTTTCAAATATAAGCAATGCAATGGGGAAGAAAGGAATGTGTAGGTGAAGCTCAATGAAAGGGGATGAGTAGATTGAAACCAAATATCTTAGGAGATAGATTTTTAACAAGAGAAGACATATTTTGATGGAAGATCTAAAACTTGGAAGTGTCGAGATAACCCATAGCAAGTGGGAAGGGCATGGGTAAGGATCTCTTGAATTACAATAGCATTAGGAGGAAAAAAATAATTAAGCCATAGATCGATCTCAATAGTTGATGGGTGTAGAATGCATTAGGTTCCTATATAATTTGATAAATAAATATGCACTAGATGATCTTACCCCATTTAAACTTGTAGTTTAAGCTCATGTACTAGATCCCCCATGAGAAGAAAGAAGTGTGATAACTGATCCTATTGCCAATATAGACTTTGGATATTTTATAGACTTGGAGTATAATTTTATGATTGAATAAATTGTTCCTTATGAATAATTGAGAAAGGATACCTATATAACTTTTGGTATTATCTCAAAAACATATAACATGAGCATAAGCATCCCAATTTAGCCAATGTCAACTGCACAGACTAGGCAACAACCCCTAGAAAGTGGCTTGGTACCATAAGTGAGTAGTACAATTCCTTATATGATCAATGAATTTGACTCAAGAGAGGAGGTTAGTATATTTAGTTACAAAAATAATGAAATCAACACACTAAACAAGATGACATCTCTAGGCCAAGATCATGGGGGGAATTTAATGAACAAATCTAATGAAAACCCAGCTAAAAATGCAAATAAAAGAGAACTTTCCTTACCTTCCTTGATTGCTCCAAGAGATCTCTTTATTGGATTCCTCGGATTATGCTCAAAAGGTATTCATCAATTAGTATTGGCTATCTCCATCTCCTCTTAGCACCATGGTTGGCTTTAGCTTGGCTTGGCTTAGAAATTTGACATTATAACACTATGTTTACATTCATGAATTGAATTATTGCATAATAAATTTACTTTATTTAATCTCTCATAATTAATAGCTCTAGGATTGCTTCTATAGGCTTTTAAATGACTTGGAATGAGTTAAATATAATATTTGGTTTGCTTAGTTAACCGTAGTAGGGTTGGAAGGTGTCCAAAAGCTCATACTTATCATGAATAGATATTTTGAGATATTTTACATTTGGACAACTCATGATTAGCTTTTAAGATGCTCTTTTAGGATATTTATTAATATTTGAATTTTCCTTTTTAATAATTGATTTTAATTGATCATGGATTAATTAAATTAGTATTTAATTAGGATTTGATTTTAATTACCCTTTTTTAGGCTTTTTCATATTTTCCAAGTATTTAACTAATTCAATGTATGTATTTACATGATTTAATTGATTTATGGGGCCAAATTGATTTATGAGGCCAAATTGATTTATTACATGGTTAGGAAGCCAAATTTGACACTTATAGAAATTCTTAGGCTAGGTGGTCAATGGTTGGTAAGAATTTCTCGAAATTTGGGTATGTAGTCATTGGTGGCCAATTTTAGGTGTCTAAAATTTGCCTTTATTTGGGGAGATGTTACAAACCATAGGTGAAGCAATGTCCTCTCAAATAATGAGAAAAGTCTTATATGCTTGAAAGCAAATGATGGTTGAATAAAAAGCTCCCAACAATGTTTGGGAAGTGTAGGATGATGCCCCCTTGAGGAAGTGGCCATCATATTTATTGATGGATGGTCCCTCAAAAATAAAGAAGAAGAAAGGTGGAATTAACCCATGGGTGAAATTAATCCAAATGAGAACATGCTTGCATGAATTGATTTAAAAAGGTATTGATTTACCAAAAGGTGGTTATAATTGGAATAAAAGTTTAAATAATAATTTTCCCATAAGTGGTTATAATCATTAAGATGACTTAGATTGGATAAAGATGATGTTTGATATGGTTGTGCCCTAGTAGGGTGGATTAGGAAGCATGAATCAATGATAGAACCTATTATATAGATTAAATATGAATGGGCATAAACATAGATGTGATGGTCTAATGACTAAATAATCCACAAATAACCAAGCATATGAGTATGAAAAGTGGAGTCATATAAAATGTTAAATTTGGTAGCTTGAGTATGGCTTATGAAACCCAATCCATAGTTCCCTCTTGCATGTTATTATGACCCTTATAGACATATTTTTTTTAATTCCCAATCATCCATAGGATTTCAAGACCTCATTCCAGCTTAGTCAGGACCCTTGATCCATGTTTATTCCATCCCCTTAGGTCCCATACACTCAATAAAATAGCACCCAAGTTATAATATAACACTAGAAACTAAGGTGCTCTATTTTCAACACTCTTATCCAATCCCATTTTAAACCCAAGTGATCATTTTCCCTAATTCCTCTTCTTCATTGTGTTGGCCTAGTGTGATTGCATTTAATCCATGACCAATAGATCTCTATAAAATCCCATTAAAAGGTAATTTAAAAGGTTTGGAAATTATTTTTAAAATTAAGCAAGAATAAAAGCAAGACCATTAAGGCAATTTCCCCTATTCTCTACATACATACAACCAATATATCCACAAGCTCATTCAAACTCTCACACCAATCCCTAGCTCTTCAGAGTATTGGTATGTAGGTAGTGTACCCACACAAGGGGTGTGGATACATGCTCTCTGCATCTTACACACACTAACCCCCCTCTTTCTCCAAGTTTTCATTAAATTTCAAACACAAGGAAAAATTAGGGTTGGATATAAAATCATGTATACAAAGAGATCCATCAATATTCAAGACTTGAAATTTCACAAGTAGATTAATACAAGGACAATGCATAAAACCTAGAAAACTTAGATCTTTGTGACTAGTTTAGATAATAGCGATAGGACCTGGACTATAATATTAGATCTAAAAGTGTCTTAATTTTAGTACTCATATCCTTTCATAAAAAAAATATATAGATCCTAATTTTAAATAGTGTCCTAGTCCTACATAGCTAGTATCAACTTCTATCTCAATCATCTCAGTCTAATTTAAGCTAAGTTATATTTTTCTCTATTTATTACTATTTTTAGAAAGGTTTAAATTATACAAATTAGTGGCTTAATTATTGCAATATTATTTACTAATTTTAATATTCTATACCCTTAACTAAATTAGGAATAAGACACCAATATTCTCAAAAAAATTAAATCATTTGGTGAATCCGACTTACTTCATTTATTTATAAAAGCCCTAGAAACCCTAGGGTAAATTCCTTGTCGATTTTATAATAATTTTCTAATTTTTTATGTGTATATTTAAATTAGAAATTTAATTTACATTTTAAAATTACATAGTAATTTTGAAAATTATATTTTTTTAAAAACCCTAGTTACACATACTAGGTCCCTTTTAATCAAGTATTTTCCAATAGTTTTCTAATTTTTTTACTTGAATATTTAAATCAAAAATTCACTTTAAGTTTTAGAATTTCATAGTAATTTTAAATGTCAATTTTCAAAACCCTAGTTACATATAATAGGTCCCTTTGTTTGCTTGAGGTATCACCTTACATCTAAAATTAGATTTCACATATTACCAAAAATGAATCTCACTTATTTACACATATTTCTTGCATTTCTTGAAAATAATAAGGAGACCATACTTGGTCCTATCATGTACATGAATGATGAAGTTTACCATATTTTAGTACAAATATTCATTCTTTGTATTTCATGCTTACTTTTCATAATATGGGATGATATTAATAAAATTATTGTTAAACATAGTAATATCCCACTCTTTCAAAGTAATGCTTACTTGTCTTTAATAAAAAGTTTCATTACTTACTTTATATCTCTCATATGGAATATTTTTCAAGTTTATCTTACTAAACATATTAGAAATATTAGAGCACATATCAAAGTTATTTATGCATGCATACACAATTTCATGATCTTTATCCCTTGCTTGATATCTCTCATGAGGAATGTTCTTTATAAACACATTGTTATACAGCTTATAACTCCAATTTCATGCATTTCATATCATATTCATGATTTATACCTAGATGCATATAAATCATTGGCTAATTTTGAGTATTTCCCTATCACTATTAGACAAAATCAAACACTAGAGGGTATATATACCCATCCTCCATTCAAACTTGGCACATCTAACTCCTATCCCACACCTACTACCAGCTCTATGCCTATAGTAGCTCATGTGATACATGCTATCAACTAAGTTTATAAAGATATGCAAGCTGATTACACCCATGGCTATAACTTAATAACTTAGGTTAGTACCCCTTCTAATATAATTTCAGTTATCAAGCTCCTTTAAGAATCTAATGTTTACAAATATGTACTATATGTAATGCTTCACAATACTAGAATTCCCATTTTCATCGAACTAGCTTATGTTGCCTCTATCCTCAACACAATGCAATGGACTGAAGAACATATTTCCTTTGAGAAAGAGGATTCACCCCCAAAATACATCATTGAACAACATCTACCTCTGTATATTCAATTAAAAATTAATGACATGGGGGTAAAGAGTGTTAGTTGATAATAATTTAGGCCCCAACATTTACAACATTTCTTTTCTTAAATATCTTAATATATAACCTCAAGATTTAGATCATTCTAACATGAACATCAGAGGTTTTGACAACATCCCATAGAAATATATTGGTGAAATAACACTTAATCTTACTTTGGGACCTAAGACACTACCAACTAATTACCAAGTCATGTTGAATGACCTCAATTATAATTTATTACTTGGTCAGCCCTGGATTTATGATATGCATATAGCCCCTTATAAACTTCATACTTGTCTAAATTTAGTCACAAAGGCTACACCTACACGTACCCAATAGACAATGAACCTTTTAAATATTACCAATTTGTCAAATCTTCACATAATTGTATTCCACACTTTAATCTACCTATATAACCCATTACTCATAGTGCACCCTCAAACCATGCAACACATTAGACAATTCCAAATACTATAATAACACTAACACCAAATCACTAGTTTACTTCCCCTTCTACACTTAAATGTCTTAATAAGATGGGATATCATGGTAAAGGTCTTAGAAAGCATGAATAAGGAATCATCAATCTTGTCAAGGCATCCACACAACATGGTAAGCAAGGGATAGGATATCAACTTACCCTTCATGATAAAACTTATTCCACCATTTTAAATCATATAAAGTTTTATCTTCCCACTACATCGATAGATCACACTGCTAATCATAATTCAACATTATCATTAATCTATCCTGATCTTACCGATGATACGGTTTACTAGATATGTACACCTTAGATGACCTCTCTAATGATGAATCCCTCTTACAATTTTTTAGAGCATATGAGGACCTCCCATCTTCATATCATAAAAATATATTTCCTCATCAAAAAAATTCCCATGCATACTTCAGAGAAAATTTAGATTCTCCCCAAGACATACCAGTTGATTTAGATGATACTATTCCTACAACCCCATATACACTAGATCATTCCATATTACTTAATGAGGAAATAGTTAATTTTAATTTTGAAACCGATCAAGATCCCTACATTATCTTGTTATCTACTACCCTATAGAAGGAAGAAGATATAGATATTCATAAAAATTTAATAGATTTTATAGAAATCTTTGCGTGGTATTACTTAGATATGCTAAGAATTAATACATCTATAGTAGTTCATCAGATTCATTTACACCCAGATGTTAAACCAATTAAACAAAAAAATCACAAAATACATCCTAAGGTGACCCTCTTAGTCAAAGATGAAATATAATGCCTCTTAGATGCTAGATTCATTTGACTAGTAGCACACCCTGAATGGGTTTCCAATATAGTCCCCATGGTTAAACAAAATGGAAAAATTTGGTGTTGTTTTGACTCTCACAATTTAAATAAAGCATGCCCAAAAGATGATTTTCCTTTACCTAACATTGACATGATCATAGATTCCATAGTTGGATATGAAATTTTATCATTTATGGATGGATTTACAGGATACAAGCAAATCAAAATTTCCAAAAAAGATCAAGAAAAACATATTTTAAAAATCTTGGGGCACATTTTGTTACATTATCATTCCCTTTGCATTAAAAAACACGAGAGCCACATATCAGCATACCATGATTCATATTTTTCATGACTTGATTCACCATACTATCAAGTTATGTTGATGATATATTAGCTAAATCCAAATAATGAAAACATCACGCTATTGATTTATGAAAAATATTTCAAAGACTCAAGCAATACAATGTCTGGTTAAACCCAAATAAATGTTTGTTTAGAGTTGCATCAAGAAAACTATTAGGTTTCATTATTTATCAACATGGCATAGAGGTTGACCCTAAGAAAGTTAAATAAATTATCAACATGACACCTCCCATGAAATTAAATCAACTTTGACCTTACAAGGAAAAATCCAAACAATCCACTATTTTGTACCTCAACTTGTTGATAAAACCTAGTCATTCACTTGATTATTAAAGAAAGATATACAATTTGTCTGAGATCAAGCCTATCAAGAAGCTTCAATACAATCAAGAAATATCTTCTTAATCCACCTATTTTAGTACAACTTATACCTGATAGACCTTTCCTCCTATATATCTCATCAAAATATCATGCATTAGGTGTAATTTTAGAATTAAAAAATGATCAACATATCAATCAAGTTGTTTATTACATCAGTCTCACATTAGTTGATTATGAAAAAAGTTATTCTATAATAGAAAAACTATATCTAGAATTACTTTTTACCACATAAAAACTTCAACATTACATGGTAAATAATGAGACTCAGGTTATCACAAAAGACAATCCTTTGAAGTTTTTCATGGCAAAACCACACCTCTCTGGTCTCATCACAAAATGGGTCATGTTATTAACATAGTTTGACTTAAAAATAGTTCTTTAAAAATCAATAAAGGGCCAAATCATTGCAAACCATTTAGTAGCAGCACCACTCTTGGACACCAATCCTATTAGTGACACATTTAGAGATGATTTCAAGGCCTATTCTACTCATTTTAATACTTGGACCATATTCTTCAATGGTTCTCAATGTGCATCCATTGTGGGGGCATGCACTATCTTTATCAATGATTCTACTCACATAGTTCCTATTCCATATTGATTAAGCCTTTCCTAAACCAACACCACCATGGAATATGAAGCACTCATTTTAGGTCTATTTTATACCTAGTCCCTCCAAATTAGATCTATTCAAGTCTTATATGATTCCAAACTCATGGTTAATCAATTAAATGATGTCTATCAGATAAAATAATAACATCTTATCCCATATCAAAATATAGTATAATGTTTATCATCATAGTTCAACTACTTTTCTATAGAAAGTATACAAATAAAATATAATCAACATGTAGATGCAATGACAAGTGCCACATCTTTAATTCCTATCGACATCAATGATGATTAAGCTATTTTCACAATTAAATGATTAAAATCACCATCAATATCCAATGTATATTTGATCGCACTATCTGTCTTAGCCATTATCATAGTTTCATAGATCCAAAATGGTTCTCTAAAATATATAGCTTTCTAAATAAATTTATTACACCAGACACTTTTTCACAAAATGACAAATGCAAGTTACATAAACAAGTACTCCATTATGTAATGATTAGTGGAGACATTTTTAAATGATCCTTTCTTAGATAATTTCTTTGATGTTTGACTTTAGTAGAAGCCAAAATTTCTATTACATAGATACATGATAGTGAGTGTGGTGGTCACTTCAGTGTAAAGGCCATGTCACACAAATTTCTTCAACAAGGGTATTACTATCCCATCATGGAAGATGAATGTTCAAAATATGCAAAGTTATGTAATAAATGTTAATGACATAGTAACCTACAACATGCACCATCACATCAATTGTAACATATTGTCTCTCCATAGCCATTTAAGTTATGTGGATTTGATATTATTGGAAAAATTAACCCCAAATCCATCAATAAGCATAAGTTCATCATCATACTTATAGAATATTTTACTAAGTGGGTTGAAGCTATTCCAATCTGATCTACTATAGGGGAGGACATTTTTAGCTCCATCATGACTCATATTATTTCATGCTTTAGCCTACTTGTAGCTATCATTTTTTTATAATGGAACATCATTAAAGAACAAAACTATCAATAAATTTTGCAAAAAATATAATATTAAACACATGTTCTCCACTCCATATTAGCCATAAGGAAATGTTTAAGTAGAGGCTACCAATAATACCATCAACAACATTTTGAGCAAAATAGTGACCAAATTCAAAGATGATTTGCACAATAAACTAGTTTTTACATTATGGGCTTATTGTACAAGTATTCATACACCCATAGGAACCACTCCTTATTCACTCATCAATGGCATAAAATTAGTTTTACTATTGGAATTAGAAATCCCATCTCTCCATGTATCCCTCAAAGTTATCCTCACTGATGACCAGTGTCCTAAAATGTGTCTACACCAACTCGAACAGTTAGACCATACACGTATTCAAGTAGTTGAACATCTTAGAATCTACCAGAAATGTATAAAATAGTCCTAAAATAAATAATTTCACACTAAATAATTTGAAGTTAATGATCTCATTCTCAAATAAAATCTTTGCAATGTCAATGCCAAAGAAGAAACCAAAGGAAAATTTAAACTGAATTGGCTAGGTCCATACATTTTACCAAAAAGCTTATCCCTAAAGTGTATTTTATAGCCTCACTTGAAGTAAAAAAACTCTAAAATCCAATGAATATTATGTGTCTATACATATTCTATTTCTAGCATTTTATTTCACACATTGTACTGTACATAATTTTTCAAAATTACTTGTACATAGTTTATTTTTGCTTACTTATATATAGATTATTTTCATTTTATTTTACATAATATTTTCATGATTGATTTTACATATATCAAAAAAATACTAAAAACAATATAACATTTCAAAATACAAAAACATTTGTTATCCATGCTTTACATTTCTACTACCATGCTAGACTCACATTTATTGTTCTATGCTATTGGTTGTCAATTTATCTACATTACCATGCTTCACTTGATCTTCTTTAGGTGTTTTTAGTGACATCCAAATCCTTGATTTCTTCATTCTACCCAATGAGGGTCATCCAACATCTACATTTGAGACATACATTGATATATTTACCCATTGGGGGCATCTTCTACATGACTACACCATCCAAGTTATGTCATTCCTACACCACACACTCTATTTATCATGTTAATGTACATTATTTACTAGCTTACATAGATTACTCTATCAACTTTTCACTAGTATATAGAACTTATGTATTTCTTAGCATATACCTAGTCTTATACTACATGTCTTGCATACTTTCACTTCTTTCTTTGATTAGTTAGATAAGATTGTATTTATAACATATTACATGCCTTATTTTTTTGTTTTACATAGCTAGATGTGATTGTATTTCTTAATTCCTATTTTATCTCTTGTATGGGCCTTAGGACATTTGCTAATGTCCTTTGCTTATACTCTTCTATGTGATTGTGGCTAAATGCAAACCTTGTTTGTTTTCCATTATCTATGTATATGGCATTTGAACATGCCTTGTATGCCTACCTTTCAATTTGAGTGATATGTGCCCATGTCCCTTATTCTATTGGCCCCTTGGCCACTCTTTTATACTTATTGATTCTTGCTTTGTGTGCTTTTTACTTGATTAATTTTCAATTTCTTGCAATGCCATGATCCACATCATACAATCCCTTATTTTCTTGGCTGTCATTATGGACATCATGCTCCATCCCTCTTTGACACATAAAAACTAAAAACTAACAACTAGCATTTCTAGATTTAGTTTAATACATTACACATGCTATTACATTGTTATATCTATCTAGGCATATCCCTATTTGATCTAAAAATCTCTAATACAAACCATGTTATATCTTGAGACATCTTTTTAATTATCATTGCTATATCATATATTTCATAGCATAACACACTTGTATATCTCTTTGTTCTAAGGGTAGTCATTATAGGGTCTTCATTCTTACCCTCAAAAGAGGGGGAAATAAATAGGGGATTTTTCATAAAGATTGGAGCTCCTATCAATTGAAAAATATGTTTTTAGAATAATTAAAATAGTAATCAGAGGTCAAACTAGGTAGAATAAACCAAGAAAACAATGATGATTCTAGACCAATCTTTAGTTTCAATAAAGGACAACAATGTCAGACATGGATAACAGCATCAAACACCAGGGTGTCTTATTTTTGGTGCTCTTATCCAAATAGAAAAAAACCTAGATTTTCTAAAAATAGGCAAAAATGTAAGCTTAGTTATAGTTTTACACATACAGACCAATTTAGATTCAACAATTTTAGTAAAAATTTTCTCAAAGAATCTAGATATAGGTGGCATCATGCATGACATGATGGCTCTAACTTCTAGTTTCAAATAAGGCAGTTGGTATAAATTCTAGATTAGAACCCATGTTATAAATACTAGTGATTGGGGACAATGTGCATGACACATTGGTCTTCTTTTCTTTCCAAGTTTATCATATTACCAAGTTATTTTCAAAATTTGTATGCCTTATTGCATTTGTAAGTGGTTGGCATCATTTCAAAGTGGCTTTCATACAAGCCTAGCCTCCACATATTCAAGTGGTTTCCACATAAACCTATTACCCAGTTTTGGAGTGGCTTTCATACAAGCCTAATCTCCACCTTTTCCAAGTTGGCCAAGATTTGCTTAGTTTTTAATACACATTTGGCTATCTATGCCATATTTTTAGATTATAGAGCATTCATGGGCTTTAAGATCCATCCCATATGACACACATTCATACTAGTATTAGTTTATAGCTTCACATCATGGGGCACAATAGAGCCAAAGGACTAGATAGCCTTTGTATTCTTGAGCCACCTACTCCAAGGTAATTGGACACACAGTCCAAACATAGATTAACACATGTATGACCACCTACCTTCACTTAATAGGTGATGATGGAGCCAAAGAGATAGCTTTTACATTCTTGAGCCACTCTTAGGGAATTGACCACTCAGCTCCATTCATAATATTAGTATTGGTAAAACATCCTCCAGTATTACTCAGCATCATCCAACATCACTTAGCACCATAATAAATTTTATATTGGTCTGTGTACCTAGTGAGGTGTATTCATTCCTTTCTCTTCCTCTCTCTCTTATCTAGATTTTATACATTCTTATTTTAGATATAGTGTATCCAATAAGAACTAATCTACTCTTGTTTCTCTCTTTCAAATTTACACTTCATGATGTGCTCTCTCTATGCACACCCAACATCATACAACTTCATGAGCCTCACCCTTATAGGTAAGTTTATGTATGCTTTCTATTTTTCCTTTATCCTAGTATTTTGCTTTATTACATCACTAAAATAAATGGGAGGAAATGTAGTCATATAAAATGTTAAATTTAGTAGCTTGACTATGGCTTATGACACCTAATCCATAGGTCCCTCTTGTATGCTCTCATGACCCTTATAAGCATATTTTCATTGATTCCTAATCATTCTTAGGCTTTTAAGACCTCATTCTAGCTTAGTCAGGACCCATTTTCCATGCTTATTCCATCCCCCCAAAAACTTGTACCTTGAAGAAAATATTTCCTAAGTTGGAATATAACATTATACCTCAAGGTGTCCCCTTTATAGTGATCCTATCTGATCACATTTTGAGCCCAAGTGACCATTTTCCCTAATTTTTCTTCTTTATTGTGTCAGCCTAGCATGATTACATTTAACCTATGACCAATAGATCTCTATAAAATCCTATTCAAATTTTATTTATAAGACTTTCCAAATATTTTCAAAAGTAAACAAGAATATAAGCAAGACCACTAAGGTAATTTTTCCTATTCTCTGCATACATCCAACCAATATAGCCACAAGCTCATTAAAACTCTCACACCATCCTCTAGCTACCTCAATCACAACTAATTTAGAATTTTTACATCTTCATTACACTAATGCACAAAGCACATCAAGTGGGAGAACTACATATGGCTTTATCCCTATTTGGAGTATTGGTTTATAGGTAGTGTGCCCACATAAGGGGTGTGGACACATAATCAATGTATCTTAAACATAATAATCCCCCCTCTTTCTCCAAGTTTTCATTCAATTTCAAGCATAAGGAAAACCTAGGTTTGGAGATTAAATCAACATTAAAAGGAGCTCTATCAACGATCAAGACTTGAAATTTCACAAGCAGATTAATATAAGGATAGAAAACAAAACCCAAAAAACTCAGATCTTTGTAATTAGTTTGGATAATAACAACAAGACCTAAACTATAGAACCAGACCTTGAAGTGTCTTATTTTTAGTGCTCCTATCCTTTCACCAAACAAAATCTAGATCTTGATTTTTGATAGTGTTCCACTCTTGGACAACTAGTATTAGCTTTTATCTCAATCATCTCAGTTTAGTTTAAGCTAAGTTATATTTTTCTCCATTTATTAATATTTTTAGAAAGGTTCAAATTACAATTAAATCATACAAATTAGTGGCTTAATTATTTCAATATTATTTACTAATTTTACTATTCCAAACCCTTAACTAAATTAAGAATAAAACACCAATATTCCCAAAAAATTTAAATCACAAAGTGATGAAAGAGATTAATAGAAGAATAAGATTGATAATTGGAAATGATTTAGTTATACTTGTTAATGTGTAGATGTAAATCCTTATTATCATTGATACAACTAGAATGGTTAATGATGTTATTTGATCAAGATGGGTGGAAGGATTTGCCAAGGTATCAAAGAGAACCTTCTATGACTCTATTTCTTGTATGACCTCCTAAGATGATTTTTTCTATAGAACATTATGGTAGGCATCATGATAGAACATGATGAGGACTTGGCCAAAATATACATAAATACTAACTCCCAATCCAATAAACAATTTTAAAAAATGCACCAATTATAAAAACTATAATGATAATGTCATTGGAATATGGATAGAATCAATAATAATGCACAAGGAATCATCGAATGAACACATATAAACTAAGTTGAGGCAATAATGTTGAAAGTAAATAAATAGGCAAGAAAAAAAAACAAATAGAAAAAAAACAAACAAACAAATAGAAAGCCTAAAAACAAAAATCTTGAAAATAAAAGCAATAGAAAGCATCATAATGATGGATTTTCCCTAGTAGGGTAGTCCGAGGATAATTGACTAGGCTTAGATAGGACAAATGTTTTTGGATTTTGAAATGTTTATGAATGTGTTTGGGATTTTGGATTATCTCAACCTAATAATAAATCTTGAGATACTACATGATCTAAGCTCTAAAAATGGTGAGATCATAGAAAACTTGAAATGATGCTCAAAAAATGGCGAGAGTGTGATAAAAAGGAGGATTGAGCTAATCATAATGTGAATCAAACATGACCCACATAGTCTTGAAATGGCCTTAGGTCATAGTAGTTCCATATTTCAATGAAGGAATCTAACTAGTGTAACAACCAATTCAAACCAAATAGGCACAATTAGTATGGTGGAAAAATATGACATAAAAATGGATAGTTAGTATGTCAAGGCACAATAAACAAATGTTTCCCTAATTTTCCCATAGGTGGTTATAACTAGGATATAACTAATCAGATCAATGATACTAATTTTCCCATAGATAGTTATAATTAGTATCAAGACTAGTGAACATTGATTTTCCCATGTAAGTATATATAATCAAGCTCACATAAACAAACTTGATAAGAAGGGAATAAGAAATGAAGGATACAACTACTAGAACTTATATCTTACTACTCTAAAATACTACCTCTATCTAAAATGCTTGAAATAACTACTAAAAATGATCTAATTCTTCATGATAAAAATGTGAAACCAATGGATGAACCAAGGTTAAATGGGATAGGTATATAGTGATCAAAACATGTTAGATAGATATAATAAAATATGGTAGAATGAATAAGGGATAGGATAATGATAGGATGATAAAGAAAAATGTTGAGAGGGTTTCCCCCAAGTGTGAAAGTTACTAGTTGGGTATGTGACAATGATAAAAGGATGGAAAACAACAATGACCTAGTGTTTGGATGATGATGATGGTATGGTACATGTTTGTGGCCTAGGTGAATGTTTTTTGTGTTATATTATTCTTTATAAATGTGGAGATGCATGACCTACTCAAAAAATGTATAACCAAAATAGTTAATCATGTTAATTTCTAGCCTACACCTCATCTAAATAGCTAATTTATCAAGAATAGGCTTCATATTTGGATGTCAAAAATCTTGTTATGATCTTCATTGGTCATTGATGATGTTTCCTTCATGCATCAAGACAAGATATATTTATAGCCTCTACAAAGGAAAGTGTAGACATGGATGGTAAATAATGATAAATAGTGGATAATAATGGAATATATGATTGTTGGGAAACAAATGAAGATTGGGATTTTTAGGCACATACAATGTTATGTATTTAAGATTTGACATAACTTTGGATGTAGTGGGGCTAAAGACTTCTAAATATTCTCTAGATAAGACCACTAGATTTGTCTATTATTTGGGGCTAAGAGTATCTACCATTTGATTAAGCTATAGATTGGAAGCTATTTTTATTTTATTTATGGTAATCTCTTCATCAACTAGTGAAGAATTTTTATGCTTAGCTATTGGTGCCTAGAAGAGGTATCTACTAATGAAGTTATCTTGATTATCCCATGGCACCTCTAAGAAGGTTTCACTAAGGAATTTTTAATTTTGACTTTGATTTTCTTCTAGATCCTCCAAAAATATTTCACTAGAAGATGCTAAGTTTTGACTTTGATTATCACCTAACACCTCCAAAAAGGTTTCACTAAGAGAGTATTCTTATTCTGCATTATTTTGGTCTTGGCCTTCTTGTTATTCTTCTATTTATATGTCACCATGGTTGTAGTTCAATAAGGTATGAATATATCTATCCCAATCAACACTTGTGGGAGATAGAAAATTAATGATATGGCTATGTTGGTTGGTGGTAATGACATGTGTAAAGGTAATGGAATGGGGTGAGGTTGCATAATCCTTATAGAAGATACTTGGATAAATTTTGTTGATGTTGAAGTAATCATCCTCAAAAACTATGGAAGGATCACAAATGTATTCAAATTGATTTTTTAGACATGCATAACTAATGTTGTAATAGCCTTGAATGTATTATATTTCCAAATTTGATTTTGACTCAATGGATTTTGAATACAATGTTGAGACTGATGTTGATTCTTATTTTGATGCTAAATTTGATGTTAATTCAAGATAAAACATAAATCTAATTATGATTCTTCATCTAATGTGGATGATGTTATAAGGATGTGTTAAATGCTTGGTATGGGACAAGTGATGGCTTGTGATGGCATAATAGGATCCATAGATATTGGCTTATCAAAGTGAGATTCTAAAATGGTGGGACAAAGGTCAAGATACAACTCCTCAGATATTGGCCTATCGATAAGAGGCTCTTAAAAAATAGGCATACAATCAAGATAATGATTTTTAAAAAGGGGGCTATAATCATTAAAAAGTAGATCAACAAAGATTGGTTCATCAGAGTGAGACTACTCAATAATATTTACAAGATTGAAAGGTGATTCATCATAGGTTTACTTATCACAAATGGTTGGTTTCATGAAAACATCTTGGATTGGTTAGTGATCTTGGTCTTGGTTTAAAATCAATTGTAAAACACCAATTTTAAATAATTCTTAGTCCTTGAATGATTGGCTCAGTTGAGGGATTGATTGGCTCAATCAAGGTTTTGATTGGCTCGATTAGGGTTTTAATTAGCTTAGTTGGGGTTTTAATTAGATTGGTTTTGATATTGTTTGGCTTAGTTAGGGTATTGAATGGATTGGTTGAGGTAATGATTAGCTTAGTTGGGGTATTAATTAGATCTATTGGGGTATTGATTGGATTTTTTGGGGTATTGATTAGATTGGTTAGGATTTATATTGGATTGGCTAAGATTTGTATTGGATTGGATGAGATTTGGATTAGATTGGTTTAGATTTGGGTTGGATTGGTTGGGATTGTCTAAAGTGGGGAATAGATGGTAATGGTTGAATAATGACCAAGGGTTGGACAATGATAGGGTGTTATGGATCTTGATTACTTACACAATTCATAGGATGAAGTTCTAAAATGGTAGCGATAAGCATTATAAATCTTGGTTACTATCACAAGCCAAAGGATTATGTCCTAAAATGATATGGATATGGTATTTTAAAGCTTGATTACTCACAAAATCTAAAGGAATAGGTCCTAATATGGTAATGGTATTCCTTAGATGTGGTTGAGCTTGATTGCTCATGTGACCCAAAGGAGGGTTAACAGTAGCCAATGATTAGATAACAAATGAGCATCATAGATCTTGGTAGCTCACACAAGTTAAAGGACAAGGTCTTTAAAGGATAAGTCTAAGAAATTGTAGAGCCTGATTGATCACACAAGCCAAAGGATGAGGTCTTAGAATGATAAGCCTAGGGCATTATGGAGCCTAATTACTCGCATAAGCCAAAGGATGAGGTCCTAGTATAGAAATAGTAGTCCTTGGGCATGGCCCTGGTATAAAAATAGTGTATCATTATGGATCCTAATTGCTCACATAAGATAATTCATCCAAGTCCTCCTCATAAACCATATCATCCCAGTTGGTTATTCTTGAAGGATTTTAAGTTGGTTCTTGACTATGTTCCCTATATGGAGTATTGCAGGGAAAATAATAAAACTCAAAAAATTTATCCCTGAAGGGGTTTTTAGTTAGATTTCATGTAGCCATTCTATCATAACTTATATTTTATGTACCTCCACCATAAGTTTAGTTAGACATATCTAAATCAATGAAGAAAACTCTGAAAACAAAAATATTTAGAGTTTTATAAACTCTAAAAAATAATGTTTGAAAGACAAATAGTTCAAACATGGTCTAACTTGGTCAAAGGGTGGAGACGTATCTCCAAAATGGTTTGAATGTTGATTTGTATCTCTAAAATGGTTTGTGTTAATACTTGGCAAAATATTCTAACATCATATTTCATACACATAAAAGGTCAAGTGCCTAAGTAAAATCTAGCATGTCAAAAGTCTAGGCCATAGTGTTCCAAACAAGGTCTAAACTGGGAAAGGGAAAATATTTGCTAGGTATTTTATCCAAACATGAAGTCAAAAGCTAGGATTGAATAGGATATGCTAGGAATTTTGGCCAAATATGACATCAAAATCTAGACTTGAAACAAAGGATGATTGATGATTTGATTTTATCTAACAAGTTCAGAACAACTTTGACATAAAACTAGCATATGGAA
The DNA here is from genome assembly GCA_037957365.1 of Torreya grandis. Classification (NCBI taxonomy): domain Eukaryota; kingdom Viridiplantae; phylum Streptophyta; class Pinopsida; order Cupressales; family Taxaceae; genus Torreya; species Torreya grandis. Next base: position 2,412,746 of record JARHVA010001103.1, on the reverse strand, counting down.
TCAAACATAAACAAGATTAGTTGGTATAATAAACAAGGCAAAAGGCACCTAGAGAAAGGCTATGCTCTCCTAAATAAAGGCACAAATAATGATGATGATGATAGGATTTTAATAAAGAAATAATAGTTATGAAATTTAGGTAATCAATTAACCTAATTTATGAAACTCAAAAGAGAAAGATCTATGTATCAGCCCCTGTAAAATGAGGCCTAAATATAAATCAATCAATTTTTAGATCTAAACTTGTCAAAATTAATTAAAAAATCAAGTGTTGAAAACTTAGGATTTAGTTGACCAAACAAGCTAGACAATATCGGATAGCATGACTATGTTACAAATATCCAACAAGACTCAAATGATTGGTTTTGAACAATGATAATTGATACACAAGACAAGATAAGTCTTTCTTTTAAAATTTGTGTAGCATAATGGCATCAACACTCCCTCAAGATGTGATCAATGGTTATGTTTCAAATAATTTTATGTTAAAAACTTGATAATGATTTGGGTATCAGAACAATACCTATTTTAGTCAAGTGATACACACAAACAATTTTAGAAAAAATTGCAAGGCACAAGTGTGGTATAAAATAGCCAACATAATGCCTCCTCAAACAAAGGAATGAAATATAAACAAATTTATTTTTGACATGGTTTAAACAAACATAAAAGTTTTAGTCTCAAAACACCAAGAAATAAAGAACACAAAACCAAAATACAACTAAGTATAATTATCCTAAATCCCATCAAGGTGTCACAATGTGGGTTTGACTAAAAATAATTTGTTTTCGATCTCTAGATTGATCTCATGTGTACACACTTTCACATATGCACATAAGATAAGTAGTACATAAATTTCATTTGAATTAATCAACTTGTTTTGAAAATGTCTATCTTTTTTCACAACCACTACATCTATCACTTGATCAGTGTAGTGTGATGTCCATATCGACCATACATCCCAAGCTTAACCAACCACTAATAGAGATTGTTTAACCACTCAAACCACCATCCCAGTAGGGTGATCCTAATTTGTATACCCCCCTATGGAGAGGAGTTAAAACACTACTAGGAAATTAAGCCCCAATTTAATGCTTCCATAAATAATTTGTGAGAGGTAATGACATCCCCTTCACAAGCCAAGATGTATGAAAATAAAAGATAAGTAAAAAGACTTTAAAGTTGTTTTTAGATCATCCAATACTATGTGAGTTTTGGGGAGAGTTTAGGAAAATTTATTTTTATGCCTTGGAATAAGAACTAAAATGTAATGGAAAGGCACTTTTTATCCCATGAGTTCCCTATATGGGATGGGGGGAGAGCATACACATGCTATCCTTTTTGTGAAAGAAACAATCAATAAACAATTTGCATGAAAAATGAATGTGTTCAAAAACATGAAACTAAATGATGTAAGTTCATTTTAAAGCACCAAAATGAAATGTTTTGTTAATTTTGGTGCCTTGTCATTTATTAAAACTTGTAAAAACTTTAAACAACATCTAAGGCATAAAAAGAAACTAAGTTCTTTTTAGATACCCAAAAGATGATGTGAGCATGATTGATAACATATTATTTTTAATGCCCAAATTGAAATGTTTGATTTGACTAAGTTCCTTTTATAAAATAAAAAAAATGTTTTATTTAGTATAAAACATGAAAAAATTGATTTAAAATCAATCATTCAACCTAAAATTGTTAGATAATAACCCCCTGCTTTGAAGTGCTTTTAGTTTTGAGCAAAACAAGTTTTGGAAATAACTGATACGATCGATAAGGACTGAGATCAATTGCCTATGGACCTGAAGGCAAAAAAACACAATGCACAAATTTTATTTATCTCAATAAGACATAAACATTAATCTCAAAATTAAAAAAACCTGTAAACAAGTTATATGCCTAAAAATAAAACCAAACACACAAAACATAGAAAATTATAATTAGTATTTTGATCATAAATTCTAAACTATGCATCAGTTATTCAAAAAAAAATTGGATATTATTTATGGGTCCAAGGTTCACCTATATGAAAAAATTTATCTGAAAAAAGTCAATTTTTTTTATTAGCTCTATATTAGCCATTTTTACCTGAAAAATAGAAAACAAAAAGTGACAGTCACTAAAAGAGTCATGACTTTTAAACTAAAAAACATATTTTAATGAAATTTTTAGAGAATTAGGATGAAACCAATATGAAAAAACTCTTAAAAATTTAGAAAAGATAGTAAACATATTAAAAATAAGAGTTGTTTTAACAGTCATTTTTATTCAAATATGTGGGGTGCACAATCATGTCCCACTGGGCATACCATTTGTGATCAAGGAATTTGACTCAAGAGAGGAGGTTACTATAGTGTTAGTTCCCAAAACAATTAAATCAACATAGTAAAAAAGATAACATCTCTATTCCTATATCATGGGGGGAGCTTAGTGAATAAATCTAATGAAAACCTAACTAAAAATGCAAAGAAAAGAGAACTTTCCTTACGTTCCTTGATTGCTCCAAGAGATGTCTTCATTGGCTTGGTTGGATTTTGCTCAAAAGGTCTTCATAAATATGGATTGGTTATATCCATCTCCTATTAGCACAATGGTTGGATTTGGCTTGCCTTGGCTTAGAATTTTGGCATTATAACACTATGTTTGCATTCATGAATCAAATTCCTACATAATAACTTTACTCTATTCAAGCTCCCATAATGAAGAGCTCTAGGCTTGCTTTTATAGGCTTTAAAATGACTTAGAATGAGTTAAATCTTATCCTTGGTCTACTTAGTTAACCATAATAGGGTTGAAAGGTGTCTAAAATCTCATGCTTATCATTAATAGATATTTTTCATTTGGACAACTCATGATTAGCTTTTAAGATACTCTTTTAGGATATTTATTAATATTTGAATTTTCCTTTTTAATAATTAATTTTAATTTCTCATTGATTAATTCAATTAATTTTTAATTATAATTTGATTAGGATTTGATTTTAATTAGAATTTGTTAAGATTTTACACATTATCCAAGTATTTAACTAATTTAATGTAGACATTTACATGATTTAATTGATTTATGGGGCCAAATTAATTTATTGCATGGTTAGGAAGACAAGTTTGAGACTTATAGAAATTATTAGTCTAGGTGGTCAATGGTTGGTAATAATTTCTCTAAATTTGGGTATGAATCCATTAGTTACCAATTTTAGGTGTCTACACCTTTGAAATCAATAGCACCTATAGTAACAATAGGGACAATACCTAACCTAATGGTTGGAGGCATTGGAAAATCACCACCTAGATAGATGCAAGGAGGACAAGTGCTTCAGATCCCAGCTATGCCCAAAAAAAGTTTAATACTTGATGAACATGCACTTGATAGATTATTATAATGTGGAGAATTCCCTAAGGAATGTGCTAAATTATGAACTACAATGGAGTACTTAGGGCATCACCTAATCGAAGCATAAGGCAACCCAGTTCGTGACAACTCTACTTGATTATGCCCATACCTGTTATAAGAAATTTGACCCTAACTAAGCTATGGTTAAATATGACACCTTGAAGGAATAATTCATGAAGGAATTCAACATACCAGAGTTTAAATAATAGAGCATTATTATACACAAGAAGATTAACCAAGGACTCTCAAAGAGCATGCACCTGTATGATGAAAGGTTCAAGACTCTCCTTTCCAAGAATAATTATTATATTCACCCCTTCAATCATGTGTAATGGTTCATTAGAGGATTATTATTATTATTTAGAAGAGTGATTTCCATGAATACATTCACAAACCCATGTAATGCTCTTGAATTTTCACTAAGATCTAAGACAATCAAAAGCACCAACATTGGGATTAAGCCTTTCAAAGAGGTGTAGATTGCATCAATGGCCAACTAACTCCAAAGCTTACCATTATTTCATCATAAGATGCTCAAAGTGGGTTATGGTGCATTGATTATGAAATAGAAGGCCATAATAGGAATAACTACCCTTGAATGAATATACATACATTACTTCTAAGCTTTGAGTTTTATCAAGAAGTACATGATGTTCACAACTACCCTTAATTTCAATGTGATATTCAAGTTAACACAACCATTTATTTAAAATTATGTGATGCCTATACTCATACCATAATTGATTGCCAAGTAATTGATGAGGTGCATGATAAATTAGAAAGAGGTATAAGGTAGACCACTATAGTACTCTAAAGGTAGGTGACCCAGTGAAATGAGGGATATGGAAAATAGAATTCAATCTATGAGATGAAAAGAGGTGACATAAGGTGAGGTGGAAGATGTGGTGGAGGAATATTCCCACTGTGCTCATGTTATAAGTACAACTTGATAGAGAATTATCAATGTGACTACCCTACACATCCAACATGTGCGTATTGTCAAGGAACACATACGGTCAAGGAATCCCCTAACTTGTACAAAAAATTAACCCAAGGTAGGATTGTAACATACAAGGGTGCATGAATGAGGGTGTAGGAATGATCAGGCACAAGCTAAAAGTGGAGAAGTGGGCTCTAAAGGCACAACTAAACTACACAAAGATAGTTAAGGTGTAGATGATTACTCATAGTGGATTCACAACTAAGCCACCAATTATGCCAACAATTGAGTTGTGTCTAAAATATGGGGAACATAATTTTACTGAGTACATTATGTAGCCTTAACATAAAGTGATGCCTTACCTAGACCCTATACACTATAAATATGTATTGTAGTAGGTTGTGAGTGTGATCCATAACTTTTAAGGAAAGTTCCAACTAGAATGAGACCTAGAGGCATAGGTTTCTACCTCCTAAAATAATAAATATAACTAGGAGTTTGAGATACAAGAGTTAATAGAGATCCTACACCTCCTATAGATAGAGGGAATTCTTCCCTTATTAAAAAAATTATTCTTAGAGCATGAAGGGCAAAAGCTAGTTGAAGTCATTGTGCCACACATGGAGAGGGTGTGAGAAGTAAGGCATACATAGAATTTAGAGTATGATAAAGAAATCCTTGTCAATGCCACCATTGATGTATGTGCCTATGTCCACAAGGACTTCATATATATATGAGGTCCTTGTGGACATAGGCACTGAGGTCAATATCTTGACCAAAAACACCTAGGAGTAGATGGGTAGGCTAGCCTTGAGGCCTTATCCTCATATACTTTTCATGTCCAAAAAAATTAAGATGTAACCAATTGGAATCTTTAATATCACCATCATATATATCATGGGCACCAAGTTCCATATTGACTTTGAGGTGATCAAGTTGGTGGAACAAGACAATCATCCAGTGTTATTGGGAAGGCCATGGTGATATACAAATAATGTACATATGTGATTAAAGAAGTGTTATATAACCTATAAAAATGGAAAGGAGAGGGTAATGATCCCCATTTAAAGTGACTAAGTACCCCCCTATGTAGATAGTGTGATCTTACAGATGAGATCAACCATATATATAACATTATAACACAAGTCACCAATACTCTAAACCACAATGATCAAGGAGTGCTTTCTTGGGAAGATGGATAGTTAGCCTTGGACACCACTGTCATTGCTTTCAATTGATGGGTTGAATAATCTTATGAAATCATTGGTCATAGGTACCACTTAGTGAGCATGAAGTCATTAAAACCTATTAGGACTACTTTGGTCCGGATTGATGGTACCTCAAAAATATGGGTACCTTATGCCAAAAAGAAGGGAAAGAGAGTGTTTTTCCTAAGTAAAGGTAAACTTGTGGCACTCCAAATATTTTATGGGAGAAATCCTATGCAAGATTATTTATACAAACTCAAATTATTAATCCCAAAAGAGTTAGATAAAATGGGTGCACTAGTATATACTTTAAGGAGCATTGTCGATCATTGGTGGGTAGTATAAATGCCTATAATGCCAACTTAGAAAGATGTAAAAGTAACCATTTTCACTAGATTAAATAAAATAAATGAGGACCTAGACATATATACATGCTTTAGTTACTTAGACCCTATAGTGCATGTGTGCTTGCGTGAAGAAATATAGACTGACTATGACACACACACCTCAAATAACCTATGGGTGCACACCTTATATAGAGCCTTGAAGACATGGACATGTCTATGGTACCTTATCAATGAGATACACTATGAGACAAAAAACTAGGATATACTTAATGAGTAGTTCATGCACACCTTATCCTTTTCTTCAAAGAACTTGGAATTGATTGAGCCATTGCATTTAGTTCATAGGGTAGTGTTTGAGGACACTACAATCCTAGAGGAGTGACTCAAATATATGTTTGGGGAAATAGGGTTAACATTCCTAATTTTATTTGAATAATAAACACTCAATAGTGACTCAAGTGAATAAGATAATGAAACATAGAAGGTGCATAATTATATGACCTTGACAGGCAAAAAGAAGTTAGTGTCCAAGTAGAGGATAATGCCCCCAACAAAGAAGACCCTACTCATCTTCACATACAAACAACTAAGGGTAGAAGTCAAGTTAAGGACTCACATAAGGAAAATAATGAACCTTACCACACACTAATAAAAACTACTAAGGTAGGTATTAGTGTAAAATGGTAACTAAATATGGCTACTTTAGGTACATATTGGTCTAACATAGAGATGGCATAAATTATGGATCTCCTAAAGGAGTTCCAAGACTTATTCCATAAAAATTATCAAGATATGAAGGGAACCATCCATCCCTTGGGAATATTATCATAACTTTTATGGAAAACACAAGACCTATCAAGAAGCACCCTTATATAATGAACCCAAATATCCATACCAAGGTTAAAAACAAAATTGATGGTATGATAACTGTAGGCATCATCTACCCTATCCAAAAATTTGAATGGGTGATCATAATAGTTATTAGCATCAATAATAATGGGTGTATATGAATTTTAATTGATTATAGAGTATTTAATTCCACCTACATTACTAACCCTTTCCTAACTTTTTTCACTGATTAAGTCTTAGATGGCATTATAGGCTATGAAATATACACTTTTATTGATTGGTTCTCAAGATACCATCAAGTTCAGATTAAAGAGGAGGACAAGCCTAAAAAAATTTATGATTTAATGAGTTATTTCACATATAACATGATTCCCTTTGGACTTAAAAATGAATTATACATATTCTCTAAAGTGGTGATCACCACATTTAAGGATTTCATTCACAAGTTCTTCCAAGTCTATTTAGATGACTAGACTATGTATGGGCTCATATGGGACCATTATGACAACTTGTTCCTAATGTTTAAAAGGTGTAGGTAGTTTAAAATATACTTAAACATCAATAAATGTATCTTCATGACATTTTTTGGCACCTTGATTGGGCACATTGTCTATAAATATGATTTTCTTATCAATCCCATAAATATAGAAATTATCCTATAGCTCTAGACCCCTTCCATGTAAATAGATGTTATTTCCTTTATTGACCATTATGGTTACTATAAATTTTTTATAAGGAGATATGCAAATATTTTATCATCACTAGAGGAATTCTTGTGCAAGGATGGTCATTCTATTGGGGTGTAGTGCAAGAAGATGCCTTTGAAACTCTAAAGCTCAAATTGGGTAGCATGCATATTCTAAAATTTCCTAATTGGATGATTTCATTCCATTTCAATGCCATTTCAATGCATCTAGATCTAAAATTGGTGTCATTTTGGCACAACCCAGTGAAGGCAAAATAGATGATCACATCTCCTTCATAAGTAGGAAACTAACCCAAGAAGAGTATAACTATAAAATAACTAGGCATGAAGTACTTGACATGGTCTACATCCTATATAAATTTAAGAAATACTTGTTAGTGATCACATTCATATTATTCACTAACCATGAGGTGATTAAGTACCTTATGAATACACCCATTCTCTATGGGTGCATTTGTAGATCGATAGTTATATTCTAAGAATTTTAGTTTTTGATTGTCATAAATCCTATAAAATAGAACTCAGGCCTAGACCATGTATCCCACATCAACTCTAGTAAAGTGGTAGTACCTATTGAGGATGACATGTTGAATATGCAAATCTATAGGGTCCTACATGTCCCTAAATATTTGGTAGAGATAGCCACTTTTATAACATCTAGATATGTTCCCTAGACTATGACAACCAAAGATAAGTGATAGTTTGCCATTCATGTTACCCCTTTTAGCTCATTAGTAAGGAACTATAAAAATGAAGCCAAGATAAAGTCTTGCACTAATGTGTCTTATAACATGAAAGGGACTTTGTCTTCAAAAAGTGCATAAGGGGATATAAGGAAGCCATTTCACTAGAGATGCTATGGAATACAAGGTAATGTAATTAGGCTTGTGGTGGCTAATTCCATTATAAGATGAAAAATATTATGCCAAGGCTTTTAACACCTACCAATGCATAAGGAATCCCAATCATTAGATGAAATACCTCTCATTCCCATTCTTTCCCAACTACCATTTGAAAAATGGACCATTGATTTTATTGGGAAAATCGCTCCCATAGCAAGGTGGATAGGTATAAGGTATATTTTGGTAGTCATGGATTATTTCACCAAGTGGTTCAAGGAAATGACAACCAAATATTTCATAGCCACCACAACCATAAGGTTTATATGGGATAAAATCATAAGTCTTTATGGGTGACCACTCAGTTTGACTAGTGATAGAGGTACACAATTCATCAATAAAACTATGAAGATATTACTAACTAAATACATGGTGGTATAGCATAAGATAACCCCTTATCATCCTCAACTGAATGGTAATAATGATCTGTTCAACAAGATATTATGAATGTACCTGAAAAAGATATGTGATGTTGGTAAAAAATATTAGGATGATCAAGTTTTAGTAGTGTTATGGGCCTACCACACTACTTATAAGCACCTAAACAAGGAAACACCATTTCAATTAGTTTTTTACATAGAGATGGTTTTATTGATGGAATCCATGGTGCCCTCATTTTGCATTACATAGATTAGTCATTTGGATGACCAAGAATCATTGAGTGCATAGATGGAAGACTTGGAGTGTTTGGATGAGGTATATGTCTAAGAAAGATGGATCCAATGGGTAGATAAGGCACACTAAAATTTTTAGCATGATAAGCATATAAATCACAAGTTACTTACTTAAGGAGTCTTGGTCTTACTCTATGACTCCAAGTACCTCAATCACCTGGGTAAGCTAAAAATTGAGTGGATGGGCCTGTATGTCATCAATAACATAGTGGAGATAGGAACATTCAAGTTGTGCACATTGTTAGGTGAAATGATCCCTGGCTATTTCAATGACAATCAATTGAAGCCTTATAGGTAATAAAATGGTTTTTGCACCATTAGGACATCAATTACTAATCATGATTTGATTGTGTTATGCTGACTAAAATAAAGTTTGATATAAACACAAACATTTATTTATGTTTTGTGTTATTTTATGGTATTTAATGGTGATAAGAAAATAAACACGGCACTTTTAGGCCCATAAAAAAACTATTCTATCACTTCCATGCATAACTTTAGTTAGATGAGTTAAACACATGTGCCTTTTGTGCACCTGAGGTTAGACACCTATGTTTTTAGGCACGTTGAGTTTTCTAGACTTGGGAAACTATGAGTACCAAGTTAAAAAGGAGGCACACATGATGATAGTGTGTAAGAGATACAAAGGGAGCACATAAGATGCTAAGTGTGCAAGAAACCTAGAGAGTGAAACATTGGAGGACCAACACAAGAATTTGTATAGGGTAGGACATGCCAAGGCAAAGAGATGAAAGTGAGAGAAATTGACCAAGGAATGGAAGTGCACTTGAAAAGAAACATAACAATAAAATAAGATATGGAACTAAGGATTTTGAATCACATACATGTGAAGCACTGCACCCAAGTTTCCATAATAAGGGTGAAATTCATGCTAAGGTAAAAGAAGCATAGGAGGAAGATCATTTAGATAAGTTGGAATCCACCCAATGGTAGGTGGGAAATGACTACTTGAAAAAACATTTCACTTCACTAAAAATACTATTTAGAGAAGTTAATATAGTGATGGTAGAGGCACAAATATTTGCATTAAATTTGAATGTGGTGGCATATTTTCATAGCTTTAGTGGGTTTTAACAGATTTAAAGAAATCTAGGCACCACCACACCATTACTCACCTATAACTAAGAGGGTATCTAAAGTTAAGGTATAAAGAGGTTGATGATGCCCTAGTTTAGGTTACAAACCTTAAGTGAATTTGAACACAAAATTTAGATTAGAACTAGAGATGAACTAGATCTAAAGTGAGAAAATGCTACCAAAGTGAAACTCTGAGCACCCACAACCACCAAATGAGAAAAACTAAATAAGAGAGGATATTACTTTTCATTTGAGATTTAAATAGAGGTGTAAAGAGAGGAAATTACCAAAAAACTAGATAATATAAAATTTGAGTGATATCAAGGCTACCATTAGTGGTGAATTAAGTTTGAGAGCCAAAGTTGTAGTTGTAGATCTAGTGACTATGAATAAGTACCAAGAAATATTATAGGCTTTGGTAAAATCAATAGACCATGATTCAACACTATTCAGTTTATAATGGGAAATAAATGGATGAGTTTTGGTCCATCATAGGCATATAAGGAAGCCAAAAGAGAATGGATGATAGAATAAAAACCCACTATAGAAAAAATCACATCAATTATAAGGGGTTGGCATCACTGAGGTTGACCTTGAGGTGCTTACCAAAATGTCATACAAGGAAATATAGTTTCCCCTAGAAGTCTTAGTAGGGGAGACTTGGGTGTATTTTGTACACACATGTAGGTTGAAAAAATATAACCAACACATGCCAAATAATTCATAGGATCCCAACCAAGATTAGGTGGTTGACATGAGAGAAAATATAGAGGTGAACACAACATTGTTTGATGTCTCCATTCAAAACAAGCTTATGACCATCAATGCAACCTACCTATATGAGTTGCCATGTTTTGGCAAGCTAGAGAAACTTATGCAATTCATCCTCTTGAAAATCCATGGGTACTACTTCTACTTTATAGATAGGTTCATGAAAATATCATCATACCTAATCAACATAAACACCAAGCTCCCATACTCAGGCATAAAAATCCACCGAATGTTTGTGGATGACATAGACATAGAAAGGGTTATGAATCTCTTTGGTTATTCTAAAGGAATATTTTCATTCACAATAAAGGATATAAAGGACCCTATCATGAAGGCCACTTCATGCCTAATGAGATCCAAGATTTTCCCCAATGGGAGATGGATAAACATCAACAAGGCCTACTTATGCATTGCCCATCACATGGTACAAGGGGTCAAATACAACATAACAAAATTCATTGTTAGAGAGATGGTAAAGAATGTAATTTAATGTCACAAGGTGTGAGAGGCCTTCAAGTCGGGGTTAATACTAATACTAATAGTCATGGAGGATATTGACATGCCCGATGGTGATGAAGACAATCTCTAGGTCTTCTTGGTGCACAAAGACTCCCTAGTGTTGAAGTACCAAGACTTCACCTACCCACCTTCCTTCTCCCAAAAATATAATACATGAGTAATATGTTTTTGAACCTAATAAATTTAGACATTTGGGATATAATGGCACATCCCATAGGATCTCCCCGCCACATGTTTGGGATGGAAACCTTCACTATTATGTAACACTTTTGTGTAGTGTGCTTGGGACTCATAGATGGAAACCTATCTAGTTGGCTTAAACTCCCTTACACATTTTTTGTAAAATAATTCAAGGATGTGTTAAGTAATATCCCCAATACATAATAGTTATACATCTTAGTGAATGCCATGGATATAAAAAGGAGTACATTTAGGTGCTAATATGTGCACTTGGGAAGGAAATCCACAAAAGATGAGGAAGATGACTTTGATAAAATGGACCTCCATCCCTTATAAATATAAATCATCATAGGGTTCATCTTCAATATATATTATGATATGAATCCTTGGAAGAAGGGCACCGACCCTGAGAAGGATGATGATCACCCCCTCTAGATTGGTGATGATAGGATGCCACCACTAGCAACATAGAATAAATCTCCTTAGAAAAATTAGGGAAAGACACTTGAATAAATTCAAGATCACATCAAGCTAAGGGTTACCTTTTACAAAGAAGCAACTCACTCAGATCCAAAGAAGAAGCACATGACCTTCACACCAAAAACTACTTCAACTAGTGAGAAATAAAAAAGAAGAAGTCCAAGGGGTCCATTGTGATGTTGATAATAACCTTGGAATAAATGGAGGTGGAAGAGTCCCATGCATAAAAAAGGAAGGAATAGATAGAGGAAGAGGTATAAGAAGGGACAAAAGACTACATTGTCTAGGAAGAAGAAGTAAGAGAAGAGCCCAGTACTGAGGAAGTTTAAAATGTCTTCTAAAGTGAAACTACCACCATGCTTGGAGAAGTAGAGAATCTGATAAGCATCTCATCTCAAGATCCCCCCACAAAACCTCCACAAATTGAGGAGGAAAATATAAATTTGTGGAGGAAACTAGAATGAGGGAGGCAAAAATTCTACAAGCACTAGTGTTGAAGAAGAAAAGGCAAGCCATCAAGGAAGATGACATGACTTAGGAAGATATTGAGACATTTAAGGCCAAGGAAAAGAAGTCTATAGAAGATAAATAAAATAAAAATAAGGCCAAGAAAGAGATGAAAAAAGAGGTTCTTGAAAGCACAAAATCCATTGAGAAAGTAATAGAGAAGGTGCTCAACACCCCCAATAGCAAAACAAATCAAGATGCACAAAAATTACACCCAAGTAGTGAAGGGGCACCTAAATAAAATGAAGGTGATGTTGGTTCCTTAGAAAAACAACAAATAGAGAGTGCCAAAGAAGCCACATAAAAATAGGAAGAAGGAAAATTTGGTGTCAAGGGGACACACCTAGAGGTAAGCACTAATAAACCCCAAGAAGAAGAAGTGAATAAAGGGGACAAGTCCCAAGAAGAAACCCTAAAGTAACATTATGAAGATACCTCTAAGGAAAGTGATAAATAAAGTGGTGGAATCAGTGAAGAAGAATAATAAAAAATGGGGCTAGCCATCATATAAGTTGAAGGTGTGGAGTTGAGTCTTGGAGAGAAGGCATAAAAGGGTTGGATACATTAATATTTTTATATGTTTAAATATATGTCCCCCAACTCTACCATAGACAGGATGTGAAAAAAAATTCATTTGCATTCAATAACTACATGGATGAGCCTCTTTTTGAGGCATTAAAAAAGGCCATATTGGGTATGGATAAACATGAATAAGGGCATGAATCCTTTATAATAAATCATCATGCCATGAACCTAGTTAGGTTGGAGATTTCACTCATTTGGATGTCCACTGAATTCATGTGAAAGAACATCATCAATGATGTTAGGGTAAATAAATGGAAAAAATCACCAAAGAGGATAAAGAAGATGAGTAGGCCATGAAGTTCAAGTTGAAATAATTATGCAAGTGAATAAAGACAATTGAACCATTGATTTTAGTTAGCATTGATACATAGAACCACTTAGAGGTTGACAAAGTATGCATTCTAGTGGAACAGATGCTCCTAAGGTTAAACATAGATCTAGTGCATGAATAAGAAGAATAAGATCCATGCACCATATTGTATGAATATTTATATTCCAAGCTCAAATAGGTAGAGGGCCTCTTTTCAAAGATATAAGAAGGCATAGATGTAACTGAGGCCATCTTCATGAACTTTTATAACAAGAATTAGTCATATATGCATGCCTCAATAAGGCAAAAGGGGGAAGGAAGAGATGATGGTGAAAGTATACTCTATGAGTAGGGTATATTTTGGATAGATAATGGGCAAGGTCAATGCACTAAGCACACAAATAAAGGACTAGGATTAGAACCTAGAAGCACTCTTTTATGCCTTGTAAATTAAGGTATACAAATAAGTAGTAATCCCTGATGGAGGAGTGACAAAGGCTAAGGAAAATATTATGACATTTAAAATATAACTAAAGAAGATATATTTTATAATGATAAGTTCCACCTCCATAGAGATATATAAAAAAAATAAGGAAATTAAGCTTGTTATCAAGGGATTTAAGGACTTAAGTGTTGAACTTAAGGAGAGCATGCTAAAGGCTTTGGCAGCCTAGTTTGAGGGTGAACTAGAAATATTTTATGGTGTAATGTTGGGCCCATAATTTTTACTAATTATATATCCATGATAACTCAATATAATTCTCTAAAAAAATCAATCACTTGGCATGATTTCTATTATGGTATCTTTTGCACTAGCTCAAGGAATCAATGCACATCCTGTACTAGCTAGTAGGCATTTAATTGGTGCTTGGGTTTTTAGGGCATATTCAAGAGTGGATATATGTGGTAAATATAACATAAAGGATGTAAGGGGAAGGATATAGTATAATTATCAACAAAGGATCCATATTAGCACTCGGTATGCACTCTCCACCCTGACAAGGAGATGTTCTTATGTGTTATAAAACTAAGCTCAAACAAGTGAGCAAAGGACATAAACTTAGGAAGTGAAGCCTTGTAGAATTAGTTTTATAGAAATATAATTACACCATTAAAACCACCATTTGTATTAATAATATGATGGATGTTGTTAAAGTTCTAAATTTTAGTGCCCAAGCTCACTTGTGAGCCTCTAGGTCATTAAGTAGTTTAGTTAAGTATAGACTCTATTTTTAAGAATTATGGAATCTATTCTATAACTAAGATTTTATGAATGATAAATAATGGTTATGGTAGACATGATTTTATATGGTTTATGCATTGTTAGATTATTATTTAAATTATGAATATGATGTTGTGCATTCACTCTAGTTATGTTGGGAATGTTATTTGAAAGCTTTTGGTTTATGTTGTTAATGGTGTCCCTGTGTAAAATATGACATTATCATACTTTATAAAATAAACTAAGTATATATATCCCATTCACCTATGTTCCTAAATTTGATAAATGTGTGAGATCAGAATGAGCCCTCAAGTTAAAGCATCCTCTTAACCCATCTAGTGCCTATAATCACTAGACTTAACTTGATAAAGGCGTATGCCCTTATGACTAGAACTAAGTCCCCAATTAGGATTGCACCTATAAAACATCAGACTTAGCCCAAATTTGACCTATTCCATTGAATCCACCACAATCCTTCTCTCAAGTTACCAAGTCTTATATGTGATGCATTGCACCATGACACAACCAGCCCAATACAGGCCCCAATTATTTCTCTGTAGTGCTTCAGGTGAGAACACAAGGCTTAAGCTTTATATGAATTGATGCTAGCATAGAAAAGTGATAATTTTAAGCACTATGGGAACATACTATGGTTTCACCTAGTGGTAATGAGTCTAGAACTAACTTGGACAAATATATAAGCATCTAACCCATAAATTATGAATTTAACACCCCCTTTTCTACAACAATTATGCTCCAATTAGGCCTTTATGATGTATTAAGTATCCCACCATACTATTTTTCATGTTGACTACGCTTAAAAACTACCCATTATCCATGATGACCATGAAAAGTGTGTTTTATTACCTTCATGTGGTAGTTATAGAGGTGTAATGGCCTTGCATTAACTCCTTTAGTAGGCCCTCTACACCATTTTCATCTTCCCTTATTGGCTAAATAGGCCTATTAGGTAACTAGGACAAGTAACTTGATCTCAGTTGTTTGAATTAACATGAAGGTTGAATAGGACCTTAAATATATATGAGTGAACCTATTTCAGGTTTTAACCATCATGTCATTCCATAACTTAGGATTATCACACATTACACACCTATAACTTTACCTATATAGTTGACTAGGTCACTTCTCACTAGTTCTTCTAGGTTGACCTTTTTTATCAAACTTTTAAAAGTATTTTTAGTATTATTTGAGAGAATTTTGTGGCTTGAGAAGATGTAAAACATCTCATACCACCCTCTTGAATGGTATGCAACTCTTCATCCTACTTAGAACCCTATTCCCCCCTAAAATCCTATAAAGTATAGTTTTTGATAAACTTGTACACCATTTTGTATAACCAAAGATATGGATAGGACCTCCTCAGAGAGTAAACTACATTCTAGGATCCTTCAAGACTAATTAAAGGCATTTTAGTTCATATATATTAGGTTTTCCTCCATTAAGTTCTTTTGATTGGTTTTGGTAGGTTGAGAGATGTTTGACCTATTAACAATTATTCATGGCCATGAGGGACTGAAATTTAGAAAAAATTCCAATAATTTTGATTAAATAACCCCCCTCAATGTTCCCTATATTTTTATGATACCATGCATCTACTTTGTATAGTTGTGAAGTGCAGAAATTTGCTATCAAGTTAAAAAACTTGCATTTTAAGGGAGTCGATGGAGAGAAAGAGGTTGTAAGAGAGTAACACATATTTGGTTTGACCTATGATTATTCTTATGCATCTATAACAACCCATCAAGAATGTTTCCATGGTTTTTTTCCCTTTCTCACTCCTTTAAGGGTCTGTAGACCTCCCATTCCTCTGCCTAGGGTTTGTAGGCTTCTAGGCTAGTTTAACCCTAGAGGCCTATAGCTTGAATTTTTTTCATAATTTTATGATTTAGTAACATATTTAACCACATTTTTACATTTATATCTCCACCATTATAATTATTTAAAATTTTAAATACTCCTAAATATGCAATCTATATCCAATTTTTAGTCATAGGCCTGTTTAGGCCTAATAGGCTATTAAAATCTCTTCTTCTAAGGGATAGAAAAACCCAATGGAAAAATTGTTAATCATTAGAAGGAAATTTATGAAACCTCCTTTAGATATATTTCTTGATCCCTATGCAAGGATCAATACCTTTAACTCCTCTTCTCGTGACTTTGCCTATAAGTGTTCTCAGTCCTGCATGGATTATGAGTATGAATTTCTCCTTTTGTTAGTAATTGAGACTACTTTGTCTAGTATAAATGATGCATATGACAATTATTATATGCATAGACATTTTTAGTCTCCAACAACATTATATTATCCCCTAAAATTCAAAATCCTTAGATTTCCATATGTAGGTTTGTACATGCCTATTTAGGCCTAATAGGCCTATTTAATCCATTAGGCTCTTGTTATATCCAAGGACTAAAATATTGTGATGGGAAACACTTGGTACATTTATAAAAAAAAGTGTGAGACATTTTTTTCAAATTTACACCTCATCTCCTTGCATTTATTTCTTGTACCTTCACTCCTCTACTCAAGACCTTGCCTATTTGTTTAGGACTAATAAGCCTCACTACCTTGTTAGGGATCTCTGACATCCCAAGGGTTAAGATATAAAAAAATGGAGGTATTGATAACCCTCATAAGACATGTTAGGTACTCTATTTTCCCTTTTTTACCAATTTTGTGTAGGGTTCCACACATATCCCTTTCACTCTGCCTACCTGCCTGTAGGTAACATTTAGGTCTACTTGAGACTTGAGTATAAACCTCCTTTTTTAGTATTAATTGGGGTTATATTGGTAATTTAAATCACAATTTTTTATTTTCACAAACCCATTAAACTTTTCCAACCTCATACTATCCTCAATCACTTTGATTTTCATGATTCTTCCTGCAAGTGTTCTCAGTCCTGCCAGTAGGAGTTCTTGTGTTCATTGACTATGTGTAAAAAGGTGAAATTCCATATTCATGGAAAATTTCTTGACACTAATAAAATTTATCATTAATGATATAATGTTGTAACCCTATTGAATTCATACACTTTCAAGGCATCTAAAGATGACTCTTTTACTCACACTATCTTTCTCCTACAATTAGGCCTACAGATGGTAACCCTAAATTATTTGACCATGTGAGAAGGTGAGTCTCCTCTTGGATTGATTTTTATCATCATGAACTCTATTAATATGATCCTTCATGCCTATTCATGAAATATATGTGCTTCAACAACCCCTTCTCACCTTCTCACCTTAGACCAAGCAAAAGGTCTCCATTTGGTTAAGTAGACAACTTTAGTGACCCTTATTTGGTCATCTCTCAAAATTCCTTATTTAGATTTGTCAAAAATATAATTATTTATTGGACCTTTTAATACCTTATAACATAATCCATTTTCACCATTGTGTTTTATATCTTCTCTCTCACTATGTATGCCACTTGTGCAATTAGTTTTAGGACTAACAGACCTAAACAGGTTTAGTTATGTTTATCTTACCTTATTGACTTCAAAGATGGATCATGGGTTATAATATTTTAGGAAACCATATTAATATGTTTTTTTAAATCCATTAATATACACTTTCTCTTTTATGACATTCAATACACCTTGTCACCAATACTAGCAAGCCTGTAGGATGATCTTAAGTACTCTTGATTTTGCTTAAGGGTTGAGTCCTTATTTAAAGGATTCTCCATTTTGATCTTAAAAAAATTAGCATTATATTCTCCTTTTGTTATTTTCAAACATTTATAACTCCTCAAACTCATTACTGAGTTAATGTTTCTTTAACTTGTAAACACAACTCTATGTGTGCAAGTTGAAGCCTTGACTGAGCCTTTCCTTTTGGAGTAAGTTGATGATGTTATTCATTATCTAACCCTAATATTCTCCAAGTTTTATTAGTATTATGACCTCCTCCAAAAAATATTGGCTATTTATCTAACATATTAATCAATTCCATAACCATATTGACTGGAAGATCTAGAACCCTGCATAATTCAACTCAGTTCATACAATCTTATTTTTGACCTAGAGATGAAGCAGTATGGATATTTTTAGTGTTCATTCATGTCAATTAGGATAATAATGATGATTATAGGTGGAATAATCCTTTGAGGGTTTTCAAATTATATGTTTTTTGACTCTTGAAACCTCCCAAACACATAGATAATGAAAAACCATTTGTACATTTGTGACTACCACCTTCTCTCTCATGAACATGTTATCATGAGTTGATTTGAAAGAACATCCTAACTATTAGATTAAAGTTAAGAGTATATAAATGAGATTTATATTTAAATTATTAAGAATAAAAATCAATTATTATGACACAAGAAATGATTTTAGTGTTCTGGACCTAAAATTTATCAAAACCCTACTACCACCTTCTTGTAGATTAGCTAAAATGAATATTTTATATCTCTTAATGGATCACACATGTGAAGTGGATCTTTAGAATGGTTTATAATTTTTTGGAGACTCCTAAAATTTTATCTAACCTTCCATTTATCTTTCATCATGCTTAAAAAAGGAGAAAATGGAGTAAATTGGTACCTTGTTTAGATGGAAAAGACACTATGAGACCTTCACCTTATTAGTGATTGTTCATAAAGGATGGGAAGGAAATCTGAGAAAAAATGCCACAAGATGAAATCTAGATAGGCTCCCATCCTATACCCAAAATATTATACCCTCATATTTTCTCTCTTATTCATAGCATTCATAAACCCGATTGGCTCTACAAGGCTACCAAAGAGCTTGATGGGAAAAGGGGGTTAGTTTTTGACTTATTTTGACATTAAACTCCCTTCAGAACATGGATATAGTCTTGGAAGAGATAAATAAAGTTGTACACATGCCTGAATAGGATCTTTCTCTAACACACTTATATAGACTAATTGAAAACCCTTTCTTTCTACCATAGAAACTATCTATTCTACTTAAAATATGATTGAGATGGTATGTTAGCTGTCTCTAAAGCTTTTAAATTGTTTTTACAAACTTGTGGTGATTTTCCATCTCCCTTTTCTTCTATACACCTATCCTTTTCTTCATAAAACCACCTTTAGACATGATAGAATGGGTAATAAAGCTAATTTAGCATCTTTCTAAGCATGGTGCAGACTAGAGGGGGAGTAATTAACTTTGACACCTCTTGACATGTTTCAAAAAGACCCTTTATACCACTTAATCTAATTTAACAAACTTGACTATGCTAGAAAATACCATAAGGTGATAAGGTCAAGAACATCATTTACCTTAATATCATTAAAACAACCTTAACCAATGTTAAAAGGGTCTTGAAAGGACCATTTTGAGGATTTTAAAACATGTTTGATGACCATACACAATCATAGAGGACATGAAAACTATAGTTTTGAATTGTAGGGATTGAAATTTTCCATGGGAGGCCAAATTATCAACTCAAACATTTTCCTTGGATATTTTTATATACCACTTGTTCAAAGGAGTGTTGTTACTTTACCAATTTTATTCCAAAACATTTGCCTTGTTTGAAACCAAGATCAAAACCATTCATACTTTTTTTTTCCAAAACTGTGTAGTTACACTACTAGTTTGAGTCTAGTTTGTTGACCTTTAAAAATTTGGAGTCTTTTATACTAAATTTGAAATTCAATATTTTAAAGTTTAGGTCATAAACTAATTAGGTCTACACCAAATCCATGTATAGTTTGGGTTTAGGTGGTTTACCTTTTACATTTGGATTAGTTTCTCATTTATTTTAAAGACCTTTAACTAGACTTAGGGGTGTTTTATGATTACATGCATAGTTTGGAGGTCTTTATGTTGAGTTCAAAAATGTATTAGTTTCACTTGCCAAAAGTATTTTCTGTGCCTAGAATGAGTTTTTTGAGACAATTACCAAGTTTTTTGAGCTAATTAACTTAGAACTAGATTGATTTCAAATTTTTATTTAGGCTATCTTGTTTCCAAATCTAGATTTATGACTTTCGACCAAAGACCTAGCATTTTTTTTTACACTTTACACCTAGTTTAGAAGTCTAGCTTTGTGACATTTGACCAAAGACCTATCACTTTTCTTATCATTGTTAAACCTATATCAAGGTCATTTTACCTTGCCCACATATTTTGATAGAGATTGATTTCATGTTTTCATTTTACCTTTATCTTAGTCCTAGACATTTCACCTTCAGACCTCTTTTAAAGTGCTAAAGGTTATTTTCCATAGACCTCATTTGTTTACCACATTATACCTTTTTTTAGAGACTTAGTCATAAATCTGAACATGCCTTGTTATACACATAGTGGGGCCATGTACAATCTAGATTATGAAAAATTTGTCATTAATGACCCCTTTATTCAAGAACCTTGTGGCGATGATGTATGTATGAGATAGATCCATATACCTCTTATAATACCCCATATGTACAACAAGGATATGACTCATTATCACAATACCTAATTAATGCACCTTCTTATCTAGACCAAGTTCAATAAAAAATGGCACAATACCTTACTTAGATGACACTTATCATTTAACAAAGCCAACAACAATATCCCTACTATGTAACCATGCCAAAAAGTTAAGACCCATACTTTTTTTAATCATCAATTGATAGAAAATAAATATGAAATCCTAGTTAGGGCATTAGATGTAGGAGCCAAATTCTTGACAGACTTCCTAGATGAAAGTCTACATAGCTTGATTAGAACACCTAGTAATGTGTGTCATGTCTAATAATTTGAATAAAATTTAACTAGTTATAATCAAGATATAGTACTTATACCTAAATATGCTTACAAAAGGGAACGATACAATGGATGACCAATTAAAATAAGTAAAATAAGTGTATCAAACATACCTTAACCTAGCTCAAAAATTCAATGCCATGGGCATTTCAAATGTGATACTCATAGAGTTAGCTCCATCAAAAGGGGTATAAACTAATTATTCAGTATATACAAACTAGAACATAAACCCCTTTATCCAAAACACATTGGTAGGAGACATGTACAATGTCCCAATTAAAATATAATAAACTGTAGCTCTTATAGAAGACCTCACATAAAACATACTAGATAACATGTAAATGCATTATAATGTAAACCAAGGTGAATCTAGAATATCATAGAAAAACACACAATAGGTTCGTCTTACTAATACCTTGAGTGACTTACAATGATAGAGTGTAGGTAACCCTGATTCCTAAATGTATCAAGAAACTTTCACTCCTCAACTGACAACTTATTCAAACATGAACCAGGGGGAAAGTAGCCAAAAATAGATCAACATTCCACTTTAATAAGTGTTGAACACTACACCATCTCAATAGGTGGAAACTAATGTTCCACCAACACAAGGACCTACCAATATACCATAAACATCAAAAATGTTACCTAATCAACAACATCTTCCTATTTTTCAACAAAGAGTATTAGTTGGTCAATATTAAATACCAAACCTAATAAGTGACCAATAAATAATAGGTGTTTACCCAACAACAAGGTTCCAACATATAATAGGTGCTAGTAATGGGTAACCTTTATATAATAGTTTTTACAAGTACACAAGTTCCAATCCAAACCTAATAATACAAATAAATTCCACCTAACCAAATGCATCTACTAAAATCTTAGTTTGTGAATCAAATCCATGTTGAAAACCCTAGCCAAAATGTTTAACAACAACATTTTTTGTACCAAAAATATAATCCTAATACACAAATATGTATTCTTGATTGATCAGCTAATCAAATAAACATTCCCTAATATGCCATTCTTCCATACCTTAGTCAAGGTAATCCACTTCTAACCATGCAAACCTAATTTTAATAGGATTTACCATCTAGATTCCTAGCCCAATAACTACAACAAATTATGGATACAATTCAATCCATTCAAACTAGTAAGCAAATGAAGAAGTTTAAATTAGAAGAGATATGCTCATATCTATTTAATATGGATTACCTACAAATAGCTTTTCCTTTGGGTTATGAGCCACCCAAATTTGATAAATATAAGGGAAAAAATGACTAAAAATATTATTTAAAATAATTATTTATTGCTTTCCAAATAGTGGCCTATAGTGATATATATTTGTTTCTCCTCTTTCTTACAAGTTTAATTGGACAAGCCTTGGAATGGCTTCATAAACTACCAAATAATTATGTTCCAAACTTTGATGACCTTTTAGAAACATTTTTACAACATTTATCATATAATATCAAACATGAGATTACATTGGTAGATTTGGGTCAGGAAAAATAGAGAAAAGGTAAAAGTTTTGCTAGTTACTTACAATGGTGAAGGGCACTTGTTAGTTAGTTCATTCACAATCTAGCATAAAAATAATTGGCCACAATATTTATCTAAAGTCTACATAACAAGATATCATATCATCTTGAACTACAATGTGGTCACACGTTTGAATAAATTATTAATAAGGGTATACATATTGAAAAGGCACTTGTCAACAAAGGGATCATCAAGTTATATTCTTCCAAGTAAGTTGTGAAGTGGATAATGATATAAGTTCAATGAATTATATAGTAGTTTTGAATGATTAAACAAGTAAACAAGATTAATTATCAAGTATCATAGGAGTGTGTAAGATTGTCATCAATTTTGGTATCAGATCTTGGAAAAGCTCTTAAAAAGTCTAATAATTTTGTCATAGTAATTAGTTTGCAGGTTGCAAATTGCAAGAAAATAGTAAAAAAATTTAAGAATTTAGATAACAAATAAATCTAGGAAGCTTGGTAGAATAAAAAAGGTATGTGTGTCTTTATGTAGGTTTATTTAGGTGGAAGATTATAATGATTGAGAAGTTTTGACGTAATTGATAGTGAGAGGAAAAAGGTTATTTGAAACCTTGAGTGAAAAGAGATAAAAATTTTGAGTGGCAAGGAGAGCCCTAAATCCATAGAAGCTTGAAAAGCGAAGAGTACAGAGAGATGTTGAAATATCAAAGTAGGCTTAAGGAGAGATTAGAGAAGTTAAAAATTCCAAGGTAAGGATTATAAGGGTCACCAAAACATAAGGGTAAAAAATATCTAAGTGAGGTGCTAGTGTTAAGAAGTAATTAGGATAAGCTTGCTAAAAGATAATAGGTCTAGTAAGGCCTAGAGGTAAAGTGGAAGAGTGAATAAAAGAGAGAAAAGATGAAGGGCTCAGTTTAAGAAATTTTCCATAGGAAATTGAAAAAAAAAATTAGTGAATAAAGAGATAGATTTGGTGAAAGAGATTACTAAGATGAGAATGTTCTTGGAAAGTATGATGGAAATTTTTGAAAAATCTAAACAAGGATTATTTGTAGTAATCAATAAAAAAGTGAAATGTCCTCTTATACATATTATAAACAAGAGGAAAAGATAAAAAGTAATAAACAATTAGAAAATACAAATGATATTTCAAGGAAATCAATCTAAGATGGAAAATAAAGAGACAAAAAATACTCATGGTTTTAACTCTGACATTTTCTTGTCATGTGTGAATACAGGTATAGAAATAAATGAGGGTGAATCCCAATTTAAGGGCATAAATTTTTAAAATCATAAGAAACATGCTTATTAATAAGTTTATTTGGATAGTAGAGTATGGTGATGCATAAATTTATCACCCTGGAAATGGAGAGATGTTTGATGAGAAAAAGGAGAAATTGAGAATGAATAAGAATGCCTTATTGAAGGCATAGAAGAAACAAATTTGGTTCAAGGATAATTGAAGAGATTATAAGGCCTAAATTTTTTTCATATAATATTTTTGTTATTGATATGAATGCAAACTTGCAGGAAGATGATGAAGTAATAGAGACATTTCTAGTCTCCCTTACAATGGTGGATAAAGATGAAACACATGAAGTGCTTAAGGAATTAGATATGTAGTTTGATGAGGTAGTACAAGCTGTAGAAGAAGATGAAATACTACTCACATCTTTTAATTTGACATTCCTTGAAGATGAAGACAAAGTTGGAAAAGAAATAATGGAATATATGGAGGAAGAGGAGATAATTTGGTAGAAAATTATGAAAGGACTAAAAAAGTTGGACCTCATAGGAGATGAAGAATCAATCAAGGAAGTTGAAATGGAGCTATTAAATATATAAACTCAAAGGGATATTGATCTAAGACTTGAAAATGAAAGTCCAAGTAAAATCAGAAGGTTGACAACAAATGAGTAAGAAATGGTACCTCAAATTTTCAAAACTATGTTTTTAGTTTTGAATGTGTAGGTGTGGATAACTTGGTACATAAAGAGAAAGAATCCTATATAGTATACATCATTAAATAAGAATAAGATAAAATTTATCCAATTATGATTATCAAGCATAAATATAATAAAAAAGGAGGAGACAAAGATATAACAAAGAATGAAGATGAAAACATTTTTTTAAAGGATTGGAAAAATAAAAATAAAAGATCACATTCTTCATTTGAGTAGAAGCTCTAATATTCCCACTAGGAGAGTCTAATGCAGAAGCATCAGGACATGATTAATTTTAATGATTTAAACATTATCAATTGTATTTTTTCATGGGGTTAAGAGGTCCTAAGAATGTCTAAGAGTCTTGGAAATCAAGAATGAGATTTAATTGCTCACTTTAAGTCTTTAGGAGTCTTATTAAGAACTTTCTCCAAAAATGCATGTGAAAGTTTAAAAAGGTAGGTTAGCTCCTTAGGAAAAAATTTCAATTGATAAAAAATCCCAATTCATTTGTAATTATACCTAAATTTTCTTGAAATAATAATGAAACATAGAGAATGAGTTAAGAAATGAAGAAAATAAGAAAACCAAGTTTATAGGGAGTCACATAGTAAAAAAAAGATAAACTTGGAATGTTCTTTGAAATAAGACAAAAGAAAATTTATCATGTTGTTAATAAGTCTTAAATAAATTTGGGGATGTTTTTAGAATGTGATAGAGTTCAAATAATAGGAAGAGGATTTAAATGAAGATAAATATGATAGCTTGCATAATGGTACATGTGGCTGGTTTGTAGGGTGAATAAAGTCAAGTTGAAGGTCTCCTATAGATAATCATGAAGGTCTATCAAGAAGTGTGCAAAGGTCTACAAAAAATAGACTACAAGTCTGAATGTACTTGAATATGTTTTTGATAAATAAAGCATTGAATCTGGCTTGTATAATGTGTTAAACTTTCATAAATTTGTTAGATGATATCAATATCTAGTTTTGATTATATTATATAACTTAGTATTCAAATATGTAGAAATATAGATAAGAGGTTTCAAAGCACAATCTAATAAATGGATTAGAGTTATGTAGTTCTAGTAAAATTAGAACTGTAGAATGTTTGTGAGAATGGAGGAATAGTAGATGTAAAGGTAAAAAGGTGTGGAAATCTTCAGATTGTAATATATCTTCAAATTTCACCTCTCAGTCTAAATAAATAATATTTTTGTTTACACTATTTGATTGAAAGGTAAAGGAAAGAAAATGTGTTTCAAGTTGTTTAGAGGCTCTATTATCACTACCAAGGTTAGACTCAATAATATAACCTCTGTTTAACACATGGTCGTAGATTTTTTGTTGAATAAATAAAAGTTTCATTTCTTTGAACCCTCTTGGATCTATTAATATAAATCTATGATAGCCATGAAAGAGGATGTTTTGTATGGTCAAACATTATAATCAGTTGATAGAGGAAAGAATAGATGTTATGAAGATGATTTTAGAGATTGAGGAACTTTTAAAATCCCATCTATGTCATTGATTTGTCAAAATATTTACACTCTTAAATGCTTATTTTTATATATAGATTCACCATAAGTCAGATTTAACTCTCATCAAGTTACTTTTTAGCTGGTAACTATAAAATTGAATTGGTCTTATGTATGACCAATAACCATTTAGTAGTAATCTATAAGAGAGAGCTTTGGGAAATAATCACAAAATTGATAAGTGTCTACAAGATTCTGTTTGATTCACCTAAGTATCCAAATTGCTTTGTTATGTAGATTGATTTAGTCTTGGGAAATGATAGTTCAAAATTATGTTTGTAAATTACAATGGTAAGAATTAAGTAATAATCAGGTCATTCTTGAGATACTCATTGGCTATTGGTATTCTTAAATATAATCTACTCATTGGTCTTAGGAAAGACCAATAATAAATCAATTACAAATTAAATTGCTAATTTCACAATGTCATTCCATTATCCACTATGAAACCATGACCTGAAGACACACATAACACATATTACATAGCCAGGTTTTCTCCAAAATAGATAAATTACATTGGTTACTTGTGTAGATAGACGTGCATTATTAGTGTTAAAATTATAACAAATAAGGTATGGTTGATTGTATAGCCAAGATTAAATAACTAATGTTGGAACTATTTTGATCATTTCATGAAATAGTTTATTATTAGCATTTAATTATGTTTTTGAAGGATCCTTAGCATTATATTTAGATGAGATAAAAACCAAGGTATTGATCTATTAGGCTTGTAGAAGGATTTTATACTCTGAATCTTTAAATGAGACACTAGTCTATTATTGACTAATCAAACACTTGTCAATTATTATGAAGATAAATAATAAAAGGATAAGATCATACAAGAGACAAAAAAATAAATAAATGTTCCTACTATAAAGGAATAAATGTATTTCAATATTATTAGTCTAATAAGTTAGACTATATACCTAATAGAGGATAAAATTCCATAACGAGTCTAGACTGAGTTGAGAAAAGAAAACATGGTGTAATTCAATAAGAGTTAGAGTTATAAATGAAATTACTGGTTTTATAATACCTCTATAATAGATATTTTTTATTGGTCATAAACCATATAAATTCAAATTTTCTAAATAAGTTATGAACTGGATAATGATATAAGTTCAATGGAGTATATAGTAGTTTTGAATGATTAAGCAAGTAAATAAGATTAATTATCAAGTATCATGGGAATGTGTAAGATTGTCATCATATAAATATAATGAGTTTTTTGAGTACAATCATGTCAAGGGACACTCCATACACTATTGCATATAGATGTGACACTTTATTGATAACATGCTTGATAATGGAGAGATAAAGTGGGATAACAATTCCCCTACATCTAATTGTAACTTGGGTATATATCAAAACCCATTTACTCAACACAATAAACAATAACAAAAATAACAATAATGATAAAAAAACACCACCACAACAATACAAATTTCCACCAAAATCAATAGCAACAACAATGAAATGGTCATAACCAAGGCTAAACTAATCAATCAAACTAAGGAGGCCATCATGTTGTTGCATATACTTACAAAAATATTGTAGGACATGTTTTAGGTGATCATATTACTACCATTATCATTAAACCTCAACCAAATACCAATTGACCTAAACTAGTGCCTAATAATGCCTATCAACCTCCTTATGATTGTAATCCTTCTTTGGACCATGTTAGTATCCAAACTCAACACCACCTAAGAATTACCATTTAAGGCCTTTTATATCTTCATCTAGTTATAAAAACACAATACTTGATCAAGATTACATAATAATAACTTGACTATACAAGATTACTATCCAATGCCAACAACCTAATTCAACAAGTAAACCCATCAAAAACTCCTTGCTAATAAAGAACAATCCAATTTACAATACTAAAGAGAAAATCTATGACATTATGGAATAGATACAAAATACACATGTGTAAATATCCATCATGGATTTTTTATGCACATATAGAGTTCATAAAAGTATACTTAATGAATACCTTAGTTAATCCCTTGTGCCAAATGACATTACACCTAATAAATTTTAATATATGGTAGGACATTTGGCCCCTAGATAATGACTTACCTTTTATCAAAGTGATATGTCATCTTTCGGCCTATTGCATAAAAAACCTTTATATATTAAGGTTGGTATAACTAGACATATGGTTAAATGTGTCCTTGTAGATGATGGTTCAAGCCTAAACATTGTGTCTCTATAGTTAGTGAAACATCTTGGATACACAACAATTGATCTTCAGCTATATACCATTATCATCAAAGTGTATGATAATGAGGAAAGGGAATCACAAGGAACCATTAGTTTGATATTGGTAATTGGGCCTTTGATCCACAACACTCTTTGCCATGTTATTGACCTTGAGTTATCATATAAATTTATCTTGGGCTAACCATGGATTCATGAAATCTGGGACATACCTTCCACACTACATCAATTTATTAAATTTCCCCATTCATGGATGAAAGTAAATTTCCAACCTTACCAATTATGAAAAAATCTTGAGCCAAAGTACAAGAGTTATAATTACCATTTTGGCTTAAATCATATGCCTAAAACTAATAAATAAAAAGTTGATAAATCAAAATCCATTGAATTATAACCAAAGCCAATTACATTGACCTTTAAATCCTAAATTTAACTTCCTCTACACTTCCACCAAAAATATAAAACCATTTTTACATATCTGACAAAGGTATAGGAGAATATTCTACTCATGACTCATTTTAGATATTAAAATTTACTCAAATCCCAAAATCCTATGGGATAACCAAAGCCAATTCTATTCACATGGAATGGTATACCAATGGAAAATCTCATTTCACTCAACCCATTATTTTTAAATCAGCCTCTGGCCTAAAATAGGACTCTTTAGGGTTGTAGATGATTTATGGATTTATAATGATGATCTAGATAATTACTACCACAATGTTAAGTATCCTATCCCTAAAATAATTATGGATAACCAAGGTTATGAAGGTAGAGGCCTAGCATCACATCAAAAAGGAAAAACAATCCAATTTCCATGACCAAGTATAAAGTAACTAACAATATTGGATTTAAACTACCTGGGGGTGATCCTACATGCCTTATCTAAGTTTCTAAACTAATGATTAGTAATGTGATGTTATAAATGATGTAAGGTCTAATTATAGAATTTATGATAACTTTACCAATACCAATTTGTTTAACCCTTATGTCATATATACCATTAATTCTATTATATTCCCTTCACCACTTACCCTTTATCATCCCCAATTGATAGATTGGGGATAACATGAGTTGACAATGCCACTTAAAGAGTTTGATAATGATGAGTCCATTTGTGAATTTTAGGGTTTTGGGGATCATATTCATCTAGGATATCATAAA
Organism: Torreya grandis; assembly: GCA_037957365.1. NCBI lineage: Eukaryota > Viridiplantae > Streptophyta > Pinopsida > Cupressales > Taxaceae > Torreya > Torreya grandis. Next base: position 2,382,934 of record JARHVA010001103.1, on the reverse strand, counting down.
TAGGTTTTTTATATCAGATTGGATCTTGTTACCTAATTCAAAAAGTGAGTAAACTTTCTTGGCCAAAATCAAAAAGAAAATTAAACATTAAGGTTTAAAAGTGAAAACCTCTATGAGGAACTTTTAGACCATGGAAAAAGTGAACAAAAATTCAAGTCTCTTGGTAAAAACCTATTTTAGGTGCCATTAGATGGGGATTTTCACCCTTATTCACATGAAGTGCAAGATACACTATCCTAAGGTTAATGTATGGATCCAAAATATCTATTAAGGAGTGACACATATTTAAACAAATCATATATGAATTCTTAGAGGTATTTTTTACATAGCCTTTACCACCATTGGGTGATTTTGATTCATCCTATTTTAGAGAGTTAGACAAATGAATTCAACCTAAAAATTATAGCATTACCAGCAACCAGTTTACCTCTTTGCTAATTCTTTTAGAAGATGGTTCTATACTCATTGTAGAGACACTTCTGAGGTCAACATTGGGACTCTATAAGACCCAAAATGGATTATAATAGGTAAGTCCTATTGATGTGGGTTTTATGCACACCTCATATAAGTTTTAAATGAGGAACATTTTGGGATCTCTATGAAACTAGGTTCAACTCTAGGGCATGAGTTGTAGGTATGTGGTTAGAACAACTAGATAGTGTAATAACAAGTTGATCATGTGGGATTTTAACCAAGTTCATGGATAGATGCATGGATTATAATAAAAAAGGATAAATCACTAGGTGATTTGGATGGGTGGAAGACTAATCTATGCTGGGTAGATCTCAAAGAATACTTCAAAAAATCAAGGCAAGGCAAAAAAGAAAGTTCTATGTATTTAAAATGGACTTCCTTATCTTTATCTTTGGTGTACAAGTATCTCAAGAACCAATGTTTGATATTTATATCTTTTGCACACTCATGAATAAACATGGCTACGGGTTTGGGTATTCAGATATAGGGTACCTATTGGTGTCAATTGAAGTTTGCTCTTCTTAAGGCTATTTTTGCATACCTTCACATGATAAATTACAACTCAAGAATTTATCTAGGGTAGTTTTAGGTCACACCTAAAATACTATATCAAATGAGACACTTCTACACACTTCATATTATTGATTCAACTTATGTTGTCTAAATCAATGAAACATATCAATATTCAATAGTTGTTGAACATCTAATAATAAAATTCATTAATATAATAGTCATATTCATTTATAACATTGGCACCCATCATAATTTTTGAATCAATTACAAACAAAGAAACTAAAAATTCATTAACATAGAAAGGGAAGAAAAAATAACAAACATGGTTGCATGACAATCAAATCCTTGATTTCTTCTTATATTTTCATTCAAAAATTTGACCCTTTGAAAAGAGGGTTCCACATGTATATATAGATATTTGGGAAGGGATCACCTCATCCTCCAATATTGGAACACTTCATTTACATATTGATAGACTATAAGATAGGTCTATGTTACATATCGATGTCTTACAAATATCTTAGTCATGTAATGTGTGCATACTACCAAAATTATTCAATTAATTACGACATGTATGGAACTAGGAATTTATTATTTGGTTGACTATTACATAAAAAATGTACAAAATTAGAATTTATCTAAATTGGATCTTACTTATATTATCTCAAAACTATCATAGGAACTATAGTAGTAATCAAGTTTGATGATGCATTAATTGGAATTATACTTGAAGATGCACTAGTTGATTGAATAGTGGTTACCATAAGATTTCTAGTATGAGGTGGTGTTGATGTGGATTTTATTGTTGGCATTGTATGAAAATTCAAACTAGTAGGATGTGTTTGTTGGGATACTTTCTTCTTTGCATCCAAGTCTTGGTAGTGTTTGTATGCCTTATCATGATTTACTCATATTAGATTCATATCAAGGAGGTGTGGCCTAGTCACCCTGCTCATCTACTCCATCATTTTTTTATGGTATGCCTTAGTTTCTATGAATATAACCTTGTACACTTCCACATATGTCACCTTATTCCTCATTGTGCTCAATTTAGCTTTAATGTTTTCAAAGATCAAACCTTACAAACTTTGCTTAAAGCTATCGAAGGCCTATTTAATAATTTGATTAAATACATACCAAGTCACTATCATACCTATATTATCTTGAATTTTATCCAATTCCAATCCTATCAAAATATGATAAACCTATTTATCTTGCTCGACCAACTTATTTACTAATACCTCAGAGGATAATACCTAGTTTTGAGCCTCTTGTGTTTTTATTAATGCTAAATTCAAAGAATTTGATGCCTCCAATGGGGTCATCAAGTCCAAACTGATAAATTACTTACTAGTGGTATATATTAGTAACAAATTCAATTTGTTTTCATCATCTTTGTGTATTATAAACAATTTGGTTATATTATTAACATGAGGAGCCAAACTAACTCTCAAAGAATGAATAGAATCAATAATTTTGTATAACCTAAGAGATGCATCCTATACATCCTACTCAATGGCTTGGGGAACCTAAATCACTTTTTTTTTCTCTTTGAGAGTCTCTAACTCTTATTTAATCTCCCATCTAGCCATTTAGGTACCTTCATGTATGGCAAGGATGGCCTCTATATGGGTCTCCATGTATGACTTCAAGTCCTCATTATATAGGGACTAACCCTTTTGCCTACTCTACCTCTTTATTAAGGAGTAGACATTTCTTCTATTCCATGATTAAAGCCATATTATATATATCTTCAATTTTACTCTTCCTCACCCTCTGTACTGATGTTAAGGCCTTGTCAAACAATGAGCTCATTATTTTAGTTCTATTATCTTTAGATTGAGCCTCTTAGAGGCCAAGGCTCATAATTACTTAGGCTAATATAGAAGAGTGAGATTTGAAGGATATAAGGGTTGAGATTCCACTTTTTATTATTCTTTAGGTTCTTGATCAATTTGTGTGGAAGGATTAGGCAGTGATGGTGTTGACTATTTTGACCTCAAGTCAAAATAAGTCAACTCCTTCTAGTAAAAAAACTTTATATAGAGTCTTATAAAGTCTTATGAGGTGTGTCATGGTTCTAGTTGGGGTCATTTGGTATGTCATTAGCTTTGTCATGGCCAATGTTTAGTCTTTGTACCATTTCATGTCATAAGGAGTCATATTTAAGCCATTTATGAAGGTTGTATAATTTTACTAAGTAGAGAAAGGTGTCCAAGTGTTTCTCAATGTCCCCTATGTCAGTTACTTTCTAGTCATGTTAGTCCTAACTAAAAAACTTGTAGCTACTATGTTGAAATCAAGAAACTACTTAGGAAAGAGGAAGTCTGGGTAGTTGTATAGCATTTATAGAGGTTGTGGCACATTTGGAAGGCATTGAAATGAATATTCAACTCCCATGAGCTCACTTTAACACTTTTTTATCTTTGAAAGTCCCAAAAATGGTTCAAATTTGTTTGACCTCTCCATCACTCTACTAGACATCCAAAAATAACTAACCATTTTTGGTTGAGTATAAAATAAAGAAATTGATTCAAGATAAAAGCTATTGTGGGTTATTATTACCCTTAGTATAATTTAGGTTCATGGTAATATTTTAAATATTAGTTGCCTATACTTTATGAATCAATGTTAAGAAGTTGATTATTCCCTTCTATATACTAATCCACACACCCTATAGGTTTTGCTTATTTTATTTGTATAATACAATTGATTAAAGTAATTATAAAATGTGTGTACATCTTTGTATCATAGTTTATATCTTTTATTTAATGTATGTAGGTGGATTGAGGAGCAAAACATCTCAATTTGTCATGGTAGGAGCTTCATTGTTATGTTACAGGCATGATCATTAGCTATAGAGGTTTTCCTTTCTTATAGTGGTTTTAATCAAGGTTGATATGTTATTAAAATATTCAAAACATCATGATCATTATATCTAATAAGTTTTAGTCCCTAATAAATCTCCATGGGAAGTGAGAAGTTAAGAAAGAACAACATAATCAGTTTCCTACATATGTTCACCTACAGTCAGGTGAATGAGGTGAATGAAAATTATAAATACAATCATGGAAAGGTAATGAAGATTTTAAATAGTTGGGTACACTCTTATAACATAATTATTCAATCCAATCCATTCAAATGACATATAAAATACCATGACAACTAATGTAAATTCTATACACAGTCTTACATCATTGATAGACACCTATAAGTTCCTTACATGATATTAACTATATTAAAATGAAGATGTGGAAACTATTTTGAAGTCCTATAGGATTGGAAATATAAATTTGAAGACTTTATGGAGGCCTAAGAATGATTATAGGTTCATTCACTATGCATATTGACAAGTTCTCACCTTCACTACTTGTATCCTATAATGTGAACCTACAGGTGGCTCATACAAAGTATAGAGTAATTGGAAGACATATGTTTAAAATTGTTTGGACCTTCATTAAGGTATTGAGGTGTTGAGGGTGACATAATAATATATAGTGAATACATTAAGTGAAAAAAAATCTTGATACCATGTTCCTATATTGATTAAGTAACATTAGGGACCAATTACCTTAAAGTTTCCAAAATATGGTTTTCACCCTTCTATCAATCCTCTCACAATGAAACATATGAGGTATTGGTAGGTCTAAACATTTCTATCATGAAGCCCTATCATAGGGGCTATAACTTGGCATGATAAGTGATCTAGTTGGATAAATGAGTATGATGATAGAGATATCCCAACTCATACAATAATCCATTACTATTCCTTAGTGTTATCTATAGGATTTTGAGCCCCAAATAACCTTATGATGATATAGAGCTTGACGAAGGTATAACTTTGCATAAAACTATTCCTTTTAGATTGGAATGCCACTAGTGGTATAAAAAACATTGAGATAATTTTAAATAGGGGGTTTTAACCCATATCAAAACCTACAAGACCTTTTTTGTCCTTAGAATAGACACCTATAGGTTAACTATAGGGTGATAATGCAAGTTGGACTAAATAGTGGGTATGTTGGTCTCACTCAAGATATATTATATACAAGTTAAACTATGAGATGAACTAAAATAACTCAAATAAGGTACCAAGGAAATAAATAATACCTATTACTACAATATATACCTACAAGTATGCCATTTTTGATTAAATAACATAGTTTCATAATCTATCGACTAGGCCTATCAAAGTAGAAGATACACATTGAGGAATTTGTCAATGGTTCTGATGGTGAATAGGTTTTTATCACACCTTAACAAGTGAAAAATACCACCTCATGAGATTATCATCACATGGAAATATTAAATCATGTCAAAAGAGTTCAACTCATGATGTACAGTCAGTACACTAGCCTGATACACAATCAACAAGTTTGAGAAGCCTATCTTTGGGTGTTTGAAGAATTGAATGACCTGTTAATGTTATATATATCTATAAATTAGTAAAAAAGGTCATCAAGACCTACATGATCCCATAATATAATCATATTAGTTAGGATAATAAGGGAAATGACCTCTATTTTGTCTCAGATAGAGGGTACTCCCAAAAAGCTAGATTTTGTAAGTTTATCATAAGGAAGATGAGAAAGTGAGTTGAGAAGTGTTTTAAGCCTTGTAAATAGATGTTTTATACATATATTAACATTAATAAGGCCTAAAAATTCTATAAGCTAAACATAGTGGCCCAAACTCACATAGGTGTAGTCAGACCTACTAGGCCTTGACTAGGTCTAATGCCTAAAGGGGATTCAATTCCATTTATACCACCAAGTGAGAACTAAAAACCATTAAAACACCTTCCTTGGGAGTTATAAGGTGTGTTAGAGACATTAATTTTCAAATACTCATCATATTTTGGCCAAGCATGATCCTTTTCACCTCAAGCCTACACAGAAAGTAAAGGTGAGCTCAAGAAACCACCTTAAGAAGCTCATATCTATATGGATACTTATAATGGGATCTCAATTAGATAGGATATTTTGGAGAGGGCCCTTAATAAAATTTTATTGAAATTTGTTTGAGGATTGAATTTCATAGTTGTATGAATAATCCTTAAGGGGTAAAACTACATAAACCCCTCCAAAACCCTTGATAATGACCTGATGGAGAAAATAAAGAAGAAAAGGTATCCAAATGAGCTAGTTTGTGTAGGGAATTTGAACTTATAGAGGAATCTCTAGGTCTCCTTCCCATCAGATTGACTTATGCCCTATATGTACATACAAGGTATAAAATGGCTTTTATTGATAGTTTTTTATATTTTTTAGGTATAAAAGAGTTTCAAGGGATAAGGATCACTTTTTGGGATAGAGTGAGGCCTAATATAAATCCCCATGTATATCCTTTACTTCATCAAGACACACAAATATCTCTACAAGGACCTTAACTTTAGCCAATCTAAACTGGCATAGTGAATAAAGAGTGATCATCAAGTGAGAAGTTGATAACTTCAATTAAGAGGCATTTTAAGGTTTGTGTAATGGATCTAGAGATTTGATGACCATTTAAAAGTTTCATAATCTCCCCTGTATGGATTGTATTAAATAAATGATGAGCATCTTAGTGCCAAATGTGAAGATAGTTTTAAATAAGGATGATTATGAGTGCAGATAATGAGAACACTTATCCAAAAGAATATTAGGGACATATCCAATGCATGTTTGAGCCTATTTCTAACCCCTCTTTTCATAGTGTAATGATCTCATTTATTCCTAGTCTACCTCGGAGCACTCAAGAAGGACAAAATGATGAAGGCAATTTTCAAGGATCTAGTTGAAGGGTCATATGCCATAATTGAAGAGTTTCATGCCTTGGAAGGACATTTGTCTAAAGTGACCTTACATGGTCTATCTCATAATTTATTACTCTATAGATGTAACTCCTTCTCTTAGCTTGACACTTGTTCTTATGACCCTTGAACTTCATTCTTCTTTCATCTCTCACACATTCTATAAGTATTAGCCATTTTGGCTCTTGTAGACTAATACCACACCTCGTATGGAAAATATTTATTGCTTTGATGCTACACTTTTCCTTTGAATAATAAAATCAATCTAGTTTTGATTTTACAAACATCTTGTCGAAGTATGTGAAGTGATGAATGGTAAGGTTTAGTGATAAGATTTTATCCTTGCTTATCATTATCCTTTCATGTTTGGTGCAATAAGTTATCATTATAATAGGTCATATAGAGTGTGGCTAGTGTATTTGGTTCCCTTAAAGTGTGAAAGTGTCTTTTAAGTCTACAAACTAATCTCTATTCCACCTAACTTGAGTTGTCTCATGCATATCACCCCTATATTGAAATACTAATGTTAGAACATATTAGGACTTTGAATCTAGTGTTTTAGTTCTTATTTATTGGTGTAAGGAGTATGATGATCTTGTGTAAATTTTAATTGTGTATCACCCCCTTATATTAGTCTAATTTCATGAAAACATCTATCCCTTTTCCCATTAAAAATCAATTAGTATAGGTGATAAGCACTTAAAGGAAAATTCAAGGAGCTAGCCCTTAAACCTAGAGGTATACTTATTCTATAGGTAGCCCACATACCTATAAGTATTCCAATGTTTCCCAAATCTTAGAGAAATCTTGAAAAACCTCATCTAGGGTATAAGATTTGGTGACAAGATTTGGCCAAATGATCTTTGACCAATCTATGTTTCCATATTATGGTATTGGATGGACAAAAAAGATTGGGTGCCTCTTGGGTGACCTCTTGGTAGTAAGTACTATGGTTATAGTGGTTAGAGTGGAAGAAGGAAAGGGTGAACCTAATTAGGTAGAAGGAGATATAGTTGAATTGATGGATTGGGCAATGTCTAGAATGGATAAAGCTAGTGTTAATGGAGTGGATGTTAATGGAATGGAAATTGATAGGATGGAAACTACAGTAGTAGAGGGTAGATAATTTGAAGTGGTTATGGGAAGGTTTATAGATAGGTGCATGAAAATTAAACCTACAAAAAGTTCCTACTATGGAATGAATGTGGAAACTACTAGCCCAAAGGTGATTGAAACTATAGGTAAGGACATTAAAGGATAAAAACCTAAATGGGTTATAAGTAAAGGGCCCTTACCATATAGTTCACCTGTGAGAGGTTCCTTGACCTTAAGTGCTTCTAGTCTTAGTTATCCTTATCATTTCATGTTTGGTGCAATAAGTTATGATTCTAATAGGTCATATAGAGTGTGGCTTGTGTATTTGGTTCCCTTAAAGTGTGAAAGTGTCTTTTAAGTCTACAAGCTAATCTCTATTCCACTTAACTTGAGTTGTCTCATGCATATCACCCCTATATTGAAATACTAATGTTAGAACATATTAGGACTTTAAAGCTAGTGTTTTATGTCTTATTTATTGGTGTAAGGAATATGATTATCTTGTGTAAATTTTAATGGTGTATCACCCCCTTATATTAGTCTAATTTCATGAAAATATCTATCCCTTTTCCCATTAAAAATCAATTAGTATAGGTGATAAGCACTTAAAGGAAATTTCAAGGAGATAGCCCTTAAACCTGGAGGTATACTTATTTTATAGGTAACCCACATACCTATAAGTATTCTAATGTTTCCCAAATCTTAGATAAATCTTGAAAAATCTCATCTAGGGTATAAGATTTGGTGACAAGATCTAGCCAAATGATCTTTGACCAGTCTATGTTTCCATATTATGGTATTGGATGGACAAAAAAGATTGGGTGCCTCTTGGGTGACCTCTTAGTAGTAAGTACAATGGTTATAGTGTCTGGAGTGGAAGAAGGAAAGGGTGAACCTAATTGGGTATAAGGAGATGAAGTTGAAGTGATGGATTGGGGAATGTCTGGAATGGATAAAGCTAGTGTTAATGGGGTGGATGTTAATGGAATGGAAATTGATAGGATGGAAACTATAGTAGTAGAGGGTAGAGAATTTGAAGTGGTTATGGGAAGGTTTATAGATGGGTACATGAATATTTAACCTACAAAAATTGCCTACTATGGAATGAACGTGGAAACTACTAGCCCAAGGGTGATTGAAACTATAGGTAAGGACATCAAAGGATAAAAACCTAAATGGGTTATGAGTAAAGGGCCCTTACCATATAGTTCACCTGTGAGAGGTTCCTTAACCTTAAGTTCTTGTAGTCTTAGTAATTTTACATGATATAACTCCTCCTCATCTACTTCTTGTGTTGGAGGTGTTTTTGGTTTGTCTCCTTTATCCTTCCTTTGGTATCTTAGATATTATGCCTACCTATGGGACTATTTCCTATGATGGAAGAGAAGGGGGAAATATTCTTGGTGTTGAGGCTAATAATGCCACTATTTACTCTTCAATAGAGGAATATAAGCATATAATCCTAGCTTCTTATCTCTATGCACTACCTCTCACTTTTTTATCTCTTCATCTAAATCTTGATTGACCTATATCAATTTAGCTATTGATGGTTTAACTGGGATTACTCATTCCTTTTCTACTTGTGTGAAGGTAGGAAATTATTCTTCCTCAGATTGTTTATCCTAATCTCCAATGTGTGGTACCTTAGCCACAAATTATTATTGGTCCTGAAGTTTTCCTTGAGCTATTTGGAGATCCATTTCCTTTCCTTTTTGTGTATGTGATGGCCTACCACTCCAAAAATCCAAATATATCTATACTTTAGGAGGTGGAATTCTAAACTTTTCTTCACTGAGTGCAAGGGATGGTTCTTCTTATATCATTCTTATCAAGTCCTCACTCAATATTTTAGTTTTGGCCCTTTCCTTGACCTCTTCATTATCCTTGGTATTCAAGAAGATAAAATCATGATCCATTAGCTCATGCTTGTAAGCAAGGCAAAGGGTATGAATCTTCTTTTGGACCTTGCCATGAGGATCAGGGTATCTATGAAGGAGGGTAAGTAATTCATATTCCTTCCTAGAATTTATATCCTCCTTGAACTACTTATGAATTGTATACTACATTCACCCAATGGTGATGTGGGATACATAGAATGTGGCCTTCTTATTTCTAGTTAATTCTTTATCAATGTTATTCCAAATTTGATACACAATTTCTTGCTCAACTACCTTGTCCAAAGTAAAATTTAGGAGCTAAAGAGGATCTACATTATGTCTCACCACCATGATGACTATGTAATTTAGATAAATCTAGTAGTCTTCTACGTTATTGCTAAGTATCTAGGCTATGCTAGTGGAAATTCTTGACAAAGGCTAGCCATGGATTGTTATTTAGACTTGAGGATAGAGGTATTCAAAAATATTTGATATATTCCTCACATATGAATATATGTGTACAAAATAATAATAGGCACAAATCCTATTCTTTATGTGTTCTATGTTTGGATCTCACATGACTACTTGTGTCTATACACAATCCCCATGACCACATCTAGTAGATAAGATGTCATGTATAAATTTACAGCTAATGTCCTCTTATCATTATGAAAAATTTACTCTTGGATATGTGCATTGACCACTTCCCCCAAATTATGGGTTCACTCTAAATTAATTATTAGGTCTAATAGGGGAACCCACTCCAGATACAATAAGTAGATGCTCACATGTCAAAAAAATTGTTCAGTAGTGCCATTCTCATGTAGTTTCCCATTCTAAAATGGGTGATGAGGATAGGGATCTTGACATGGTTTTTAAAATTAAAACTTTACCTAGGAGATATCACCTTCATATAACTCACTTTGGATTATTGGCCTTCTTCCATGTGATGATAGTGTGTAAATCAAAATCAACATTTATAATGGGTAGGCTCAAATACCTATTAAACACCTTTCTTTATATATACATGATAATAATGTTGTTGTCGACATAATGAAGTTATCATTTATTTATTATTCACCCTTCAAATAAAAGTCCCTATAATAGATAAATGCATAGCATAAATTCCATATTCAAAGCTACGTAGTGTACAACTTAAAGTTTAAAAGGTAACATGTCCTTTATTAGATGCTTATCTTTAGTTTTGATGTATTCTTTGAGTGTGAATGAGTCTATGTTTTCCACCACTTCCCTCTATGCCAAGTAGTTTGGATATCATCCATTGAATGTAGTAGCTTCAAACCCAATTTCTAAGTACTCTATAGAATCCTTGATTAATAACTTAGATGGTGATGATGATCCTTTGTATGTCTTATACAATGATGGCATGGTCATTTGATTGATACCAGTAGGCTCTAATATTTTGATAATGGTGTATATTCATTGAGCTTAATTTCAAAGACTACAAAATTACTGTGATAGTATTTATGGATTTTGGGATTACTTGAGACTAAAGTTTACTTGAGCTTGAAGATGGAATGATGTGATCTTGGTTGGGGGATTTATGTAAATAGATTTCTTGTATTGATTTCTAGTTCATGCACCATTAATAATTAATATCTATGACCTTATCATCTTCATATAATTTGAATTCTACCATCCCATCCTAGTGTACATGACATGTAGGACACCTTATCATTTGGGGTGAAACTGTGTAACCTTTATTCTTTTTCCATGTGTCATTACATATCCTAGTCAAAGGAAATCAACCTTTACCTTCGGTCTGAAAGACTCTGGAACATAGAATGTTCCTTGGAAAGATATGCTCCCAAAGTTCCCAAAAAAAATTTTTTTTAAACAAAGTTATTGATGACTAAGGTTACCAAAATAATATTTTCAATGAAAAGTATTTGAAACAAATTTTCTCAAGTAAATTTTTCGAAATGGAAATTACTTACAAAAGGCTTTTGGTATGATTTTTTTTGAAGATAATCTCTCTAAAATAAACCTTCCAATAAAATCTTTCTAAAAGTAAAGTCACCAACAAGAAAGTTTTTGAAGACTAAATATTTGAAATAAATGTCATCAATGAATAAGCTTTTAAACAAAAAATACCATGAATAAATCTACCGATGAAAACCTACCAAAGTAATTGTTGCCGAAGTGAAACTTCCAAAAACAAAGCTACCAAAGTAAAAGTTCCATTGGCCAAACATGTTGAATTAACTTTTCAAATGAAGTCCCTCAAAAATTAAAGTTTCCATTGAGAAGGTCTCTACAAAGTATCTTTCCAAAGATAAATATTTAAAAGAAATCTTCCAAAGACTAAACTTTTCAAAAACCAAATACTCCAAAATAAACAATCTAAATTCCTATCATACTATGCCATTCTTTCCATCCTTTTAATAGGTTAGTCTAAATAAGTATTTCCAAATTAAAAAAGTATACCACAACATGATTCAACATTATAAGCACCAATTTTATATAGATAATACAAGTATCATAACCCTAAAAAACTCATATGTACCCATCTAAGATATCTATTTTTTTCCAACAAACAAGTAGGGTTCCCCCTTGTTGAAGAAAAATATAGGGTGGGGTGTGTTGAATATAATAAATGGTGACTCACATGGGTGAATACTCTAGATTTTTCAATAACCCAAAATCCATGGTTTCACAATCCCAATATCAACCATAAAGTTATCCCAAAATAAATGACTAAACTAGAAATAGAAAGAGACTCTTAATAATCTTGTGCAACATACTAACTTTATTTACACCTTGAATATGTGTGTGAGAAGTTTTGTTATTTACCTCTTGTTTCAAGTTTTTAGGCAAATACATAATGGTGAGCATTTCACTTTAATTAGGAATTAGGTGTATATATGGGGAGCTCAGGCATTAATCTACTACCAACTAGGCATTCATAGCCCCAATAGAGATACCTTTGAACACCTATTCCTCCTTTCATTTTTTTCATGATGTGTGATGTATTGATCTTATTTCATCATGTCAAATTTGAATCCTTTTTTTATTTTCCTTTGGATTATTGGATTATGCCTCTTTTAATCCTTTTTATTTATTTTATTTTGAAAAGAGGGAAAAGGTGACCACAATGAGCTGGTCTTAATTAAAATTTTGGTTTAATAAAAATGTCTCTATCAACTCTTACTCATGTCTATAATTATTACCTTAGATAATTATTAATATTTTATGTGCACTTAGCCCAAAGGAATAAGTAGAGTTTTTTAAATTTACATAGAATTATGGGAGCAACTTTCAAATACCTAATAAAATCATTAGTTTCAAGACATATTCATGGCTAATTCTCTCATTGGTTACCTAGATTATAAGTCCTATACTATAGTATGCATTACCCCTTAATTTAGGTTGGATTCAAAACACCTCAAAATATGTTTCATTATATATAGATCAACCATAATTTAACTATCATGAAATCAAAAAGAAACTATTATAGAAAGTAGGAAAACTATTAAAAGCAAAATGGATACTCTAGAAATGTGAATTAATATAATAAAATAAAATAGTTGAAATTAGGAAAATAACTAATAAATCAAACCTAATATACTCCTACCTCTACCAAAAAATCTTATTATTACTTAGAGGCCTCTTCCGATGCGGCAACCATGAAGTAATGCTTCAAAAAATTATCCATTAACTAGATATGTTAGATCGTTACCTTGAAGATCCTTCAATTAGAAATCATTATTAAATATTTTATTAAAATTTGATATAGTTTTATCCACAGTCAGGTAAACTTGTCATGAATTCTTTTTTTCTCACGGGCTTTGTCCCACAGTAGATCCAAGTCAAATATCTTGAATGCTTTGAATTTCTCTCTCTTATCAAATCATCTCTTAACCACATCCTAATAATTTATGAAGTTTTGAAACACTTTATCTCTAGATAATTCCATTATGATGATGTCCAATAGTCTAGACTTTATTTTGTCATTGGGTTCCATGTATTCTTACATAAACTAATATGTTGGTAATTTTAACATGCTTGGGAACATGGATTGTTTCCCATATACTAGTAGATATGAAAAATATTTGATGTCCTACTTGTACCTCTTTCTATCTACCTAGAGTGCATACTTTAGTAGGAGGTTCCATTCCGTTGGTTTATCTCTTGCTAACTTCTTAATTGCTTCTATAAGGTTCTTAATAGTTGACTTAGACAATCCATTCCCTTGCATGTAGTGATTAGATGATGATCTAATTATAATATGATTATCATGGGCCCACTTAGTGAACTCAGTTGATTAAAAGGTTGACCCATTATCACAAACCAAAGATATGGAAGTGATAAATATAGTTGTGATATGTTCTTCAAGAAAACTTATCACATCTTGGGTGTTATATTTCTTGGTGGCTACTGACTCAATCTAGCTAGTGTATAATCTATAGTAGTGAGAAAAAAATTGTGTCCAATTGAGGAATTTGGATTTATAACACTAATAAAGTCTAATCCCTATCGGTTGAATGACGTACCTTCAATTATAGGCTCTAGTGGCATGGATGTGTGTACTTATATTTTGGCTAAAACTTAGCATTTATGGCACATTCTCATGTGTAAATGAGCATCTTTAGAGACTGTCATCTAGTAATAGCCCATTCTAAGTATTTTATGTGTTGTAGTATTAATATATGGATGGTTTTTACCTATTTTTGATGGTTATTTTTTTAAGATTTCTTGAGCTTATTCACATGACACACACCTTAAATAAATACCTTCATAATTATTTTTATATAGGACTCCCTTTCTAATCATATATTGAGCAACCTTAAGCCATAAAGCTCTCTTTTACTCTCTTTTAATAGTAATTAAGAACTAAATAATACATGAATACCAATCTTCTTAGGAGACCTGTGTCTGGCAGACCTCTTCAATAGTGATGCATGAGTTTGGTTTAGTCATCAATTAAACTATGTCTTATCCCTAAATGATCCTAGATAGTCTAATTTAAATATCAAATTATTGTAATTTTTCCATCCATTTACCTCTATGATCCCCAACTCATTTTATCAAATCATGAGCTTGATAGTAGGATCACTTACTATGGTGATGGTCTTATTCTAGAGGATGTAGTGTCTCAACTTTTTAAATACCTTGACAAGAGTAAATATTTTCTTTTTATTCAAGGAATACTTAATATTTGAATCTTTTAAGTTAGCACTCATAAATTTAATCAAAATTTTGCTTTCTTCTCTTTTTTGCATAAGTATGAAAATAATAGTATGGTGTGAGGTGAATGAATATAAGTTAAAGTCTTTGGTAAAATTAGGGTTCACCAATAATGGGGATTGAAAAAGAGAATTATCTATGTCTTAGAAGGATTTCTTATCTTTAGTCATCCACTTCACTTTGGCATTCCATTTAAGCATTGAGTTCAGGGATATAACAATCTTTGTGAATCTTGATATAAATTTCCTTATGAAATTTATCTTTCCAAAGAATGATTTGAGCTCATTTTTGTTATTTGGAAACATTATTTTTTATATCCCATAAATCCTACTAGGTCAATGGTAATCCTATACTTAGTAATGATATGGCCTAGTAGCTTGCTTTCAATAACATCAAATATATTTTCCTTGAGGTTAAGTAATACCCCAAACTTTCTGCACCTCTCAAAGATAGACAAAGATGATCAATATGATAAGCTTATTTTTAGAAAAAAATTATATCATCCATCTATATAATGATGCAATTCACTATCAATCCATAAAATGCATGATCCATTGCTCTTTGAAAAGTATCTCCAAAATTTATTAGCCCAAATGGCATTCAGTTATATGCATATGTTCCCCACTTCATAGTAATGTTATTTTCATGTTATCTTATAAATTGACTAGTACTTGATTGTAACCTAAAAATCCATCCAATATAGACATCATCTCATAGACACTTATATTTTGTATTACCTCATCTAAGGAGGGTAAAGGATAATTGTCCTTATCTAAAGATTTATTTATATTTTTGAAGTCAATGCAAAGTTTAATCTCACCACTCTTTTTTTATTGGAATTAGATTGACCACCTAAGTTGACTTTCTAATAGGAAAGATGATCCTAACACTTAGTAGATTTTAGACTTCCTTTTGAATTAATGGCTCCAAGTTAGGATTAACCAGCCTCTACCTTTGCCTAAATGGTTTATGATTGGGATTGAGTGGAATTGTATGGGTAATGATTCTAGGATTAAAAATAATTAAGTCATCATAGGTCCATGTAATCACATATTTATACATGATAATTAGTTTGTTGACTCTTTTCCTTTCTTTAAGTGTACATATTAATCCAATATTATGAAGCATGCATTTTTTTCATCACCAACATTTTATGAATTGAATTTGGAATCATTAACCTTTATCTACCTCTATGATTGGGCCTGAGGATCTATGTTAAAGGTCCTTTCTAGGGTGACCATTCCCAATGGTAGGAAACTCTCTTTCATCTAGATAGCACCTTATTCATCTAATTATTTATGGCACCTATGGTTTCTTTCTTTGTCATCAATTATTTGAGATTTAAATTGTCCTAAATTTGTCAAAAATTAGACAATTTTTTGTCATCTTCAAATACTTGAAAATTTTCAACATTATCTAGTATTGAAGGACATAGTACCAATTCAATGGAGAACTTATGGATTTTTTAATCTTATAAGGGTGTCAAATTTAGTGTTAAAGTGGCCAGTGAATTAGCATCTCTATTTTTTTCTCTCAAAATAGATACTATGTCAAAATCTTCAAATGAGTCTATTAAATCCTAAGATTTATGCTTGTACTTATTTAGATATGATAATTTACACTGATATTTGTTTCTCACCTAGTTTACTATGAGTTCATAATCTTTGTATACTAACAATTCTTTGATATTGTTCTTGGGGTCAAACTATAATCCTAGAATCAAGGATTTATATTTCTCTCTATTCTTGGTGCATGAAAATTGGAGCCTGTATGCTACCAATAGTTTCTCTCATTGTAGATCAATAAGCTTGATACCAACACCTAATCCTTTCTTAGATTTATATCCATCAAAACAGAGGGTCTATAATTGGAAAGGGCCCAAAATTTCTTCTAGTGCTTCATGCTTTGTGGTAATTGTATAAAATTTAAGACTAGGAGATTTTTAATTTACCTCTTCATTGGCAATATTGTATTACATAATAAGATGCTTCATTCTTGGTTCTCTTTTGATTCTGATTTGGTTGTTTACGCTTATGTAAGGTATCCAAATATGTGAAAAGTATATGGAAAGATATCCATTTAGAATTTTTGAACAATCTCTACTGAATAATAGCCCATAAAATTTAAGAATATCCATCACTAAGATGTTGATAGTATTTATACTCTAGGTTCTGAATCAACCTAAATTCTTACATTGTTTAGCTCTCCCAATATAGGCACTACCATTTTATCTAGTTGTGACACAATCCTCTTGGATGTATTTGTTGTCAAACCAAGCTTTTGACAAATAAAATTTGGCATCACTATTGTTGAAGATCCTAAATCTACCAATTAATTATGTATATTTTTTCCAAATGCTTGAATGGTTAGTAATAAAGGGGGAACTTATAGCTTGCTTTTTTAGATGACATTTGTGTTGTTTGTCTTATAATTTTCTACAACACACTTGCTTATGATGGACTTCCATAAGATATCCTTCTACTCTGTGATTTATGATAGCTCATGAAGAGTAATATTGACCTTGATTTTATTCATATCCTCAACAATATTTTATCCTCCTTTATTATGTTTTTCTTTGTGTTGTAGTTTATCATTCCCTTTAGGGGGAGGAGGATTATTGTTGACCATGGGATTTAGAGGGATAATCATATTATTAGGAGGATTAGAAGTAGTGAATGATTACCTATTCCTAATATTATAATTATTCTTGTTGAAATTATAGAATGCTTACACTTTATCAAAACTATCCTTTAGGATATTTTCATCTTCATTAAGGAAAGGTTACTCAAAAGTCTCAAAGACCATGGCTAAACTAGAAGGGCCAGATTCATGAGTCAAATTTGGAGGATTCATCATTTGATCTTGTTTGATCATCTCTCTCTATAATATTTCAAAGGCTATGAAAAATTCTATATAGTCCAACTCTCTATGTTGAGATGTATTATGGACTGTGCACTAGTTGGGCAAAGCTATTTCCATGATATTGATCTTTGGTAGCTTATTGGATTATTACTAGTTTGAATTGTTAGTGAGCCTATTAAAAGGCCTATTGTATCTTGGAAAGTATAATTCTAATTATAATTTTGATTATTTGTATTACCCATCCTTTTCTACATATTCAATAAATCATTGCTTAGTTTTTGAACCATTCTTTGTATAGAATCCAATTTAGCTTTGCTAGAATTAGAACACTAAGCAACTACTACATTGGTGCGAGCCTAGTGTTGATTCTACTTCTATTTATTTATTTGTGTATGATTATTCAAAAAATAATAATTATAATTTGGTTTTTATTATGTCATGAAAGGTAGAGTGTACAACTACTTTTGATTAAATACAAGAGCATTCTAGTTCACACATGGAATTGTATTCAAGGATGGGAGTCCATTGTTGAATGTATAACCTCTTATATTTTAAGGGATAAGCTATGGATTAAAATGATTATCTATGTTGATAGATTATTATAATGCCAAAGCTACCATATTAGCAATAAAAAATCTTCATAAAAACATGATAGAAATAGGATCCAAGACATTCTTATATATTTTGAGCATTAGATTCTCATATAACTTATACATGGAGTTCATTAAAGTGTGCATCTTATAAAATATTACATTAAAATATTGAATGGAATCATTAGGTTCCATTTTAATGCTGGTAAAGAGATGATATACTAGACTTGGATTTGTTATCTATCCATATTGTGTAAGGAACATACTTTGACACTCATCCCATGAGGTGATGGAATTTTCCTAAAAATTAAGATACCAATCATAAGAATAATCTTGAGGATTAAATTGAGAAATACTACATGCAACATCCTTATGGATAACATTCATTAATCTCAAGGTGACCGTGAAATATTTGATATGTTCTTCATTTATCCTCCCACTTGAGTGGGAGAAAGGAGGTAGATAGTTCTCTAGATTCTTTGGTAGCTAATGTTGGTCCCTAGGGATAGTAACAATTCATCCAATTAACCAAGGTTGGTCCATAATAACTTAGATAGGTGGGACATTCCTTATAAGGTAAGTTATTCAGGCTCAACATACCTCAGGGATGATAAGTATGGGTCTAGGCCTCTTAGAGTTATCAATGGTTAAACCAAAAGACTAGCTTGGGCCCTAGACCTTGTTAAAATCTTGGGTGTTTCCATAATGATGGGAATTTTATTTATTGGGAAAGCACATAAGTGGACCCTCCTTGTATCAATACCTTTTTCTTTTCCTATTGATGTGAGTTTTATGCACACCTAAATAAAGTTGTAAATGAGTTAACCTCTAATGTTTTGGGATCTCTATAGAATTAGGTTCCACTCTAGGGTAGAAGTTATAGGTATGTGGTCAGAAAAACTGAGTGGTGAAATAATAAGTTGAGCTTATGGGTTGTTTGACCAACTTTGTGGGTGGATGCATGGATTTTAATAAAAAGGGATAAAACAATATGTGAGTTGGATGGGTAGAATACTAATCTATGATGGGTAAATATCAAAGAAGACCTCAAAAAAAAGGAAAGGTAAGGCATAAAATAAAGTTTTATGTCTTTGACATGAAATTACTTAGTTTGTCACTTTGGTGGATAAGTATCTCAAGAACCAATGTTTATTGTTTGCAAGTTTTTCACCCTCGCAAACAAACATAGCTAGAAGTCTAGGTATTTAGATATAGGGTGCCTATTGGTCTCAATTTACGGTTGCTCTTCATGTTGAGTATGGATCCCTTTGGGGCTATCAAATGACCATAGGAATAAATTTTGGGGGCCTAAATAACTCCAAGGATGTGGGGGCATAATTTTCATGTTCTCCACATGTGAGTGGAATATTCCTTGTATTCCTAATTTTTATGTATCCATATTTCCTGGAGTTAGTTGTTAGATGTCTTTTCCCATGTTGACTTCCTTGTTTTGAGTAAGCTAGCTATTTTTTGGAAAAAAGAACTCCTTCTTTATTGACTGGAGTTGGTTGAGATCACATATTTTTGGGAAAATGTGCCCTTAGAAGGTGGAGAGATGAATATGGTGAATCCTCCTTGGGAGAGATTTTGGTTAAGCTTGATGAGGTGGAGGGTTGTCACATGTTGGATAACACTTATTTTGGATAACCATTTCATATTTGCTCCTCTTTTTGTGGATTTTCTTCATTTTATTATATATACAGGTGTGGTGTGCCCTTTAGAGGTTGATGCTTTATTTGCAGGGTGTGGCTTTAAGGATAAAAGTCAAAATGTAGGTGTTTTGGAAAGTGCAAGTGTTCATTATAGGGTGTGGTTTAGCAACTTGTGAGATACAACATTGTGCAAGTGTAGGTGAAAGTGCATATTTTTGTGCAGCACTTTCTATAGGAGATTTTTCTGTCTCTATGAGAGTTTATTGTAATCTTGTTTTAGATTACTAATTTATTTGATAACTTTCATTGGTGGATGTAGCTCACATTGGGTGAACCATGTTAAATCTATGTTATTATTATATTTATCTCATTTATGCCTTCATATTAATGGTGAATTAAGGAATGTTTCTATGATGCATTTTATTGCATAACTTTAGATCTAGTTTATGGTAATAGTATATCTAGTTTTAAAAGTGTTTTATTCCTAACACTCCATAAGGTTGATGTTGCATACCTTCACATAAGAGATTATAACTAAAACCAATAAGTTATCTAGGGTATTTTTATCTCAAATCTAAAATAATATGTCAAATGAGACACTTCTACACACTTTAGATTATTGATTTAACTTATCCTAACTATCTAAATCAATGAAACTTATCAATATTCAATAGTTTTTGCACATTTAAGACTAACATTAATTAATATAAAAATCAGATCCATCCTTAGCATTGGCACACATAATAATTATTGAATCAATTACAAACAAAAAAAATTCAAATTCATTAACATATAAAGGGAAGAAGAAAGAACAAACATAATTGCATGATAATAAAATCCTTGATTTCTTCCTATATTTTAGTTCAAAACTTTGACCATTTGAAAAGAGGGTTAAACATGTATATATAGATCTTAGGGAAGGGGTATCCTCATCCATTAATATTATAAAACTTCATTTACATATTGATATACTATAAGATAATTTTAGGTTACATATTGATGTCTTATAGATATCTCAGTCATACAACATGTTCATGTTGCCAAAATAATTTAGTTAATTAAAACATGTATATAACTAGGACCTAACTATTTGGTTATGATTTTTTTATGAAAAATTTAAAAAATTAGGCTTTATCTAAATTTTCTCTTGCTTAACATGTCTAAAAACTATTATCAAAACTATATTAGTACTCATGCTTGATGATGCAGTAATTAGAGTTGTAATTAAAGATGCATCGGTCGATTGAATAATGGTTACCATGAGAAATGCAGTAAGAGATGGTGGTGTTATGGTTGTTGTTATGGAAAATTTAGGTGGAGTTAATGTAGTCTAACTAGTATGTGGCATTTACTGGGCTAATTTTTTATTTGCATTCAAGTCCTAATAGTTTTTGTATGCCTTAGTGTGTTGTGATCAGATTAGATTCATATCTAGGAGGTGTGGCCTAGTCACCCTACTCATCTAATCCATCAATTTTTTATGATCTACCTTAGTTTATATGAATCCAACCCTAAACACTTCCAACTATATTTATGTCTTCCTTATTGTGCTTAATTTAGCCTCAATGTTTTCTAAGCTTAAACCTTGCAAACTCTGCTTAAAGTTGTTAGAGGCTTGTTTAATCATTTGATCAAATACATCCTAGGTTAAAAAATTACCTTTATTATCTTGAATTATATCTAATTATAACCCTATAAAAATTTATTGGCCTCTTTATCTTGCTTAGATAACTTATTTACTAAAGCCTAAGAGGATAATACCTAGTCTAAGGCCTCTTATGTTCTTATTAATCCTAAATTTGAAGCATTTGATGCCTCCAATAGGGTCATGAAGTCAAAATAGATAAATGACTTATTAGGGGTATATAGTACTAATAAATTAAGCTTAATATCATCCTCTTTGTGAATTATAAATAATTTGGCTATATTATTTACATGAGGAGCCAAACCGAATCTCAAAGAATGAATAGAATCAATAATTTCATATAACCTAAGAGTTGCATCCTGTACATCCTACACAATACCTTGGAGAACCTGAATCACTTTTTATTTCTCTCTAAAATCTCTAACTCTTCTTTGATCTCATATCTATCCATTTTTATCCATTCATGTATGGTAGGGATGGCTTCTATATGGGTTTCCATGTATGACTTTAAGTCCTTAATAAATGGAGACTAACCCTTTTCCTTGTTTTATCTCTTGCTTATGGAGTAGAATTATTCTATCTCTTCCATGATTAAATTTTTCCCTCAGATATCTTAAATTTTCCTCTTCCTCACCCTCTATATTGATTTTATGGCCTTTTTGAATATCAAGCTTACCATTGGTAGTTCTATTATCTTTAGATTAGGCATCTTATAGGTTAAGGCTCCTAATTCCTTATCCTAGTATAGAAGAGTGAGGTTTGAGGGATCTAAGGTTTGAGCTTTCACTTGTGCATATTCTTCAAGTTCTTTCTCAATTTGTGTGGAAGGATTGGGAATTACTAGACAAATGATCTTTGACCAATCTATGTTTCCATAATATAGCATTGGATGGACAACACAGATTAGATACCTCTTGGGTGCCCTCTTGGTAGTAACTACTATGGTTATATTAGTTAGAGTGGAATAATTCAAGGGTAAACCCGATTGGGTAGAAGGAGATGTAGTTGAAGTGATGGATTGGGCAATGGTTGGAATAGACAAAGCTAGTGTTGATGAGGTAGACATTAATGGAATGGAGAATATAGTAGTAGAAGGTAGAGTAGGTGCAATGGTTGTGGGGAGGTTTATGGATGGGTGCATGATAAATAAACCTATAAAGAGTGTTTCCTAGGGATTAAATTTGGAAACCACTAGCCTAGGGGTGATATAAACTATAGGTAAGGATATTAAAGGAGAAAAACCTAAAGGGGATATGAGCAAAGGGCCATTACTGGATGGTTTACCTATGAGAGGTGACTTAGACTTGAGATATTGTAGGATTATTACCTTTTATTGATATATCTCTTCCTTGACCACCTCTTGTGTTAGAAGTGTCTATGGTTTGTCTCCCTTGGGATTCTTTTGATATGTCTTAATTTTTCTGCTTGCTTATGGGACTATTGCCTATGATGGAAGACAAGGGGGAATAATGATTTATGTTTCGGATAAGGAATCCATTATTCCTCTTCATAAAAGGAATAAAAGCATATAATCCTAGCTTATACTCTATGTTCACTACCTCCTACTTGAGTTAGCTCCTAAACTAGATCTTGTTTGACCTGTATCAATTCAAATTTTGAAGGTTGAATTGGGGAACTTGTAACTCTTATACTTGTGTGGAGGCATAAATTTAAATTTCCTTATCTTATTAATATTAATGTATAATGAGTGGTGCCTTAGATACCAATAAATTTTGGTCTTAAGGTTGGCCTTGAGCTATTTGGGGATCTAATCCCTCTCTTTTTAGTTCTTGTGATGGCTTACCACTCCAAAAATCCAAATATCTCCATATTTTAGGAGGTAGAATTCTAAGATTTTCTTAACTAAGTGAAAGGGATGGTTCTACTTGTATCACTCTCAGTAAGTTGTCACTCAATCTTGTAGTTATGGACCTTTCCTTGACCTCCTCATCATCCTTGGCATTTAGGAATAGAAAATCATGATCCATTAGCTCATGCTTGTAAGTGAGGCCAAGGGTATGGATATTATTTTTGACCTTCCCATGAGTATCATAATCTCTATGAGTGAGGTTAGGTAATTCATATGCCTTCCTGACATTCCTAACCTCCTTAAACTACCTACAAATTATATATTGCATTCACCCAATGGTGATGTGGGATCCATGGAATGTGTCCTTATTTCTAGTCAATTATTCATCAATGTTATTCTAAATTTGATACATAATTTCTTACTCAAATAATTTTTATAGAATGAACTTATAGATCTGAAGAGGATCTACCTTGTGTCCCACCAACATGATGAATGTGTAGTTTAGATAAATCCAATAGTCTTTACATTGTTAGAAAGTGTCTGACCTATGCTAGGGGAAATTCTTAGAAAAGGCTGGCCATGGATTGCCATCTAGACTTAAGGATAGATGTATTTAAAAATCTTCACTATAATCCTCATATACGAATATATGTGCAAAAAACTATAATAGTCATAAATCTTGTTCTTGATGACTTTTATGTTTGGATCCCATAGGAATCCATTGTGTTTATACATAGTCCCCATGATTATTTATAAAAGATAATACATCATGTATAAGATTACACTCAATGGATTCTTATCCTTATAAAAAATGTGCTTTGGGAGGTGTTCAATAATCACTTACCCCAAAGAATAAGTGCACTCTGAGGTAGTTAACAGGTCTAGTAGGGAAACTCACTCTAGGTGTATAAAGTATATGCTCACATGTCCAAAAAAATTATTTATCAATGCCATTCCCACATGGATTCATATTATAAAATAGGTTATGGGGATAGGGATCTTAACATGTCGTGAAACATCCCCAAGGAGAAGCCACCTTGATAGATCTCACTCTAGATTATTGGACTTCTTCCATGTGATGATAGCATGTAAATTGCAATTAACATCTATAATGGTTAGGTTCAAATACTTGTTAAATATCTTGTCTTCTATATACACAACAATAGTGATGTTATTGACATAATTAATGTATGATCCACCATCCTTATCCCTTCAAATAAGAGGATATGTAGTAGATCAATGCATGGTATAACATCAAGCTTTGTAACTGTGTAGTATAGGGCCTGAGGTTTGAAAGGGAAAAAGTCCTTTATTAGTTGTTTATATTCAACTATGATGTCTTCTTTGAGTATGTATTAGTTTAAATTTTATATCACTTCCCATAATACCAAGTAGTTTATATATCATCCATTAAATATATTAGCTTCTAACACAGTGTCTAAGTACTATGCAGAATTATTGATTGAGAACCTAGATAGTGATGGGGCTCATTTGTAGGTCTTGGATGATGATTCCATGGTTATTTAACTAATATTGGTATGTTTTAATCTTTTGATAATGGAATATATTCATGAAGATGAATTTTGAAGACTATAAAATTACTATGATAGCAATTAAGGCTTTTGGGATCATTAGAGGTTGAAGTTACTTGAGATTCAAGATGGAATGATGTGAATTTAGTTAAGGGCTTAATGTAAATAGATTTCCTACATTGATATCTAGTTTTTTTACCATTAATTATTAACATGTATGATATTATCACCTTCATTCAATTTTAATTAAACCACAATATCCTAATGTGCATGCAATGTAGGATGCCTTATCATTTAGAGTGCCATTGTATAACCTTTCTTCTTTTTCCATTTGTCATTATATAGCCTAGTCAAAGGTAGTTAACCTTTACCTTCATGTCAAAAGACTCCAAAGTGTAGAATGTTCTTTGGAAATATACTCTCCCAAAATTATGAAAACAAAGTTGTTGATGACTAAGGTTGCTGAAGGAATCCTTTCAAGGAAAAGTCTTAAAAAAAGTTTCTAAATTAAAGTTTATGAAATGGAAATTACCAAGACAAATCCTCTAGTGTGAAAGTTTTTGAAGAAAATATCTATGAAATAAACCTTCTAAAAGTAAATACACTAACAATAAAGTTTATGAAGACTAAGTCTATGAAATAAAAGTCATTTATGAATAAGCTTCTAAATAGAAAAGATTACGAAGAAAGTTGTCAATGAAAACCCATCGAAGTAATTGTTGTATAAGTTAAATTTTTAAAACAAAGTTATTGAAGTAAAACTTCTGCAAACCAAACATGCCAGAGTAACTTTTCTAATAAAATCCCTCAAAAATAAAAGTTGTCATCGAGAAAGTTTCCATAGAGAGTCTTTTCAAAGATAATTTTATGAATAAAAGCTTATAAAGACTAAAATTATCAAAAACCAAATACTCTAAAATAAATAATATAAATTCATATGATATAAATCTATTCTTTCCATCCTTTTAATAGGTTAGTATAAATAAGTGTTTCCAAATGAAAAAAGTATACCACAACATGATTTAATGTTATAAGCACTAATTTTCTATAGATAATACAAGTATCATAACCCTAAAAAACTCATAGATACCCCTCTAAGATATTTCATTATTTATAAATAAATAAATGGGGTCTCCACTTTTTAAAGAAAAATATAGGGTGCGGTGTGTTGAATACAACACGTCTCTCACTAAGGAGGAATGTGAAGTCTTTACATCCATTTTAAGGGAATTTGTTTATATATTTGCATGGTCCTATTCAGATATGCTAGGTTTAGACCCTTCCTTGGTTGTACACCATCATGTTGTACAACCTAATTCCAATATAGTTAAGTAGAAGCTGAGAATAATACATCCTTGTATTGTTGTATTAGTCAAGAAAGAGTTGGAGAAACTCTTAGATGCAAGATCCATTTAAATTATTTATTATTTTTAATTGATTTATAATATATTAATATTCATCAAGAAGCTAAAGGGTATTAGATTATGAATTAGTTTTCATGAGATTAATAAAGCTTACCCAAAGGATGACTTTCTTATGCCAAACAATGACATGATTGTTGACTCCATGACCCAATATGAAATGATCTCCCTTATGGATGATTTTTCAAGATACAACAAAATTAGGATTACACTAGAGGACCAACATAAAATAACTTTCACCACTATGTGGGGAATATTTTATTATTAGGTGATGCCATTTGGACTCAAGAATGAAAAAGCAATGTACCAATAGGCCATGATGGTAATTTTACATGATATGATGCATGACATTGTTGAGGACTATGTTGATGACATCTTAGGTAAATTGAAGACCCAATATGACCATTCATCCATACTTTAAAGAATTTTTGAAATACTTTGAGAGTATAGAGTTAGGATCAACCTTAAAAAGTGTGTATTCGGTGTAACTTTTGGTAAATTATTAGAATTTATTATCTCTCTTTGAGGCATTGAATTTTATACTTCCAAGGTTCAGACCATTATTGATATTTCATCACCATATACTTCAAAGCAGCTCCATAGTTTAAATGTAGAATACAGTAAATTAGATGTTTCATCTCATAACTAACCTAAAAATGCCATCCTTATATATACTTGCTAAAAAAGGGAACCAATTTCTCATAGAATGAAGATTGATATAAAGAATTTCTCCACCTCAAAGAATACTTGGCCAATCCACTTATTTTACTACCACCTATGTTGAACAAGCCATTACTACTTTACCTATTAGTAACTAAAAATTCCCTAGGGGAACTTTTGGCACAACATGATGAATAGGGTAAAGATCATTCCATATAATACCTAAGCCAAAAATTGGTCATGTATGATCACAATTATATGTTGATTGAGAAATCCTATTTAACTATGGTTTTAATAGCCCAAAAGTTACATCACTACATGCTAAATAAGAAGACTATTTTCATTACCAAAGTAGATCTACTCAAGTATCTACTATCTAAAATAACTTTACAAGGTTTAATGGTGAAATGGAACATGCTATTGAGTGAATTTGAAATTGAGTACATCAATAAAAAATCCATTAAGGGATAGGTACTTGTAGTTTAAATTGTATAAGCTCCTCTTCTTGATACTCAACCTATTATATTTAGGTTTCTAGATGAATCCATCATGGTCATAGCAAAAGTATATCTTAAGGAAGAATAATGGACAATGTAATTTAATGGTTATTTCACATGACATGGATCAAGGATCAACATATTATTTATCATGCCATAAGGGTATCTTATTCCTAATTCCTTTCATATTGGTTTTCAATGTACTAATAATGTGGATGAATATGAAGCACTCATCATAAAGCTTTGCCAAACAATATTGTAGAATATCTAGCATTTACTAGTTCATAGTGATTCACAACTTATAAATAATTATGTTATAAACCAATACCAAATGAAGGATGAGAAGTTGGTACCTTATAAAGGTATGGTTGACACTCTTAAGGAAAAAAATCTAATATTTAGATTGAATGGATAACTAGGGCTAGTAACAACACAACTGATGCCATGGCTATAATTAGCTCTATGATTTAGATTATGGACAGAGCTAGAGACTATCAGTTTATTGTGGAAATATCCTAGCATTAGTGCATGAATAAGTAGTTATCGAGATGGTCTGTGATATTGTTGGTCCCATGCCTACCTGGTATTTACACATATATAATTACCTCCATGACCAAATAATTCATACAAACATTTTTTATAGAATAAAAAATATATTTCATCCATAAAGCCTCTAGTTATACCCTATTTGTACCTACCCTATATGGTAGAAGCTATGATGGAACCCTCATTTATTTTTTATCTTCAACAAAATATTGATTAACATTAATGGAAGTTCAATAAGGAGTGTGTGGGGCCCACACTAATGGTTCCATCCTTGCCAAGAAATTATTTTGTATTGGTTATTATTGGCCCACCATGTAAATTGATGCATTTGCCTATGTGAATAAGTGTGTGAAGTGTCATACATATGCTAATTTGATCCATGCTCTAGCCAAAATGCTTAAACCACTAATAACACCATGGTCATTCTCAATGTGGGGACTCAACCTCATAGGAAAGATAAATCCTACATCTTTAAATGGCCACAAACATGTCCTTACTATCACAAAATATTTCACTAAGTGTGTATAATCCATTCCCCTTACATGACTGGTAGGCATATTTTTAAATTCATATTTAACCATCTCATTTGACACTATGGTATCCACTTCGACATTATATTTGATAATGTCAATTCATCTTTAAAAAAATATGTAAAAACCTTTT
Source organism: Torreya grandis (assembly GCA_037957365.1). Lineage (NCBI taxonomy): Eukaryota > Viridiplantae > Streptophyta > Pinopsida > Cupressales > Taxaceae > Torreya > Torreya grandis. The sequence goes on along the minus strand of JARHVA010001103.1, from coordinate 2,354,098 downwards.
GTACCCAATACCATATAAAAAACCACTTTTCCATTGAATATTAATTTCAAGGTAATAGCCAAGCTAAGGCATCTAACCAAACCATTGTGAACATCCTCAAGAAGATTGTAAATGATGTTGATCATAATTGGCAATTGCATTTGTTTAATACCCTCTAGGCTTACCATACCATTTTTTGTACTCCAACATGAGTTACATGATGTTCCCTTGTTTATGGCACTAAGTCCATTCTTATTATTGATTTCAAGTTGATTTATCTTTGAATTTCACTACATCACATCATTGATGATGAGTACTACAAAGTATCTCATTTTCAAGAGTTATATTTACTAGATGGAAAACACATGGAAGCATTGAATAAAATTCAAGTACCATAATAAATTACGTGGCCAATACAATCAATCCATAAATAATAGAGAATTTGAACTTTGTGATCTTATACTAAAATAAAATTGAAAAAAACATCAATGTTGAGACCAATAATAAAGGAAAGTTTCAACCTGACTGGTTAGGGCCTTATGTGGTTATTTCTAACTATGGTTCTGGAGCATATAGACTAGCCACACCAAAAGGAGATGAACTTGATGAACCGATGAACATAATACACCTCAATTTTATGCTTTAGGGACTTAATTATTGTCTACAGGGATCATTTAAGTTTTGTCATAATATAACCATTCTCTATATTGTACCCATATCCCTTTTCCACCTTGCCTTAGCCTATTAAATGCCAGTTCTTTTCACCTAAACCTTATCACTTTTGGCCTTGGTTACAATTCATTTGTACTTAAATAACTTTTAGTGGTTGATATCAGCTGTAATTCTAATAATTGATTCAAATTCAAAACTTTTCTAGGTATTCATTTGATGGTATTATATGAAATTAGTATGATAGTGGTCTAGGAAATTACATCATTTATTGTTATGTTCTATATCATTACTCATGATACTAATTATCACCACCTTTTGGAAAATTAGTATCGCCAAACCTATTCCATTATTTCTTATAGCCTAAGAAAAACCCCCTTTACCATGCATTACCACATCATTATTCCATACATTACCATTTACCTATTCGTGAACTTGTTGTTACTTAGTCAGATGCTTCATTGTATGGGGAACTATAGTGGCTTGAGATCCATTTGGACTTCTTAGGCAATTATTAATATTTTTTGAGGTCAATTAGCCACCTTTGTTTGAAATCTCTTATCTTTTTATGAGCAATTTTAATTTTAGCAGTCTCATCATTTTGTGAGTAAGTTAAGTTTGAATACTCTCATCATTTTGAAATCAAGTTAAGCTTGAATGCTCTCACCATTTGAAATCAAGTTAAGCTTGAATTCTCTCACCATTTTGAAATCACCCTAATCCATGATATCATAGTTTTTAGAGTGTAATCTTGTCAATATATAATGATTTGAGATGCATGTAAAAATTTCCAAAAATATTCAACACATTTAAAAACCAATAAACATTTGAAAAAACCTAAGAAAATCCTTAAAATAAAAAAATCATGAAAATTGGCTTAGAATTTCCATGCGAGATATAAAACCTTCAAAATTTTATATGATGGATGATCTTACCTATCTATCTTCATTTATAGACTACTTTTCCATTTTCCACCCAATTTTTAGGAGAATGACATTAGCTTGAGGTCTGCATAGACTATGTAGGTAACACTTAGATACATGGGGTATCTTGGGTTAACTCAACCACTTTTTCACCACTTCCATGACTTCTTCATCACTTTATTAACTTTATACACTTCCTTTCATCTCCTTTTCCCTAAGGATTGTGGGTCTTATAGCTATTTCAAAAGTAATCACTTGTCCTTTAGTTCCTCCATCCTTATTATTCTCTTGACAATTTTAGCCATGTGCTCAATGTTTTTTGAGTTGTTTTTGTGATCATCGTGCATAAAAACTTGATGCACTAAAAAACACGTGGATTTTTTAATGATCTCTCCATTTTGTGAGTAACCTCATCTAATGCTCTCACCATTTTATGAGATCATCCTCATTCCAAGCTATAGATGTACTAAACATTATGAATTACCAATTCAGTTCATTAGTGAATACTCATCTTTCATCTTTTAGTGTGGTTTTAGCCAAAAAACCACATTTTTGTAGCTTTTCAAGTCTTTTTTACCTGAATCTTTCATGTTGTGAGCATCACCCTTCTATTTACACTATTCACTCACCATTTTGTGAGATAATTCCTGTATTCCTCTATAATCATATTTTTTTATTATCATCAATTTTATTCTATCCCATATCTTGGGAGAAGTACATTTGGCTTGAAGTTTACATTGGGCCTCATGTTCATGGGACTATGTAGGCAACATCCACTTGACTAGTGCATCTAGAGTTATTTTGGCTACCCATTTCTATTTATTCTATTCCCATATTTTTTTTTGTGTCATTGCCCCCTATAGCCTAGGGGCACCATTTACCATCGTGCATGTATCATTCCTCCCTATAGCCTAAAGGAAAACTTTTACCTTGTACCCTTTGTCATTTTTCCCTATAACCTAGGGGAAACCTTGTACCATTTATTCTTGTGTTGTTTTACCTATGTTATTGGTAACTATAACCTATGAACAACCTTGTAGCCAAGCATAGCACCTCTATTACACATGCACAGATAATTTCACTAATTCACTATTTTATTGTATTCTATTTATCTCTAACATTATCACTAATGCATTTATATATTTTTGTTTATTTTAGTTTGGTTTTTTTATTCATTTTGATTAACTTAGGTTGTCTATTGCTCTAGCTTGAACTCAATTATTTATTGCTTGTGCTTTAATTTTTTGTTTATTTTGTTTTCTTCTCTTTTAGTAGGTTGATTAACTAACTTTGTTTCCTTTAGTTTGTTTTTTTGTTTTATTTATTTATTTAGTTGGTTTATTTGTTTTTTGGTTTGCTTTATTTGTTTGTTTGGTTTTTTTTTTAAAATTATTATTTCATTTTTTATTTGATTGTACCTATCTCAGTTTATGTAAGTCTATTACATTTTATTTTACATTTGAGTCTTGATTAGCCATGTCTTGTACTTAGGTTGTGAATATTTGTATATATTCCTACACTTAGTTTATTGGTATTATATTTACACTTGGGATTTGATTATTTATATCTTAATCCTAAGTTATTTATATTTGCATATAAACTAAGTTTTTCATGCTTAGGATATATACTATTATTATATTTATTCATAACTATGATTCATAGTATCACAAGTTACAACAAAAATTAGGCCAATGGGTTTATCAATAAATTAGTGGACAATACATCTCTGAGCTCATAACTAGCCAAATCCTGAACACAGTCCAAATCCATGAGTAACCAGATTAATATGATTATATTATGTGCTAATAAAAATGTGTATCTCTTAATAAACATATCTATAAGTCATATAACATAAGTAGATAAAAATAGTTTAAAATATCATATACATTGTAATTAAATAAAATGAAAGAGTATACATGTTTACATGGAAAATAAACATCCACAATACTAAAGCATCACATCTAAATATGAGAATGAACACGATAATAAATATAGCATCATATATATCAAAGAATAACAATCCATGTACAAAGGCCTCTAAGTACCCAATATTAATTTCAATGTATCTCATAATAATGTCACATACATTGAGAATATATACATATCATGGTGTTAAAACTACAATAATATGACAACAAAGTGATAATAATCAACTCTAACTTTATGTATCAAATTTCCCTATAATAGGAGGTGGCCATGATGGTCCTAGTGGTGGTCCTATTTGTGGCTATTTCATAGATTGAACTAAGTCCACTATCCCATATGTCTTGGTCTTGGAATGGCTTGATATACTACCAACCCTCTACACATCCCATACCTCAAATTTAACTATTTACTGATATCTGAGAACTATAGTCTCAGATGCCCTATAATAATAAGATGCTTCATCCTTATCCTAAAGGATATCAAGTATCATATATGATAATATTTATTGTGTGTTATCTCTTTGAGCCTCATCTCACTCATGTCAGATCTTTTATACATCTTCTAAGGCCTAATCCCTATCTAATATAACTTGGTCTTATTCTTCTTGTATATGTGTTTAAACTTGCATCATTCATTCTACCTCTGCCTTTAACTAGGTAATCTCCAATTAAAGAGTAGTCATGTCCTCATCCCAGATATCTAGTGTAGCATATAAATCTTATGCCCTCATCTCTAAACCTTATATCTCACCTTTCCATGTCATGATCTCCTCCTCCAACATAGCCTTGTCCCTACTTGATCTCATTTCACCTAATGGCCCTGCCTAACCTAGATCAATAAAATAACTTACTAAACCCATCATGTTGGGATCCAACACCATCATGGCCTAGGTGTCATCCCCTCCATCATACCCATCATCATCATCCTTCCCTCCACTATTATTCCAACTATTTCCACTATCACTATCCCTACTACTAGTCTCAACCTCTTCCTCATCAAAATTCATTGGTACCTGACCCAATGCCTATCTACCTACCTATCCTAAAATAATAAGTCTTAATGGACACACATGTACCAACCAATGAATATAACCTAATGTGTCATGTAAATCTATTAGACCTCCTACATAAGTCCATGTCATATGTGGAACACTCCCATAATTAGCCACAACTATAATCCTCTAAATCATTTGGGTAGCATGGCTAATCTCTTTATTATAGTGATCAAACCACCTAGGATATTTTGAAACATCCTATACCATGCCAAACTATCATAATACCTAATCTAGATGGTACTCCTTTATGATATGAGACTACCTCTATGTAATGAAGTATCTAGATGTTATAAATGTTGTGTACCATGCATATAAATTTTAATGGAAATGATAAAGAAGATAAGGCCTCTAAATCAAGAACTATGATGTTAATTCATCTAATATATGTCAGTATAAGTAGATCTCCCTATTTACCAATTTGATCCCCTGGTTAAATTGAGTCAACACCATAGGTTAAAAACTTTATTTCAAGGTCAAATATGTCTTCATAATGTGTGTTATATGTTACTTAGTGTCATTTTATGCGAAATATGCCTTGACATGGTTTGTTTTAATCTTAAGGCCATTTTTGAGTCATCTAGGCAAATGGTATAGTTTTTTTAACTTGTCCAAGTGTCCTAAACTCTTCTAAGTTCTCAATGTGTTAGATTCCCTATTAGATATGCCAACACTAACTGATCCTTGTAGGTGATAAATTGAAAATCAAGAAATGGTTAGAAAATGAAGAGTTTTGCACACTTGTATGGTAGTTATAAGGATTATTGTAGGTACTGAAGGTCTAAGAACATGAATCAACATCCAAACTAGTCATTTTTAGCATTTATAAGATTAAAATAGTTTAAAAGTGCCAAAAACCCACTCTACTTCTCCATCACTCCTTAGCAAAGTCAAAGTTAGTAAAAGGTTTATGCTCACCATAGGCCGTATAGGTAGAGTTGGAGGGAATGGCTATGGGGAATGTTAGTAGGTCTAGTGGGCTTCAACTCAGTGAAAATAGTTTGTAAATCCATGCCTTGAGATTTATGAAAAATTGCTAAGAAGTTAAGGTGTTTATTATGGCTTATTCATCCATGAGGGGTCCAGGTATGATTTTATTATAACAACTCAAAAAGGAGTGAGAAGGAATGGTTTGGAAAGTATATAATAATTCTAATATAATTCCTTTCCATGCTTATTTCATCATACAAATCTCCTTTATTTGATCATACCAAGAAGAAATTAGTTACTACCTTGTTTATCAAGTTACAGTCAAAGTGGAGTTCCTAGCTTACTTCATGGTGTTCCAGGGTTTCATCACTTGTTGAGGATGCATATACTTCACTATAAAACATTCACACTCTCTTGTAATTCCTCTCTAATGTCAAGGTTCATGGATGTAAGCAAGGTGGCATAATGGGCTAGTTTCATTCCAAGGGAGTTGACTATTTTTATTTGGGTTCTCAGTCCTTAAAATAGTCAAATAGAGATCTAAGTGCTTTCTTGAGGTGTCATATCTCATGAAAAGTGATGTTTTGTGCCCTCTTGTTGATTGGGTCTTATAGCCTTATCCACAAGCTACCAACATGCAAAATTTCAAGGAAAATAATGGAAAGGAGGATGAGTTTGGCAAGTGTAAAGTTGACTAAAAATCACTAGAGGTGCTTAATTTTGTCTACAAGCTTTGAAGTATGAGTAAGCCTGTATCATTCAATATGAGTCATACACCTTGGCATAGCACTAGAGTAGTTTTAAATGAAGGGAATGAACATTCATGACATGATAAGTTCATAAAAAAAGTTTCAATATATTGATGACCTCTAATACTAAGATCTTATCAATATAGTACTTTAAAATAGCCATCTATAGTAGTTATGGTAGTGGGGTAGAAAGTTTGAGGTTTGGGCATCCTTTAAGGTCTCTAAAGTGGATTCATGGTGAATTGAAGAGTATTTTGACCTAAATTAACCTCAAGGAAAATTAAAATACCGTCAAACCATCCTCAATACATTAAACAATGCTAAATAGCTCTAAACTTAGCCAATAAGATGACTATCTTAGTTAGTCAATAGTGACAGTCAACTTGATAGGCATGAGCTAGATATGAGCTTGGGGTTAAGATTTTGAAGCATCCAAAGTTAAGTTGGATTTTTTAAGTGGTATAATCACCTATACAACATGAATGAGAGGCTCACAAACTATCAAACATTCTCAAAGGACTGAAACAAGGGTTAGTATATGACTGTCTCGGCCAAGATAACAAACATAGTCACTTTTGACTAAAGCACAGGTTGGGTGTAGTATGAGAGCCTTGAATGAAATAAATGAATAAATATGATTATAAATTATTAGGTAGCATGAGATAAGAGTTAAAAAATCACTAAAACACTTATCAATAACCCAAACATAGTCATTTATGATTGTCATAGTCAAATAAGAAAAGATAGTCCTATGGAAGGACATAAGCATAGGATGTTGTAACTTGAGAGATCCTAGGTGAAGCCAAGAATGTGATATGGTAAGGACTAATAAAAATGGAAATAAGGATAATTAACATAAAAAAAACTCAATTTTTGACCTTGCAGGCTCCATAAACATCTAAACATAGTCTTTCCTCTTTTGACCCTATAGGCTTTGTCTAGAAAACTCAGTCTGAGTCTTAGGTCAGTTGGAGGAGAATATTTGGTAGTTAATGGATAAAAAATTATGGATACCATGTTCAAAACCTATGATACCATGAAAAAGGTTTGATTTTGTGATTCCCAAAAGGGAAGTATCCCCTGTTTTGTCTCAGACAAGGGTTACTTTTCCCTTTCATAGTCATGGCCAAATGGAATACAAGGGTTAAAATAATGCATTTGAGGTGAAGGAGGGTTGATAAAAAAAATTGGTGAGATTTATTATTACTTAACACCATCATATAAACTTTATTTCATAGGTGGAATCCATGCCAAATGTCTAGAGTTATTGAGGTTGTAGGGATCACTAGTATGTAAGCAAGTTGGGCCTAATGCCAAAATAGGGTTACATTTCTCCTCTAGGTCAAAGGAATCCATTATGATGATTGAAAGGTGTTGGTAAGGTGTTAATATAGGTGTTTGTATGAATGAACCAAAAAGGGTTGAGATGCTTCAAACCCTTCAAATGACTATTTTGTAACCCAATTAGAGGAAAAGGTTGTTTATGCATCAAAATTGATGTTTAAATATGTAAAAAAACCATGGAATCCCTTATAACTCTTTTGGTGATCATATCAGGACACTAGTATTCTTTTATAGGTACATGGTTGTATAAAATATGCCAAATAAGGGCATTTAATGATGGAACAGGGGTCTGTACAGATGGTCAAAAGTCCAAATTCAACATGGAGGATGGGTATAAGGTATATTAAGTTAATAATTTGTCATTTTTCAAATTTAATATAGGTATAAGCACAAAATAGGCATTTTTGGGCTTCTAGGCTAAAGAGGCCTAATTAGGCCTAATTGGGAAGGCTAATGGACTAATAGACCTACTTGCATTAGGCGTTGGACCTTGAAACTTGTAATAGTTACTAAGGATGGAAATGGGTCCTCAATTTTTTTTCACTAAGTCCTAGAAGTCCATACATTCTTATTCATAAGTGGATTTATGCTAAAATAGGGCTATAAGGAGATAAGGCCTAGTGAAGGCTTTATGGTCAAATTGGGGACTTGGAGAGAGTTTTATGGCTCCAAGTGGATTTTTTATAGTAAAAAATTATTATATTACATTAATAATATTGTCATAAATTAATATAAATCCCAATTTTATCTATTTTGGCTAAATTGGGCCTAGTGAGGTGAAGAGGCCTAGTGACACCTGTGAGGGTAACTGATGTTTTTAGGTGGTGTGATAGTCTAAGATGTTTCAATATGATCCCCAAGTGTCCTTTGGATGTATACATAACTACCTAATATGTCTCATGACCCAATTATTTCATTTCACCACTTGTCAAGAAAGAGTTTCAAAGTTCAAAGATGTTTATGAAGGGTTTCTACACCACACGGAGGGAAGATGCTCAGTTTGGAATGTCTAAAGGTCCATATCAGTTTATAAGACTCTTCCTACACCTCATATACATGAAATTTAATATATATTATCATGGTGACACATGTATTTATTCCCCTTCAACTTCCCTTTCTCTCTTTCTCCCTCTAAATGTTATAAATGCAAGCCATTCTAGCTTTGAAAAGGATTCCAACTTTTGGTATGGCAAAGCCTTGAAAAAATTGTACCTTGATTTGTACTTATATTATTTATAAGTGAGCTATTTTTAATAAAATTTAATTTTAAATATGTGTTTAAGTGATCTCTTTGAATTTCAAGTATAGATTAGGCTCATCTTGCTTTCATATAATACTTGAATATGTTATTGCAAAATGGCTTCCCTTAGAAAGTTTCATGAAGTGTATGCTATTAAAATAGGTTCTTGAAGTGTGTATGAGTTTATTAGTGTCACATGTGACCTTATTTTCAATTTCCTTCATTTTTTGAGTGACTCTTTGCATTCATGAGAAACACTAAACCTAGGAGCTCTGTCAATGGTGTTGAGGCTAGTTTGACTATCTTAGTCCATTAGGAAAATTGAAAGTGTATGTGGAACCAATCCTTGGTTTATCACATCTTAGAGTAAGTTTATTTTATTCATCTCTCTCTCCATTTTCACCCATTATATATAGTCTTAGGAGCATAAGCACATCAAGTCATATCTAGGGAGCTAGCCCTCATAATACTAGAGGTGTACCTCCACCATAGGTGCCCCACACACATAGAGGTATTCCCATGTTGCCCAAGTCTTTAAGAGGCCTAACCATCATCTTATAGGGTGAAATATTTGGAGATAATATTTTTTTAGTGAGTAGTGGGACTCTTGCTCCAAGATTTATAGTATTTTTAGTGTTATCCTTCAATACATCAGCCTTGTGAGGCATTTTTCTCAACCACCAATGGCAACTCTGAAGATGAATCAGATGGTTTAGTAGCTAGGTATTCCATTTAAAAATTGTTCATAGCTCTTATATGTCTTATTTTCCAAATGAAACTTTCAAGGTTGGTCTTGATTTTGATTTTTTCCCTCTACAAGTGGGTGAGACATTACAAGCTTTGCCTCTTCCCCTTCAAAGTGAGAAAGTACTTGGCCAACTTGATTTTGATCCCCACCAACCTTGTTTTGATCCTTATAAGGTTTAATATGATCCTTATAATTTAAAATATGACCTTATAAATCCTTGTCATGATTTTTACACAACCCTATGATCAGCCCTCTCAATGTCTTGTTCTTAGTCAGCTTAGTCCTTTCGCCAATTTGCCCATTTCCACCTTCAAACAAACTCTTTTGGGATATGAGAAATATATGATATATCTTGATACTCAAAATGGATGTGGTCAAATTATTCCTATTATTTATATCCACCAAGTGAGAAATGCATTGGAGTTAGTCAAGAGGGAGTGGGCACCTATTGAGAGAGCCAATTGGCAAAGGCTCATAAGTGAGATGTTAGATGTGAGTGTCCTAGTGTCTTCATTAGAGGATAAATTAGGAGCTCATGAAATGCAACCTTAACAAACCCATCAGAATTTTTATCCACCTCCACAAGTGTCATATCAGCCATACATAACCCCACCTCATGAGCCAAACCTAGTCTATCAAAGCCTCTCTTCTCCAAATTGGTTGGAGGAGAAAGTTAGAATAAAAACCTTGTGTTTGAGACCCATCTTGATAGGCAGATTGAAATTTCAAATATGAATTTTAAATATTCCATGTTGGTATTAAAAGAATTGAATCTCAATCCTTCATTTCCCTCTCACATTGCTTCTCCATCACCTCAGAAAGAGAGTTTTAATCCAAAAGTCTCAAGCTGGAGTCAAATTGTGGAATCATGGGGAGAGAAGGAGAAACTAAGTCTAGACAAAGGAGATGAAACTGTAGATAAGGTTGAGAATGAATTTGACCCTATTAAAACCTTTCTTTCTCCACATCAAGAGAATATTTCTAGTTCCAAGACCTTAATTTGGAATAAGGTGGTGGAATCATGGGGGAAGGAAGAGGAAAACATTGTCAAAGAAGTACAAGTTAAAGATGAAATTAAACCTTTGTAAGAACCTCCCACCCTTCCTCAATAAACCTCATCTCTTCCATTCTCTCATACCCATACTCATCATGATGATACATATGATATCAAAGATAAAATTTTCTAAGAGAATTTATCCAAGCAGATTGAAGAACTAGAGTCAAGGATGAGGTTGCTTAGTCAAGGTATGATAGAAGGTTTAGACCCAACATAAAATCCTATGTTTAAACACACCCTATATACACCTATTAAATAGAGTTTTAAAGTTATATCTAATTTGGATGAAGTGTTTTCCAAGTGGAAGAAATTGAATCATTTGGTTTTAGCCCAAGGTTTACCTTCTCTTCCTCATGAGCTTCTCAAATAACATCCCACTCCTCCTTCCCAATCTGATTTTGAGCTCCATTTCCCACATTCACCAAAAAATTTCTCTAGCCCTCATCCTATCAACCTTTATCTTTATGGGCCTATATAATAATATCCTAAAGAGAATCACTTGATAGGGAAAAATGAATAAAGGTAAGTTCATCCCATAGCTTATCAAGATGACTTCATAACTGATTATGAGGAAGAAATTGTCATAGAATATTTCCTTGATCAATTAGAAGAGAACTCATCAAATCTTGTTTCAATTCTTAAATATATTCATACCCATGAAGGAGGTAATCAATAATTGTAAGAATAAAACTCTACATGTGAGCATGATATTATGAATGAATACTACAAGGTTAAAGAGGTAGTGGTATTAGATGACCAAGGTAGGGAATACAAGGATGATTGGTAGCTACAAATAGAGATTTTTCAAGATCTTGAAGAAATTTTACAAGTATGGAATCAAGTTCATAACAAGGTAAATTATAAGCCTTATATTGAATACAATGACCAAGAGTGGGAAGAGTTCACAAAACTCCCTGATGAGCTAGGAGAGCTTGCAATAGAAAAGAGTCCTAGTCTTGTTGAGAAAATCATGGAGAGTAAGAATAGATAAATTTTTGAAATACCACTTGAGGATATTTGGACACAAGGAGAGTTCTTTTCCTTGATCAATTTACTTGGATCTATCTAATTCTCATGGAGGATTATGCCAATGAAATTGGAAAATGTCATCAAAGAGTTGGAAGAAACAATGCTAAAGTTCAAGATGTTGTATGCCTCATCCAATCCTTCTTACTAAAAAACAAGGAGATTCTCAAGCTTTCCCTTTGATCTATGAGGGAGTAATTTTGTAAGTTTAGTGTGTGTTTAGAGTGTGTTTGCTTTATTGGTTGTTGTGTTCCATAAGTGCTCTTGAAGTACATGTTGTTGTTTTCTTGTTGTGTGTGTCTTTAATTTTGTGTGTGGGTCAATCATCTTGTTATTGTTGAGTCAAGGTCTATTCAAGGTCAATTTGAGTGTTCATATACATTAATCCATGCCCAATGGAAGTGTAAGGCAACCGGTCTTAGGCATAACAAGCATGCTACCCCTAGAAATCACCAAGAATGTTGACCAATTTGACCCCTTAATCAAATTCAGTCAACACCATAGGTAAAAAAATTTATTTAGGGGTCAAATATGTCTTCATAAGGTGTTTTATATGTTAGTGTCATTTTATGGGAAACATGCCTTGACATGGTTTATTTTAATCCTAAGGCCATTTTTGAGTCATCTAGGTAAATGGTATAGTTTTCTTAACTTGTACAAGTGTCATAAACTCTTCTAAGTTCCTAATGTGTCAGATTCTCTATCAGATATGCTAGCATTAATTGATCTTTATAGGTGATAAACTGAAGAGTTAGAAAATGAAGAGTTTTGCACGTGTACATTAATTGTATAGATTATTACAAGTGCTAAAGGTATATGAGTGTGCATCAACATCCAAACAAGTCATTTCTAGCATCCACAAGCTTCAACTAGTTTAAAAGTTCTAAAAAATCACTCTACATCTCCATCACTCCTTGGCAAAGTCAAAATCAATCAAAGGTTTATGCTTACCATAGGCTGTACATTTGGAGTTGGAGGGAATGTATATGAGGAATGTTAGAAAGTATAGTGGGATTAAACTTATTAAAAATAGTTTGTAAATCAATGCCCTGAGATTTATGAACAATCGCTAAGAAGTTAAGGTGCTTCTTATGGCTTGTTCATTCATGAGGGGTCTAAGTTTGCATCTATTACAGTAGCTCAAAAAGGATTAAGAAGGAATGATTTAGAATGTATATAGGAGATATAATAGAGGTCCTCTCCATGATTTTTTCATCATCCAAATCTCCTTCATTTGATCATACCAACAAGAAACCTTTTACTACCTTTTTTAGCAAGTTGTAGTCAAAGTGGAATTCCCAGTTTACTTCGTGGCATTCTAGGGTCTCATCACTTATTGAGGATGATTTTAATTAACTATAAAAAATTCACACTTTCCTACAATTCCTCTCCAATTTCAAGGTTCATCGATACAAGCAAGGTGGCATAATGGGCTAGTTTCATTCCAAGGGAGTTGATTGTTTTTTTATTGGGTTCTCAGTCCCTAAAATGGTCAAATAGATATCCAAGTGCTTTATTGAGATGTCATATCTCATTACAAGTGATGTTATTATACCCTATTATTAATTATATCTTATATCCTTATCCAAAAGCTACCAACATTCCAAATTTCAAGGTGAATGGAGGAAAGGAAGACAAGTTTGGCAAGTGCAAAGTTGACTAAAAATCACTAAATGTGTTCAATGTTGTCTATAGGCTTTGAAGTATGAGCAAGAATTTATCAATCAATATGATTCATACACGTTAACATATCACTAGAATAGTTTTAAATAAAGGGAATGAACATTCATGACATGATAAGGTCATCAAACAAATTTTAAACATATTGATGACCTCTAATACTAAGATCATATTTGTATAGTGCATAAAAACAACCATCGACAATAGTTATGGCAGTGGGTTAGAAAGTTTGAGGTTTGGGCATCCTTTAAGGTCTATAAAGTGGATAAATGGTGAATTTAAGAGTATTTTAACCTAAATTAACATCAAGGAATATTTAAATACCATCAAACCATCATCAAATACACTAAAAATGTCAAATACCTCTAAACTCAACCAATAAGATGACTCTCTTAGTTAGTCAACAGTGATAGTCAACTTGATAGGCATGAGCTAGATATGAGCTTGGGGTTAATATTTAAAATACTCCAAGGTAAAGTTGGATTTGTGAATTGGTATCATCACATAGACAACATGAAGGAGAGGCTCATAAACTATCAAACATTCTCAAAGGACTGAAACAAGGGTTAGTATATGACTGTCTCAGTCAAGACAACAAACACAGTCACTTTTGACTAAAGCACAAGTTGGGTGTAGTATGAGATACTTGAATGAAATAAATGAATAAAGATGATTATAAGGTTTTAGGCAAAATGAGAGAAGAGTTCCATCATCACTAAAACACTTATCAACAACCTAAACACAGTTAGATATGACTATCATAGTTAGACAAGAAAAGATAGTTATATAAAAGGACATAAGCATGGGATGTTGAAACTTGAGAGATCCTAGGTGAAGCTAAGAATGTGATATGGTAAGTAAGGATTGATAAAAATGGAAATAGGGATAATGAAAATAAAACCAAACTTATTTTTTGACCTTGCAAGCTCCATAAACATGTAAACATAGTCTTTCCTCTTTTGATCCTATAAGCTTTGTCTAGAAAACTTAGTCTGAGTTTTAGGTCAGTTGGAGGAGCATATTTGGGAGTTAAGGGCTAAAAAATTATGGAGACCATGTTAAAAACCCCTGTTACCATGAACAATATTTTGTTTACTAAATCTTGAAAGGGAAGTATCCCCTATTCTATCTTAGATAGGGGTCACTTTTCCCTTGCAAAATCATGGCCAAATGGAAGACAAGGGTTAAAATCATGCACTTGAGGTGAAGGAGGGTTGATAAAAAGTTTTTTTGAGATTAATAATTCCTTAAAACCATTAGAAAAAGTTGACTATAGAGGTGGAATCCATGACAAATGTCTAGATCTACTGAGGTTGTAGGGATAACTAATATGCAAGCAAGTTAGGCCTAATGCCAAAATAGGGTCACATTTATCCTCTAGGTAAAAGGAATCCATTATGATTATTGAAATGTGTTTTCAATGTGGTAATATAGGTGTTTAATAGCTATTTTTCAAGGATCTCCAATGTGTGAATTGTATGAATGAACCAAAAAGGGTTAAGATGCTTCAAACCCTCCAAATGACTATTTTAGAACTTGATTGGAGGAAAAGGTGATTTTATGCACCCAAATGGATGTTTAAAGCTAAAAAATCACCATGTAAGCCTTAATAACTCTCTTTTGGATCATCTCATGCCACTGGTCTTCACTTAAAGGTATAAGGTTGTACAGAATAGGTTAAAGAAAGGCATTTTGTTCCAAAACTTGAAAGCTTTGGTTGAAAGATAATTAAAGAAACTATAACAAGACAATTCAAATAATTATATCTCTAAGAAGAGATGTTTTATTGATAAAATTTTCAGACCCAAACATATGCTTATCTCTGAGAAGAGATGTCTCATTTGCATTTTAGGTTACATCGTCATTTATACATGTTTTGAAGGTGGGAAAAGGATGTGGAAGGTCTCCAATATTGAGGGAGATGAATTGGTTTGAATTCCATTATTTACAACAATACAAAATTTGAGGAATTACTATTTTTAAAAACTTACTATTTTTAGACTGCACTACTAAAATTGAAATTTGGGGTACTTTTGTTGGGTTTTTAGGAGTTAAACTTCATCAAAAGGAGTTTAATGTCATATCACCATGTTATCCTCATTATTATATTTCCAATGGTTCAAATGGTGAGTCAATTTGAGCTATGGTTCAAAATTTATGGCTCCCAAAAATTTTGTCATCAATTGGAGTAAACTCGTCACCTGAATTATCGCCTGAATTGTTGCCTGGATCACATTTAATGCTAGAATAGGGGTCTATATAGATGGTAAAAAGTAAAAATTCAACATATATTATGTTTATGAGGTATATGAAGTTAATTAGGTGTCATTTTTCCAATTTCCTATAGGTAGAAGCATAAAATAGGTATTTTTGGGCTTCTAGGCTAAAAAGACCTAATTAGGCCTAATTGGGAAGGCTAATAGACTAATAGACCTACTTGCATTGGAATTTGGACCTTGAAAATTATAAAAGTGACTAAGGATGGAAATTTATCCTCAAAATTGTTTTCACTAACTCCTATAAGTCTGTACATCCTATTGCACAACTAGATTTATGCTAAAATAGGGCTATAAGGAGATAAGTCCTAGTGAAGGCTTTGTGGTCAAATTGGGGACCTGGAGAGATTTTTATGGCTCAATGTGGAATTTTTATAGTAAAAAATTATTATATTATGACTTAAAAGAATAATCTTGGCATAACTAAAGCTAAATCCCAATTTTAGCTATTTTGGCCAAATTGGACCTAGTGAGGTGAAGATGCCTAGTGACACCTATGAGGGTAACTGATGTTTTAAGGTGGTGTGACAATATAAGATTATTCAAGAGGATCCCAAATTTTCCTTGGGATGTATACATAAATACCCACTATGTCTCATGACCCAATTCTTTCATTTCACCACTTGTCAAGAAAGAGTTTCAAAGTTCAAAGATGTTTGTGAAGGGCTTTTACACAACATGAAGGGAAGATGCTCAGTTTGGAATGTTTGAAGGTCCATATCAGTTTCATGAATATTTTTAAACCTCATCCACATTAATTTTAATATATATTATCATTGTGACACATGTCTTTGTGGCCCTTCAACTTCCCTCCTCTCTTTCTTCCTCCAAATGTTATAAATGCAAGCCATTTTGGCTTTGAAAAGGATTCCAAGTTTTGGTATGGTGAATCCATAAAAAAATTTACCTTTATTTTTACTTATATTAATGATAATAAATCTATTTTTACTCAAATTTAATTTTTAATATGTGTTGAAGTGATTTCTTTGAATGTCAAGTATAGATTAGGTTCATCTTGCTTTCATACAATCCTTGAATATGTTGTTGTAAAATGGCTTCCCTTAGAAATTTTCATGAATTTTATTCTATTTAAATAGCATATTGAAGTGTGTACGAGTTTATTAGTGTCACATGTGACCTTATTTTCACTTTCCTCCATTTTTTTAAGTGACTCTTTGCCTTGATGAGAAACACTAAAGCTAGGATATCCATTAATGGTGTTGAGGCTAGTTTGACTATCTTAGTCCATTAGGAAAATTACAAGTGTATGTGGAAACAATCCTTTGTGTATCACTTATTAGAGTAGGTTTTTTTAATTCATCTCTCTTTCCCTTTTCACCCATGATAGGTAGTCTTAGGAGATAAGCACATTAAGTCATATCTAGGGAGCTAGCCCTCATAATACTAGAGCTATACCTCTACCATAGGTACCCCACACACCTGGAGATATTCCCATGTTTCCAAAATATTTAAGAAGCATAAACATCCTCTTCTAGGGTGAAATATTTGGAGACAACACTCCCCATGATGTTATTAACATCCTATAACTATCTATACATAACCATATGCCAATGGATCTTATGGGTCTCTAACCCATCTTTGATCCTTTGGGTGATCGATGGATATGTTCTCCCAATCCCAAACCATGAGTAGAGTAGAGTACCTAGTGTTTTGTCCTCCTCTATAGGCCACCAAATGCAAATACTTGTATAACTAGGCCAATACTATTAAATCCCATGAAAATATCATAACCTCATCCATCATGCTATAGATCACTCTCTCAAGCCCATATGGAAGAATTAATCACTCTTATTAGGTATAAATATTACACTAATAATATCCATTAGAACAACAACCTCCCTATTAATTAACACTGGTTGTGGATGATCCCCAAGGGTTATGTTTTTAGGTCATAAATCTATATATATCTCAAATAAGTCAATATAAACCTTCCCATGTACACCATGGTAATATCCTAAAAACTACTTAAGTCATCTAGCACTATTTAATACCATGATAAATCTATCCAGAATAGCTTATAGCCTCTCATTGGTAGCTTAAATATCCTCTAGGTATCTTCAAGTAATAGTGGCCTCTTTAGTTAACAGGTTAAAGATTGAAGTATCATAATTCCATCACTCTATCAAGGCACTCAGGCATGCTTGATCTATGTGAATCACATGCATCTACACCACATTGTATAAGTTCAAGGCCTACATAAATACCACCATCTCCACTATCCATATATGCAATGTCTATGAACAATGAGAACATCACCCTTGTGCCATCAATACCTTGATCCACTCCTACAATCATAAATAGATTAACATCAGGATATAATCATGCTGGTGTCTAGATTGTGCCTACCCTACCAGGCCTATTTGACCCTCTCCTAGAGGTTGGACCCCTTTTGGGTCCTTTAAGTCAACTATTTTCCCTTTTAGGATGAAGTTGCCATTTTTCCCAAATGACAAATTTTTCTACCATTTTTGGGTGAAATCACCATTTTCCTTTTTTATGAAAATGATGAATTCAAAAAAAATGGGAAAATTACCAATTTGAAATTTTCCATTATTTTTTTATGATATCCCCATTTTCAAAAATGGTGAATTTTTACAAAGTCACAAATTTTATTTACAAAGCCACTGTTTTCCCTTCTATGAAAATAATGACTTTATAATTTTGCATCCTAAAAATAGTAATATATGAGTGATAAATGAATTAAATGGATAGTCTAAGATCACATACTAGAGGCCCATTATGAGGAGATTGACCATGCTCCCTCACTTAGTTGCTAACATGTCTTTATCTTCCTCCACATGACATTTATTATAAATAACTCTTGTATGAAACCAAAGCTCAAGTTTTCAAAGGGCTAGAGTGAAAATGAATCATTTTTCATCCCATGGGGTTCATATATAACCTAAAAATTTGAATTTTATCCCCTAGTTCCTAAAGTTCCTTTTTCTCACTCTAAGAGGTTAGTTTTTTGCATACGTGGTCCATTTTACATGTTGTTTGATCATATGCTCCTTATTTATTGAATATTTTATCACCAAACTATCTTATTAGGCCTCTTCTAAGACCCATTTAAAAATATTATTTTTCTACCTATACCATGTGTTAGTTTGAATGTGCATCTTTTTACTTATACTTAGGTCAAAATCATGATGTTAATCTTTGCCAACTCATTATAGATCTTTTTTACAAGTTTCTTGCACAATTTCCCTTTTTACAATTTACCTACATGCAGAAATTTATTTTTCAACCACTCAATAATCTAGTTTTCCTTCCTAAGGAAAAAATGCATTTTCAATCATGTGATTAAAAGTGACTAATGATTATAACTACCTTTGGGAAAATCATTATTTTTTGACCCATTTGTTCTACCAGGGCAAATACCTATGCTAATGATTATAACCACCTTTAGGAAAATAATTATTTTTCACTCTACCTACCCTACAAGAGCACATACATGTGCCACTGATTATAATCACCTTCAATCAAATTAGTGTCTCAACCTCCATTATTACTTATAACTACCTTTAGGAAAATTAGTGTTTCATCCTATGTTTCCACTAGATCATGTCATTTTATTCATTTTAAGGGAACATTTGATGACCATATTTACTTCTTAATCCCTCAAAGGGAAATCCAAGGCTAATCAAATGTACTTTGGGGCATTAACCTTTTTTCTTAATGGATTTTTTGTTCTTTAAAAAGACTTTATTGTACATATGTCTTATAGTGCCTTCTCAAATAGGGATAAACTATAGACACTCATTTTTGGCCACTTTCATGTTAAAACTAGGTACCATATTGATTTATAGGAAATAATGTAATTTAAATCTAGAAGTCACTAGATTCCCAAATTATTCTGTGCATGGGATATAAATGCCCAAAATTATGTTGAGACATCCTCAGTCAAGATATTTACACTATATGCAATCATAAAATATCTTGGATTCCCCCTAGTCAAATTGTAACTTAGAAAATTGACATTCTTGGCATTTTTATCTATTAATGCAAAACATTAAAATAATTATTGAATTCCAAAAACCTTAAGCAGGATTAATTAAAAATCAAAATTCAATTAGCTTCTTAAGTAAAAATTCTAATTTTAATTAGGGAATTATATTTTATAAAAAATAAAATTTTCAATAAAGATGAAGTTAAAGTCAAAGGAATTAATAATATATTTTATTAATCCTAAAATTCAAAGAAAAGATGAGTCACAACCTCATAAATATATTTTATGAGTTTTCATGGCTCATAAATATCTTCTATGAGGTGTTAAACCTTCATAATTATTTTCACCCAACCTAGGGTTAATCTAAACTTGACCAAGGTTAATCTAGAAACAAACAAGGTTAAAACTAAAATTAACCTCACTAGGGTTAGAGTTAATTTTAAGACCTATAAATACAAGTTCTCTCAATCTCTTCTAACAAGCTTTTATGTGTAAGGTTATTCTATAGGAATACCTTCAAGAAGCTCTCAAACAATGTTATAATGCCGAATTGATTCAAGAAGCTTCACATGCTAAGCCAAGCCAAGCCAAGCCTCAAGTAGTATTAGAGAAGTGATGCCAGAATCGAAATTGTATTGATAAAAGTATATATTTCCCAAAAGATGAGCATGAACATCCTCTATGTCCATAAATGAGCACTATTTTTGACAAGGGAGGTAACATAGTTTTGTGTTTTATCTTCTATTTGTAGTTTTGTTCATTGTGTTAAGTTAAACCAAATAATTAGGAAAAAGTATTTTAGATTATATTTTATTATTTGATTTGAATTATGTTTTGATTCACTAATAAATAAATAATGATATTTGGATCTTCAGATTCCTAATGATACACCTCCAACCTCCTTCATGTCACTACTTAGTAAATTCAGCTTTGAGGCTCAATAGTTTCCACATTGGGTTTATTTGGATAACTTCCCCTTGTAATGTGAAATGACATGGATATTAGTTGCAACTAAAAATGCATCCATAAAATATATTTGTTTGACATTGACTACTAATTCGTGACAACACCAAAAAAGATAATTATCAAGAATTTTGAAAATTGATAATTTGACTATGACATACAAATTGGGAATCAATGACACTAAATTACATTTAAGATCATAGATGATAAAAAATATACCAATGACCTTGTAAAACAACCTATATTTCTTATATTGACAATTGACACTATTATTTTTAGATAAAATAAAACTATGACTAGAAACAAGTAATTATGACCAATTAATCTAAGCATAAACTTGATTAAACCTATAAATAAACTTAAGATTTCATCCAATTAAAGATTGGATTTGATTAAACACACCTATTGATATGAATTTTGATATGACACTACAAATAAAACATAATGAGTTTTGTGAGTTTAAATATTTATCTCCATGTGTTTTTGAGATTGGAAGCTGACTTGATTTGATATAACTTTATAACCAAATGATGGGCATGGACAAAATTCTCTAGACCTGATAGAATGAATGGAAAATAAGACATTTCTTTCCTAGCTGAGAAAAAACCTTGTATAAATCTTGTTGGTAAATAAATTAATAATGAAAACATATATAATCTATTGAGAAGTGTTATCATTGATGTCAAGGTCAAGGTTGATGTCATGATGTCAAGGTGCATCTGGTAAAGATGTATGGTGAAGTGATATGTGACAAGGAAGCCATGTGATAAGAGAGAATTTAAAGGTAACCTATTATATCTCTATTGGGAGATAATTTTAAGGTAACCTAATGATGATTTTAATGTTTTTTCAAGGTTAAGTACAAGGTAAGCATGTTTGAGTACTAGTCTTTGAGTACAAGGTTCTTGAGAAGCTTAGTCATAACAATTATAGTCATATCATGAGCATGTGCATGATGAACATGGAGAGGTATGTATAGAGGTATGATATTTTTTAAGGAGCATGAAATGAATGTTATCAAGGTGTATAATCATCAAGTTGTGTTTTAAGGTTAGTTTTCAAGCTTTAAGTGCTTAAGAAGCCTAGTCATGACATTGGTCATTACTGAAGAGACCTCATTTAAAACGTATAAGCTTGGTGTCCTAGTGAGATGAATGCACATATGCATAATAGGATATGTGAGTTTTTTTTAATTATTATTATGAGGTTTTGGATCACTTAGGTGAGTCTCAAGGTAAGTTTAAAGGGGTGAGACCCACAGAGCTAGTATGTAACTAGACCTCCTATGAACCTTGCTTGGCCTAATGAGGCATCATAAGATGTTGAAAAGACATATTAAAGATTATTTATAGTGTTTTATCATAATATAGGATATATTTTTTTTTATGTGAGGTGTTGAGAGCTTTGAAAGTGGTTATAAGTTCAGTTTCAAGGCCTAATATGACTTGTAGGTTAAAGCCTAGAGAGCAAAGAGAGAAAACATGGACTAATGGGGTATGAGGTTATATTTATAAGGAATTTATGGAAAAGTGAGAATTTTAATAGTTATTTCATATTTTTTAAGTATTATGACCAATTTTTAGGTCAAAATGTGAATGTTAAGGCAGGAAAAAGTGTTTTGAGGTATCTCATGTGCATAGATTGAAGGGTTCTCAACCTGAGAAGAACTTTCAAGTTCTCATTGGCATTTATAACGTATACATGAGAATATAATATATTAATTGTATATTTAAAATTATCTTATATAAAAATTTCAATCATTGGTTACTAGAATGAAGGGCTAAGCTTTATGAATGATCATTAAGATTAGAAGATAGTTTAAACCCTCAAATAACCCTAATAGTGAACTGATATGAAAGATATTGTTCTAAAGTGATAATAATGGATTTTAATAGTTATTTAAGTGATTTTAGGTTGTATTAAACTTTACCAAATACCTCTAGGTGTGGTTTGTTTGTTAAGTGATTAAGTAGATCCTAAAAAAAAGGACTTGTTTTTCCAAAAATTTATTGTAGCAACTATAATTGACCAAGTCAAATTTGATAAATGGATGAAGGTTGAATATTGAGACTTATATTTTATTTCCATGGTGGTTTATAATCATTTTATATCCCTTTGGGGTGCTAAACTGGTCTTACAAGTTGACTTGTTGCTAATAGGCTTAATGAGGCAAACTATGAGAAAACTAGGCAAAAGTGAGAAGTTAATTAGGGATGTGTTATCATGGAGTAGGGATGAATCTAAGTGAATTTATATGTTTTAAAATACCTTTTATAAATTTAAATTTTGGATATATGTTTTTGAGTTTATTTGATATGATGAAAATATTTCTCATAAGTTGACATGTCTAGTGCAGATGAGACAATAAAGGTGTGAGTTTATGAGATTGATATGTAAGACCAATATTATCATTTTACCATGTTATATTTATATATTATAGTTTCCTAATGGTATAATAATATCATCCACGTGTATCATAAGTCTCTAAAAGTGTCTACATAGGTGTTGAAGGTCATTATCACCATGACTATGTTTGAAGGTAAATTGGTATATCTAGGTAATCAAGTTGTAGTGATGAGTTGGAGGATCTTTGACTTAAGTTAATGTATATAATGTAAATTATGTTTCTTTTGGGACTTTAATGAAATATTAATTATTTTTTTAATATTTTAAGCCAGTTTAAGAGGTTTAAATGTTGAATCCAAAATAGCTTATTAGACAGAGTGAAGTTTGTGAGAGAGAAGGTCAACAAATTGGTCTACAATACAAATACGTTCCATTAGTTATTGTGATAATTTTATTTAAGGTTATTATTATTATTTTTTTTTAATTTTTCATACATTATAATTTTTTGATTATGTTCTTTTAGGTGTTGAATATCAAGTTACTCATGACTGGGTTTTTGAGTGTTTTGGCAATTCTAAGTGGGCTACTTATAGAGAAGGGTTTGATTCCTCTTGAAATATGAAATGAAGTATAATTAACTTGGTGAAATTTTTGAGGTATTTAAGGTTATATTTATATGAATTTTTGTCATGGTTTTTTGTAAAATTTGTGTTTATGCTTTAGTTATTCAAGATAGACATTCTATTTATGTACAAGCCTAATATGAACAGTACTAATGGTGTGCTCCAAGTAGTGGTTTGAGCTAAAATTAGTTATGAAGATAATATGAGATTAATATGGGTATATTTATGTGTATTGTGATATTTTACTTATTTTTTAAGTGTTTTAATGTGATCTAAGTAGATCAAAGGGTCATGTGTGCTAAGTAGGCCTAATGGGATTAGGTTTCCACGAGGCCTAAAGGAGAGATAAGGACTAATTAAAGTAGGTCAGGAATAAAGGGAATAAAATAAAATTTTATCTATTTATATTATATGAATATGATAAAAAAATTGTCCAGACAAGAAGGATATGAATAAGAAAGACTTGTATAAATACTAGGCAATTTTAGGCCTACTTGTGAGTGAAGGAAGTGAATATAATATAATATTGTAGAGAATAATAAGGTATTTTAGACTATTATAAGAATATATATAATTATTTATGAACATTTTATATAATTTATTTGTATGAAAATCAAGGTCATATAACCTAATCAAGTCAAGAAGAGGACTAGTTGAGATAAGAAGACTAGAAGACAATTTGAGAGGGTTTGAAGACAGAGAAGAGTTAAAGAAGGTAATAATCATATATTATGTGATAAAAATAGTTTTTTTAAGGTGATAAAATAGCTTGAGTGTCTAAGTTGGTCTTTATTCATCTAGGGGGTTGGTGCCTCCTTCCAAGTGGGTGTTTGCTAAAATTTAGCTGAGTTGGTGCTTAGTTAGTTGGGGTTGGTGATCCATGTGAAGTTGGTGTTTCACTAAATTTGGTGTTTATCTTATATTACTATATTCCATTTTCATATATTAATGGTTTTTAATCCCCTTGAGTGTTTCTCACATACAATTTATGCTATCTTGTGTTCTTATGTTTCAAGCATATATGGATGGTTACTTAGTCATTATTTCATCTACATGATTGAATGAATGTTCATGAATGCTTAAGTGGATTTGAAATAATTTTTTTAAAATAATTTTTCAACCCAATACTCATCATATTTATTATAAAATTTGGTATCAGAGTCTGGTCCTTTGAAGTAGGTCTAAAAACCTAAATGAGATTCTAGAATCAAGGATGGCTAGTTAATAAACTCAAGGTGGTTTCTATAGCAGTAAGGATCCATTATTAAATAGATAAAATTATGAATTTTATAACTTCAAGATGAAGATATATTTTATATCTCAAGTTCATGATATATGTTAGTCAGTTGTGGATGGCTATAGTGATCCTCTTATTCCCCTAACTAATGCAACAGGTAAGAAGGCTAGTGAAAAAAAATCCAAGGCAATGAATTCCATTATTTATGGTCTATTAGAAGAAAATCTTGTGAAAGTGATAAATTATATCTCATAAAAATATGTAAGGGAAAAATTAAAGACCATATATTAAGGCGACACCAAGGTGAATATGGCCAAGTTGTAGACCCACCAAAGATAGTTTGAAATTCTAAAGATGAAATAATTGCATCTTACCTATTTAAGGTTGATGAATTTGTCAATATCATTAGAGGATTGGAAAAGAGGTAAAATAATATACAATTATTCAAAAAGTATTGAGATCACTAACTCCTAAGTTTGACTCTAAGGTGTCTACAGTAGAATATATACAAGATTTGGACAATCTAGAGATAGATGGGCTTCATGGAATTTTGACTACTTATGAGATGAGAAATAATGAAGGAAGACCTCATAAGAAGGAACTAGATTTAAAAGTTGAGAAAAATTCAAAATCCAAGAAGGTCAAGGATGAGGAATGCTCAGATATTGATGTTGATCAACTAATAGCCATATTTTTAAGGAAGTTGAGATTTGTATTTGGTAAATACAAAGATAAGTTTCCCTTCAAATGTTTCAACTATGGCAAGATTGGTCACTTTGCATCAAAGTGTCCTAACAAGGATAAATATAAGCATGATGATGAACATCATGGAGATGATAAGAAGACCTATAAGCATGATAAAAAAAGGAGTTCAAGAAGTATGATGGCAAGAAAGGAACTTTAAAAAATAAGATAAGTTTATATACTAAAGAAGATATCTCTTCTGATGTAAGTGATTCAAGTGCATCTGAGAGTGATGATGGTATTAATGAACCTAGACATGATAATAATGAAACATTATTCATGGCCATAGAATCAAATAATTAGGGTTGCTCAAATGGGAAAGGTATTATGATTTATGTAGAATCAAATGAAGAAGCTAAAGTAAACTTTAAGGTAGAGGTTGTAAGCTCCCTAGAGGATTTAAAATTACAAAGGAGAAAGAATCATAAAATAAGATAATTAGTTCAAGACTATGAGGAATAGATTGACTTGTTTGAGGAAAGGCTAAGTAATACTTATAAGGAGTTTGATGAGATCATCAATCAAGTTGAGGTACACATGGAGGTAGTCAATGCAATCCTAAAGGCTAAAGAGGAAGAACTCATCAGGTATGACATTTAAGTAGAATCCTTGAAAGATAAGTTGGATCAAGCATATAATAGGGTAAAGAGATTTGTGAAGTTTGAAAAGAGCACTAAGGCTCTAGATGATATCTTGATTATTTAAAAGTATGCAAGTGACAATATAGGTCTTAAGTTCAAAGAAGACCAAAAGGTGGTAGCTTAAGTCAAAGAGAAGGATATTGAAGACAATAATTTCAACATGAAAATACCTATCAAACAACATAATGATATAAGGTATGTTAGTTCATTCAATGGTTACTATTTTGTATGTAGCCAGTTTGGTCATAAATAAAGAGAGTGTAGAAGACCCTCCAATAATGAGGACTCATGAAACTATGGAAGGAGTCACAATTCACATCAATCAAATGGTATATATAAGGTGGTTTGCTATAGTTTTCATAATATAAAACACATTACAATATTTTGTCCTAATAGAGTTAGAAGGTCATCAAGTTAAAACATGAGGTTTAAAGCCCCTAGAGTGTAAGAAAGAAGGAAAATTAATCTATGGAAACTAAAGATAGTGAATATGAGTCATGATCAGTCTATAAGCTCAAGTGGACTATTTTATATGATATAGCATGATTTAGATGTAAAATCAAGTCAGGAATGCCTTTTGTCAGCTCACACTGATGATTAAATGATTGATGAATAGATCAAGCCTATAGTTCCAATCAAGCCTAAAATAATATTGAAAGACATTAAGTCTTGTGAAATTATGGAGAAATGGGAATCTCCTAAACTAGTTTTGTTTTAGTTCTCTTTGGAAAAGTGTGACTTCATTAAGATTAATGCTCTTTTGTTAGTAAAAGCATGGTGGTTGCTTTATTTGAGGGGGATATATTCATGTTGTTGACTGAGTTTGATCTATGTTGAGAAGTAGACTTGTGTTTTGAGTTCATATAAAGGAGGTATGCATGAATTAAGTGTAATAATGTTCTTGTGTTGCTTCATAACCTATGTTTCAAGAAGATTTTATTTCATATAGTAGTTTTTTAAGACCCTTTGTCATTAATGTCAAAGGGGGACAAAGTTCAAGAAGGGAGTTTAACCAGATTGGGGGAGATGAGAATGCCCAAATTGAATAATATTTTTCCATCAATGAAAAAAGGGGGTTTTGTTGAGAAGTTTTGTTATTTATTTCAAGGTCAAGGTTGATGTCATCGATGTCAAGGTGAATCTAGTAAATATGCATGGTGATGTGGTATGTGATAAGGAAGCCATATGACAAGAGATAATTTGAAGGAAACCTATTGTATCTCTATAAAGAGATAATTTTAAGGAAACCTAATGATTTTTATGAGGTTGATGTCAAGTTTTATTACAAGTTAAGCATGTTTGAGTACCATTCCTTGAGTATAAGGTTCTTGAGAAGCTTAGTCATATCAAGCATAGTCATATCATGAGCATGTGCATGATGAGCATGGAGAGGTATGTATAGAGGTATGATATTGTGTAAGGAGAATTAAATTCATGTGATCAAGGTGCATAATCATCAATGAGTGTTCCAATGTCAGTTGTCAAGCTTCATGTGCTTAAGAATCTTAATCATGACACTGGTCATTGCATGAAGAGACCTTATTGAGAAGGTATATTTTTGGTGGCCTAGTGAGATGAATGCACAGAGGAATAATAAGATATATGATGTTTTTTAAGTATTATTATGAGTCTTTGGATCACTTAGGCAAGCCTAAAATGGTGAGACCCATAGACCTAGTATGTAACTAGACCACCTCTAGACCGCACTTGGCCTAATGAGGAATCATAAGATACTAACAAGATATATGAAGGATGATTAACAATGTTTGGTCATGAGAAAGATAGATTGTGTTTGTATATGAGGTTTTTATATATTGGAAAGTGTTTGGAAGGTCAGTTTCAAGGCCTAATATGACTTGCAGGTCAAAGCCTAGAGAGAAAAAAGAAAGGATGGCCTAATGGGGTATGCGGTTTTCTTTACAAGGAAATTATGGATATATGAGTGATGTAAGAGGTATTTAATATTTTTTAAATAATTTTTACCAAGTTTTAGGTCAAAATGTGAAGGTTAAGGCAATAAAAAGTGTTTTGAGGTCTCTCATGTGTACAGAATGAAGGGTTCTCAACCTGAGAAGAACTTTCAAGTGCTCATTGACATGTTTAACATTTACATGATAACATAATATATTAATGGTATATGGATAAGGTTATTATATAAAATTTCAAATCATTGGTTTTTTTAATGAAGGGATAAGATTTATGAATGATCATTAAGATTAGATTATGGTTTAAACCCTCAAAGAACCCTAATAGTGACCCGATATGAAAGATCTTATTATAAAGTGATAAAAATGGATTGGAATGTATATTAATGTTATTTTAGGTTGTATTAAACTCTCCCAAACACCTCCAAGTGTGATTTTTTTGTCAGAGGAGTAAGTGGATCCTATAAGAAAGGCCTTATTTCTCAAAGATTTATTGCGGTAGCCAAAATTAACCAAGTCAAAGTTGAAAAATGGATGAAGGTTTAAGATTGATACTTATATTTTATTTAAATGGTGATTTTTAATTATTTTATATCCCTCAGGGGTGATAAAATAGTCTTACAAGTTGACCAATTATTAACAGGCCTAATGAGGCAAATAGTGAGAAAATGAGGCAAAAGTGAGAATTTGATTAGGGATATGTTATCATGGATTAGGGATGAATAAAATTTCATGAAATTTTTTTATAATAAATTTAATATATTTCCATTTTGTGTATATATTTTTTAGGTCATTTGATATGATGAAAATGTTGCTCTTAAGTTGACCTATCTAGTGCAGATGAGATAGTGAAGGTGCAAATTCATGAGATTGGTATGCAAGACCAATATTTTCTTTTAACCATGTTAAATTTATATATAAGAGTTTATTAAATATTTAATAATATAATAAAAATTCATCATAATTATTTTAAAGTGTCTTCATATGTGTTGAAGGTCATTATCACCATGACTATGTTTGAGGGTAAACTGGCAAATCTGGGTAAGTTATA